>CM034152.1:763199436-763405093 GCA_019776745.2 Taxus chinensis
TTAAACTCAATATTGGTTTTGATCCCTCTCAAATCCTATGCCTGCAATGGTACAAAGAAATGCTTAATGAAACTAACTTGCGTTAAAGGTTCATAGCGAGAGTAATTGTATAACTTTCAAAATCTCATCGAGGAAATGTTAGATAGTGGAGATCTCATCGTGGATTAACCTTAACACAACCAAGCTATCAGAACCTTCACATCTTCAAGAATTCATTCCTCAAATCACACCACATTATCTAACCTCAAACCAGCAAACTTTCGACATGATAGTAATGTGTCGTGAGGTTCATGCTATTTTTACCTCATATGAGCCCTTCTCAATGTCCTCCTACATTATCCATCAATAATATTCTTACACAAGATCCTTTATCCATGTAAGGGTTGGTTTAGATGCGCCTTTACCCTACAGAGGATCCCCTCCCTTTCTCCTCCTTCACCATAGAGGAGTCCCGACATATCCACCAATGCCGAGGTTTCCCCACTCACCCTCTCAACCTCTGAGAACCCCCCATATATTTACTTTACTCTCTTCCCTTACCTTCCTCTCCGCCAAAATATGAAGCTACCCTCAATCCTACTTGCATTCCCCTACCCATAGGGGATCCATGAACAACGACCCGTTCCTAAAAAGGGGGGGGGTGCATTATCCATTGGCTTTCAAGTCCTGTTGATTTTCTTCTCTTTCTCTCAACTCTTTTACGAACCGAGTTCTAGAAGCCAAAACCATTTTCCTGTCTCACGAAAATTATTTACAGGGATCACTCACCAAATACACATCATCCCCTCCTACCATGGTGGTCCATTCACGTCTGGCTTCCTCTTGGATTATGTCGACAATTCCATTTTTTGGTGCCACCTCGAAACCTTCGATTACCTTTCTCAACTCAGATCAAATGTTACTACTGATAATTCCATGATTTATCCCAAAGTTGTTTTCATTACACCAAACTAACCATGCCCATGTTAGTTATAACCTCTCCTGTTCATCGCCCTTGCCCACACCTAAACCTTAACGCATCGCCTTCGGAAATTTTTCCCAATGCCTAAAAGCCTTACATACATCTTATCTTCCGCCACACAAACCCATGCCACATTGGACTCATGCCAAATATTAAGCCTAGTCCCATCCTCCTTCAAATTTGGGGGATTAGCCACGTCCTCCCAAGCCAACAAAAAGAAGATTCCCCCACCTAAGAGGAAGATCCAACCTCTGATGCCACATGCATGGTTTCGTCGCCCACTACCCCTTTGCCACTTCACCTTTCCATCTATCCCAAGACCCCAAACATCAACCCCCCCCCCCTTTGCAAGTATGCCTCCTACTGCAAGGTAAAAAAAAAGCATACTATCCCACCTCCTCATCATGATCACAGTTACACACTAAATTCCTACCCAACTTACACCTTCACTGTCACATGCATCCTTTCGACTACCATTAGAACTTACACCACTTCCGTTCCTCATAATTTAACAAGATGATATTTCCTTCTCTGGAACCAGTACTTCCACCTTGCCTCTTCACACGCAGTACACCACACCACCATTATCACCTTGGATTACCCATCCCCATTCTACCATCTTCCTTACCTTCGAAATCACTACACATAATCAATTCGACCCAAAGAAGGTGCAACAATAATCAAAAAACCCACTACCCGTCCAAAGAGGTAGTGAAACTACACCACCTTCAACCCCTAGCTCATCTGCTACAGCTTTGACCGAAGAAGGTGAAATCCAAAACCTAAAGCCGTTAGTACCTAACCCCAAATAGGTGGTCAAATTGGATTAACCTGCAAAGTCAATCTCGTGGCACCTACACAAAAAAAATCACCCACACTCCATCTAGCCCGCACTTAAGTAACATTGTGATCCTTGGCAGGGGTCTTACGCCAAAACATATTAGAACCTTTGGGAAACCTCTTACCTCACATTGCAACCATTTAGACCATTACGACCCACTCAAACTAAACCATACGGTTGACGCGTACGAAAATTGTGCTTACCATCGTGTGTTAGGGCATGATGTTGGAAACATGTAAGGATCTTAAGACTATCTTCTCCAAATATGTCCTCCTGAAGAAAAAAATTGACAAAGGATGATCTTGTAGATGGGACCCTATTCCACCTCCACCGATCACCACAATCCTTGTCCCGTACCTATTAAGTGACCTTTCTTCTCCTCCACAACCCTTGTATGACCATCCTCGAACATGAGATCAATATGGTTTGGTACATAAGAGAGCTAGCCAAAACCTCTGCCAAAGAGTGCTAGTTTTTTTCACAAACACAGTAGATGGCCCTCACACCAGATTTTTCCCATACAGATCAGTACACTATCGGACTCACTTGCTCCCTTGATATACATTAAATATGGAAACATTACCACTTGAGCCCAGAAGAGAAGCTAAAAGGAAAGGAGAAAAAAACAAACTAGCCATTTGATAATCTTTTTACCAATATCCCATCTACACCCTGCACAAAAATCCACCATCTGTGGACACCATACCCATTTCTAAGGGGTTTCCATTGTACAATGATTTAAACAATTTGTACCAATCTCCTCTAAAAGTATTTGTATGACCTTGTCTTCAACTCGGTCTCATCGAATGCCTATTGAGGTTCTACAATATATTTGAGGTTTACCTAATTGACCCTACTCCTATGGCAATCCATTATCATCCACCATGTGGCCTCTCTCACCACTTCATTACCCTTCATCTACACATCGCTACCAATCATTGAGTACCCGCTCTCAGGTTCTCTGACAGATTGAGAGTCTACCTCCAAATCAAATGATCTTGATCCCTCCCACCCTTTATATTTATATCTACATTGATAATACAATGTGGTTCGACGCAGGTCTTATCGATGGCTTAGAGTGCAGTAGTATAAAAAATCATTCTTCCAGGCATACAAAACAATGTGCAGAACTTCCAATTTCATGTATATAACCTAATATGTTGTGGCTCATCAACGATGTCAATGATTCCAACCCTTGGCACCATCATTCTCTACAGTCATGTGGGCCCCTGTACCATTCCTAAATTATTCTATGTCTTAGAGTGGGAATTCCAGTACAATATGCTGTTTAGATGACCCTAGATTTACGTCATGGGTTGTGTTCCTTTAACCTTAAAGTGTTGTTTAAAATTCAAACATACCAATCCAGTTGAACCTTCACCTTTCAATACCTGTAACATGTTGTATCGATCCAATGATGTCCTTATACTAGTTAAGGCATCTACCACTGCTACAATTTCTTCTTCATCCACTACCTCATCCACCTCTTATGCCACTACATCTTCTATAACTAACTCCTCTATTCCCACTACTACCACAAGTTCTGCAGCTGACCCATTAACCAATCCATCTACTTCTCAAACATCCAATTCTTCTTCTTCCCATCTGTCAAGTGATTCATCCATTCTTGCTACTCACATACCAAATACTGATAGCTTAGAAGGTGTTTTTCAACTTTCTCACTTTAGGGGAAGTAATGCCTTTATAACATTGACACATTTCCTTACTCCTCAAGAGTATGGTAACCTTCAAAAACATCCCCGCTATGATTACTGTGCATAGGAAAAATTTTCCTCTATGGTCCTCCCCACAATCGTACCAAATTAATGTACAGGGGAGCTTGATGCATTCTACCTACTCTCCCCAAGCCACCTTCCCAAACTTGATGATTTTCCTCTGACCTTCAATCTATCACCAACCGCCACTTCACCCACACCTTCCTCCATCGTAATGTGCTTGGAAGTGCTTTGGACTTTGGTTTCTATGAACATTTCTACCATATTTTCATTCCTTGCACGCTAGTCATAAGCATAACAGACTGTAGTGTTATTGGATTTATTCCTATACACCTTCCATGAAGGCTTGAGTCGAACTCATTGAGGATGATAAAACATTCCCCACCCCATTCACCTACCTAACCATCTTCACCTACAGAGTCTATGGATCACAAAATCCATTCCTCCTAATTTTTTTTTTCATGAACGCTATTTCCGTAGGACCTCTGACTTATCAATGTGATGGTGAAGGCTCCCTCTTCTCTTCCCTTTATGTCTACTAACATGATCGCTGATGATACACCTTCTATTAACATCGTTTCAATGTCAGTATGATGAGTTCTATTCTCACCTACATTAGTGTAGAAGATTCTTATATTCAGCTAATTGTTACCCTATGACACGTAAACCATGTTGAATGAATCAACTATCGGAATCAACAATCATGCTCAAGATGACCCACACATTCTAAAAATAGGCCAATATTTAGATGCTGTTAAACAAGAAGATTTTCACTTCTTTTCTCTGAGATCATAGTGAATTTTTTTCTTGGTCCTACACTGATATGTCATGGTATCAACCCAAACATTATGGTCCATAATATCGATAACCATTCCTGAATGCCAAACCCGTGAAACAAAAGATGTGGAAAAATGCATCCTTACATTACCCTTATTGTAAAAGAAGAAATCCAACACCTCCTTTTGGGTTTCCTTCATTCCTACCCATTGATTATCCCCAATAGATATTTAACATTTTTCCTATCACAAAAGTGAGTAGGGGGAATCTACATTTACATGGATTTTTGTGACATTAACTTAGCTTGCCTGAAAAATGACTTTCTTCTACCTATTATTGAACTAACTAGTTGATCTCATCTGCCAACCATGAGATACTATCACTCATGGATGGTTTCTCAGGTTATAACCAAATATTACTCACCTCTAGAAGATCAACACAAAACCACCTTCATCACTCCTTGAGGAATTCGAAACTAAAAATGACCAAAATTCCCCTTGGGGTACATTCTACTATCGCTGTCATGCCCTTTGGCCTTAAAAATGTTGGTTCTACATATCAGTTGAGCTATGAATTATATCTTTCATGACATCATGAATAAGATATTGGAAGATTACGTTGATGATATTCTTACCAAATCTAAACATCAGGAACAAACAACCTTACAATGTCTTAAGGTTTTCTTTGACTATCTTATTAAATACTGCATTCACCTTCAACCTAAGAAGTGTGTCTTCACTGTTCTCTCAGGAAATCTCCTTGGTTTTATCATTTATTTGCATGGAAATAGAATTTTATCCCACTAAAATAAAGGCTATTCTTGAGATGCCTCCACATACTTACCTTCGTCAACTTCGTTGCACACATGACAAAATTGGACAATCTAGGGGTCACTCTATTACGATCAAATTACTGACATTGGTCCCAGGGATTTCATCGTCTCGGTCATCACGGAGCCTAACACAATTAAAATGGGATTAATGAATTTGCCATAAGTGATTTTCACCTAGCATTGAACGAGGTTGAATTGAACTCAACTCGGTAACAACTCTATGCTCATTCCCCCTAAGGTTGACCAACTATTTTTTGTTTATCATTGGAGCTCAACTCGATGGGTCCATGGCTAAGCCTAACATTGAAAATCATTCGTGTCGAGAAAAGACAAGATAGGGGAAGTAGTTTATCCAAAAATGGAACTACGATTATGGACTATGAGTTTACTAGAAATAGGCCAAGGGCCATTGAATTTTTTTATCTCATTGAGCTAACCTGGACAATGAGCTACTCGGTGAGCTAGCCAGGTCGGGAAGGAATTAAGTCAAAATAGGGAGCTCTATTCAATGAGTCAAGCTAAATATCGAGTTATACTAGTTAACATTTATCAGTGGTATATCCATAAAGCTTGATACAACAGTGGATTGAATTGGGGATCATTTCCTGGTGCCGGGATGAGTTGCAAAGCTCAGAGTTTACTCACAGAAAGGAAACTTGCATGGCTCTACAATAAGTTCACTCTCGAATGAAGCATGCAAAAATGATCAAGAATATGTAAATCCTAGGTTCAATAAATGGTCTTAGTTGGACTTAAATGGACCCTCATAGTTTTCAGGGTTGGATCATATGTTTAAAGTCACTCATTAGGAACTTGGAAGTGGTGAATAACATTATGAGAGGCTCCACATTAGGTGGTTGAATTAAGGGATAACTCGCTGAGTAGCTTGGTGAGCTACCTAACAAGCCAAGCTTGACGGAAAAATACACTTCCCAAGTCAGAAGGCCTGAGAAGGCTTCACGAAGGAATTCTTTCATGATTCGAGAAATGGCTTAGTAGTGGAGCCAAAGATTAATAATTCAAGATGGTAATGACTCAATTTTTTTTAAATAAAGAACCGAGCTCATAGGATCTCGACGAAGAGTGAGTCAAGAGATCAAACTAAAGATAGTCGAGATTTTGTGAATGCAAGGAGCTCAGAATGTTTTGCTGAGTTGATCTCAAGTTCATGAGTAAATAGATAGAATTAGGCTTAGAAAAAGGGACCGAGTTGATCGAAGGAGATCGCTAAGAAAACATAAGAACTCAGATGTAGTATTGGGGAGTTAAAAGGGCTTCACTCAGTCAGTTGAGTTAGGAGCCGAGTCACTTGGAGGGAGGAATGAGCTCAAAATCCTGGAAGATGAGCCACCAGTGACTCACTGGGTCCAATGGAGATGGAATCTCGAGTGAGCATTAATGCTAAGAATGATGAGTCAATAAGAGCTCATCAAATTTATTCTAAACTGCCTCGACAAGCCCACATAAAGGAGATCACACGCAGAAGGAATAAAAAGTTTGATTCGTCATGGACGAGTTGATGATTGAATGAGTTGGTTTGGGAAACACATGCTAAGGAAGGGCCTTGCAATGCACATCAAGCAACTCGATGAGTTTAGCTCATCTAGTCAGGCTAAACCGCGTCATGAAGACTGGAGAAATCTCAGGAATATTTTGGTCTCTAGTTGGTCGAATTGGCCAAATGATGTCAAAATTCCATGGTTTATTCTTCAACGTGGGATATTCAGAAGATTTTTGCCATGCGAGAATGTTGGGATGGAAAACCAACATGTGACACTTCCACACAAACCATATAAATGAGAGGATCATATCATGTTTCCAACGCAAGTAAGGAGCTCATGGGAGTTTTTATGGTTAAGGCCATGGTGGGAAGATTAGAACGGTAAGCCATCACGATACTTCCACCTATGGGATAATTTCATCCTAGTTTCCAAGGTGGGATGATAAGATGACAACCTAATGGAAGATTCCCATGCATGGAAGTGTCTTGGGTCCATTGAAAAGTTTTCATGAAAATAACGTCATGGTTAGAGTGAATCATGTGGAGTCTAATGCGGTTACTGGTGAAGAATTCAGTTTCAGTTGGAAAGAATTCTATAATTGGCAGGGAAGGACCCATTTCCTTGAACCATGAAACAATTGAGGCATAGTTATGAGGCATGGTAGTGATGAGGGAATCATTTTGAGCCTGACTGTGTAAGTAGAATAATCTCATCGATACATTACAGGTGACGCATGATAACAGTTTTCATATTTCTCATGGACCAAGAACACTGAGGTATGGCTCGTTTCAATGAGCCCAATGATGGATGAGTTGCATGAGTTCATATGAACTCGAAATCAATTGAAAAAATTGATTCCTAGGTGATTCGTGTCATGGTCGAAGGGGATTACGAAGAGCATAGGGTGGATTCAGTTGGAAAATGAAGTCAGAGTTGAGATCTACACAGACGCTAAGGAGACATGTTGTGAACCGATTGCAGGGCTCACCAAGCATGAGCTCATTTCATGATAGGATTTGATTCATAAGTGAACCTCAAGCTTTCGAGCTAAGCAAGTACAGGTAGGATCGAGTGAATTACTCGATGCCAAGAGATAGGTCGAGATCTTGTTCACCCAAGCTAGGCCAATTTGGAAGGAGCAAGAGACCTAGGTTAACGGCTAGGTTAGTCACTCACAGAGGATTCATTGATAGGAAATGAACGGATCTCGCTGGTTTCAACTCATGAAGGGATCGATGTTGGTTCAGATGATGGTACGAATCATGAAATAATTCAATCAGAGGAGATGGTGAGAGGTCGGTATTGCACTCAGCAAGGCATGTGTTAGAGGAAATTCATGGATAAGGGGATCCACAATGAATATCGTTTTAGATTGAGTTGTAGGTGTTATACACACATCAGCCAAGCCATGAAGTTTGAGTCTGCCCAAGCCAAGGGGAGTAGAGGGAATTTTTTAGGATGATCACATGAATGGCTCACAGGAAGGCCAAGTGGTGTTGAGAAGCCTAGTGAGTGGCTCAGAAACAAATCAGATGGACGGATCGCAAAGATGAACTAGAAGTGAGTTGTGCCAAGGAGATCAGAGCCATGAACCTAGCTCAGTCATGGGAATTGGAATATAACTCATAGAAGTTAGGTCTTTTCTAGCTTAGCGAATGCGAAGAAGAAAAATCTCATATCGATAGTGATCTCTTGTATAGGAGTTCATGAAAAAAGAGTTTGGTAATCCGAGTGTAAATTCAAGGGAGCTCGTTCATGGTGGGAAACATGAAAGTAAGCTCATAGGAGACTGAGCTTGGTGATGAGCTTGGTGCCCAATCAATGTCGAGGTGAGTCGAGTCAGTAATGGCTCAGAAATTAGGAAGAACTCAGTGTTCACATGCATGGTGAGCTTGGTTAACTCGGTTAAGGGAGCTTATCAAGGTGAGTGAGTCATTGCATAGCGTGTTGGCGAGAAATAGATGGGAACCTAAGGCAGATCGGTCACGACATTATTCAACTCGTTAGGAAGGTCATTGAAGAGTAATGGTCGCAGCGTTAGGAGCCCAGCTCACTTGCAGTGAAAGTAAGAGGAACTCATGACCAACTCGGTGAGTTGGTTGAGAAAACCACCGAGTTGGTCCGTTTTTATAAATCAAAGGCTCTTTAAGGCAAGCCATTTCAAAAAGGTCCCACCATTGATTTTAATTAATTTAATATTTTTATTTAAATATTTTCATAATAATATTTATTATTATTATTTAAATATTTTATTCAAATATTATTTTAATTAATTGAGAAGATTAGGTTAATCGGGAATTAATGACACATGATGTAATATTCTCAAATTGGTTCAACCAACTTTAATAAATGAACCATCATGTACCTTCAATTTAGGAATGTAATTATGACCTTTCCTCTTCTCTCTCATAGATTCTCCTATAAATGTAAGTTAGAAGCTCATTGCAAAGGGTTCCAACAGGTCAGATAGGTTGGAAAGTTAGACATCTTAAGCAAGTGAAAATTTTCAAGAGTCCTCTCTCTTCTGCAACATGTCCTTGTGTGTTGAGAGAAATTTCAAGCCTCCTCTTCAAGACTATAATAGCAACCATTGCATCTTTTGAATGTATGCTGTATTGTGCATGTTATTGAAGTAATCAAAGTGTGTGTTTTGTGACTAATCTCGGTCCTTTCATCCTTCTATACTTCTTTGTGCCTTTTATCATGCTTGTAAGTACACTGTGCAAGTTCACATTTCTATTGCAGGTTCTTGGAGTTTCATGCTTATCGAGTGGTGGAGTATTGCATGTAGTTTAGTTTTGGTGTCCGTTCACCCTTCTCAAATTCATCCTTATTCACTGGGAGATCGATATATTTCTCTGTCTGATAGAGTTTAACAAAGTGAAAATGTGTTTCTTAGTTTGTGGTATTTTGTACCCTCTCTAAGTTACAGTAGGTGAAGTTGACATGTGGTGCACACATCCTCTTCAAATTAACCCTTCCCGAGTCTAGCAACACCCTTTATTTGGTGCATCACCATCCCTAATATAGTTTCATTTCTGTAAATCTCTTTCCCTAAAACCCATGAAAATGTTAGCATAGGACTAGATAGCCATTTTATTACACTAGGAGTAGTACAACACTTAGTTTAGGAAGAGGAATTCGTCCTTCTCTGGAGGTTCACCTCAAGCCCAAGTCCCACAATTTGAGAGGTGATCCCATGTGTCCCAATCACACGGAACGTCCTATCCACATTTTGGCCATTCAGGGGGTTTAGTGATTTGGCGACAATAGTTTTTGGCATGCCCAGTGGGACCGAGTTGGTACTTCTCTTCTCACTTACACAAGTCAAAGTATCTAGCGAATATTTATCTCTGGATTCCAAATCTCAGTGCATTAACTTATGCAAAGAATTTAGACAAGAGATTCTTCAAAGCAAGAAAATTATCAGCATATCAAACTTTCCTTTTCTATTGAAAAGAGAAGACGAAGAGGCATTTCAACATCACCAGTTATAGCTCTACCTCATGGAGGTCATTCAACTCCTCCGTACAGATCAATCAACCTCTTGCTATTATGGCATGAAACCAAAGTTTTCCCCTTTTCAATGCAAGCAGTCCTCTTCTATTGGCTCAATGTGACCCTATACCTGTTGTGGTACTCAAAATTTTACCCTTTTACACATGGGAAACTCATGTTACTCTAGTGGAACATGTTCTTGATGTAGCCAAATTTTTTGTCATACATAATGTCATAGAGGACAATGCTGCTATTAGATTTCTTGTTACCTCTTTTAAGGGAAAAGCACTTCAATGGTTTCGAGGGTGAAGTGTTGGTAGTATAACCACTTTGGACGAATTAGGAGAAAATATATGTAAACATTTTGAAGACAAGAGTGATAACCTATCACTTTTGGAATAACTCACTACTATGAAAAGAGCTCCCCAAGAATACATGAGTGACTTCAACTTCCGATTCTATAGGACTTGGAATAGGATTCCGGCACTTGTAAAGCCTTCTGCACATAATGCATTCTTTTATTATTTACGATCCTTGAATAGCGATGTAGAAGTCATGATCCAGTCCATGGGAGGGGATACATTACTCAATGCCTATGACGTTGCCATAAGAGTGAAAAAATCCTTGATTTAGGCTGGAAAGATAGCTCCACAACCGCTAATGCCATTGTCTCCAGATCTTAAGAACAATCAACCTATCATTTCCCCTATTCTAATAGCCTCTAATCAGCCAGCTCAATCTGCCCCTACCTCTTCAAATGATATATTTGAAGTCAAGTCACCACTGTAAAATTTTGGAAACGCGCTCGTTGCATTCAAGAGGCAAAAATTTCAATACAATCATTCATATCAGCCACAAAATCAGCAGTGATAGGCTAACCACCCTCCTTTTCAAGGGAAAAATCAGCTACAAAATCAAGCTACAAATCAAGCTATGAATGTCAGACCTTTGAACTTTCGTAACCCTCTTGCTGCTAGCTTATCTAGAGCCATGTACCTGTCTAGAATAATCTAGTTCAAGACTATGAATGGTGCTACCCTTGTTCTCAACCTCACAATCAAAATATTTTTCCTAATGGAGTTCTTGGTTAGGCCCTTATGGTTCAAAGTGTATCCACCTCTTATGAGAAAACAAAGAACACATATATGCAAGAAACAACATATCAACCACAGGCACCTGAAGAAACCACTTTTCTAAACTAGCAAGTAGAAGATTATTACAGGTTGAATATATATTCCTCATCAGTGGTGGTAAACACTCGTTCTAAGAAGAGAGAAATGGAACTTGAAACTTATAAAGATGATCAAGCATCCACTTCACAGCCTCAAACACAAGCAGTGGTTGAAAAATATGCGGGAAAGAAACTGCCATAAATACATGTTAGCCAAGCTATGAGGAAAGAAAGTTCTTCAGGCATTACGGTACCCAATAAGCATTTTCCAAAGGAGGATCCCAATGCTCAAAGGAGTTTCATAAAATTAGGAGCAATTCCCTTTAGTATAGTGGAACAGATGAAGAAAACTAACTTGAGCGTTACTATGTGGGACGCACTCTCAATTATTTCTCAAAGAAATTTGTTACGAGAGGCTATGAACAATTTTGGTACAACTAGCGGATGATCAGGTCATGGAGCAACAATTGCCACAAGTTTGTGTCAAATAGAAGGGAAAATTATTCCTAAGGAAAGAAAACTTCCACCATTCTATATTTCTCTGATCATTGGCAACCACCTGGTGCACAATTGCATGATCGATTATGGTGCTAGTAGCTCAGTCATGCCCAAGCAAATTACAGATGTACTAGGCATACAATATGTGCCAATTATAAGAGGAGTTGTTCAGTTGGATGGAATAGCTGTTAAGACTGTTGGAGTTATCAAAGGACTTCAAATTACCATCCATGCATACCCAAGTTTGTCATTCACCCAAGACATATCAGTCATTGATCTTCCTCCTCTCTTCGCCATCTTCTTATCATGATATTTCACTGCCAAGATGGGCGGTTACCTATCAGCCGATTGGTACCATATGATTCTCAAAACTCAGTATGGAACCAAAGTTACCATAAGGGTGGAACCAATATTCCATAATCATGTATAACCTTACACTGCTAGTCCTATAAATGGGAATTGCACCATCAGAGATATTGAAGAAGAATTTGTTGATCATAAACCAACCACTCTCGTTGAAGAATTCCATGATACTATGCTAGATGAATTAAGTTGAGATCATTAGTATGATCCCTACGCTGATGTGTTGCTAGAAGAAGAAGCTAGTTTACTACTTTTGGAAGAAACAAGATTGGGTACATACTGCATTCATGAAGAAGATACAATCATACTGCAACTTGTCAAAACACCAAGCGATTTGGAAGGACTGTGGAAAGTGTTCTTCGATGGCTTGAGAAGTAAGATTGGATCTAGTGCTGGTGTTATGTTAATTTCTCTAGAGGTAGATAAGTACTTCACATCCTTTCGGTTGCAGTTCAGTTGCACTAACAATGTTGCTGAATACGAGGCCCTCGTGCAAGGAATTCAGCTAGCCCAAAATAAAGGAATCAAAGCCCTTACTATTTTTGGAGACAATGAGTTAGTTTTCCATCAAGTGACATCACACAGTGCATCTAAGAATGATTTTTTAAGATAATAAAAGAACCGAGTCTGGGATTTGATTGAATATTTCAAAGCTTTTGGAATCCATGCGGTTCCTAGAAATCAAAATCAAGATGTTGATAGGCTTGCTACAATTAGCTCGCAATATGACATACCTATTGATATTATGAGAGAAGGGAAGCAATTTGTCAAAATAGTGGGTTGACCTGTAGTCCTTGATAATGTGAGTAGCTAGAAAGTGTTCAATAGTGACAAAAAAATTCTCCTTTTCCTACAAGAAGAGGTAAAGTTTGCTACAAGAAATCAAGATATGTTACAAGAGTCCTATGGTGATCAAATTATAAAATTAAAAAGAAACAAAATGCCAAAAATATTAGTCACTCTGGAATCCATTTTCAATTCAGATGATCAAGCCAAAAGATAAAGCTCTAACATGGCGGTCAAAGAAGAAGATTTTGAGGAAGTCTAGGTAGCGCATGAGAATTTTATGAAGATTGGAAAAGTGTGTACTTCCAAAGAGAAAGAATATTTCATCAAACTATGTCAAGAGTATCATAACATCTTTGCGTAGAGCTATAAAGACCTGTGTGGTTTTGATCCAGGTCTAGAACAACATACCATCGAACTGGATCCTAATGCTAAGACAATTCACCAAAAATAGAGGCTGATTAATCCCAAAATCGAGTGACTAATGAGAAAGGATCTGACCAAAATCATTGAGGCCTGTTTAATTTTTCCCATCAAGCATTCCTCATGGGTATCCAATCTGGTGCTCGTAAGGAAGAAGAACAAAGAGATTCAGTTGTGCATAGATTTCAGGGATTGTAATCATGCGTCATTGAAAGACCACTATCCTCTTCCATCAATAGAGAAAATCCTTCAAACAGTGGTAGGAGCTCAAATATTTTCTTTTCTTGATGGATATTTTGGTTACAATAAAATCCTAGTGCAAGAATCTGACCAATTCAAAATAGATTTCACTACCAAGTGGGGCACGTATGCCTACAACAAAATACCATTTGGATTGTCCAACGCTGGGGATACTTTACAAATAGCTATGGATATGGAGTTTAAGTGAAAAATCAACAATATCATCTTGGTTTACCTAGATGAAATAACTATGTATTATAAGCATGCAGATGATCACATCATGCATCTAAGGAAGGTTTTCAAAAGGTGTATGGAATTTGGGGTTTTACTTAATCCCAGGAAGTGTGTTTTTTAGTGCATAAGGGAAAGTTGTTGGGGCATGTTGTTTCAGTGGAAGGACTGTCAATCGATCCAGCCATGATTCGTTTGATTATGTCCTTATCTCTCCCAAGTCATAGGAAGGGTCTCCAAAGTTTTCTGGGAACCATAAACTTTGTGCAGAGATTCATCCCTCAATTCGCTACATTGGCTAAACCACTGACAACCATGTTGAAGAAAAACATGCCATTCTCATGGACAAAGGAAGGACGAAAAAGCTTTGAAGCCATCAAAACGACAATTTCTCAAGCTCCCATGCTCGTGAACCCCAGGTTTGATAAATAATTTATCCTTTATGCTTTTTCAGGTCAAGAGAGCATTTCAAGGATCCTCACCCAGCACAATGATGATTTGATGGAGCAGCCAATTACTTTCTTCAACCCCTAAAAGACTACGAGCTTTAATACTCATTCGTTGAAAAAAAAGTCTTTGCAGTTATTCGAGCTTTGAAGAAATTTAAGCACATGTTTTCCAACAACAAAATTCATTAGATGGTGTCTCATCCAGGCATCAAGGAGTTTTTGCTGAACAAAGAGATGATTGAAAAGCACACTGGATGGATCACGACGGTGATGGAGTATGATGTGTATATCAAAGTTACCAAACTTGTCAGAGGTAAAGGTTTGTGTTAACAACTTACTGCAGACATAGAATCAAAAGGTGATGAAGACGTGATGCTCCTAAACACTTATGAGAGTGATGATCAAGTTTACTTGTTATCTAAAATGAATAATTTCCTCTTCTCAGGAGTATATCCTGTGAACATGGATAAAAATCAAAGACATACCTTCCATTTGCAATCTATTCCATATGTTTTGATAGATAACGTTCTCTTTCGAAAGGATTTGAACAGTGTCCTCCTTTGGTGTGTAGGACTGGAATAGGTGAGTAAGATATTAGAAGAGTTTCATGATGGCCTATTTGGAGGACATTACTCTACACAAACAACTACTACCAAGATCATGCGAGCCAGTTACTATTGGCCGGATTCGTTCAAAGATGCCCATATCTGGGTAAGGAAGTGTAGAGAATGCACCTTTTTCACGGGCAAGCAGAAGTTGACAGCTCTTCCTCTACATCCAATTCAAGTGGATAGAAACTTTTTTCAATGGGGGTTAGAATTCATCTAAATGATTAACCCTCCATCCAGTGAAGCACATAAATGGGTCCTTACTGCAATAGACTATTTTACTTAATGGACAAAGGTGGTAGCATTGAAAGAGAGCAATGAAAAGGTAGTTCTAGATTTCTTGTAAGGTATAATGACAAGGTTCGGTGTTCCTTTAATAGTCATTTCATACAACATGATGAATTTTCTTGGTATGAAATTGAGTGAATGGGCTGTTAAAAATAGGGTCTACCTCAATATTTCTTCCAATTACTATCCACAAGGAAACATATAGGCCGAGTCTAGTAACAAAAACCTCATAAGGATTATTAAGCGTGCAATGGAAACTAACAAGAGGACTTGGAAGACACAACTTAAGACTACCTTATGGGTAGATCAGATCACACCTCAAAGGGCCATAGGGAATTCTCCTTTAGTGCTTGTGTATGAAAGGGAAGAAAAAATTCCACTCTCCTTGGAATTACCTTCTTTGGAGTTAGCTCATCAACTTGAAGTTATGGAGAGTGATCCTCTAACAGTAAGGTTTGCTGAACTCATGGAGTTAGAGGAAGTACGAAATAAGGCTATGAAGACTTTGGAGCAACATCGGGCTCAGGTTAAGAAATATTTTGACAAGAAGGCATATGATAGGAGTTTTCAAGAGGGAGATCTAGTCCTCAAATGGGATGAAGACAGTGCCAAACTAGGAAAAAACACCAAGTTTGACACTCTCTAGAGTAGTCCATACATTATCATGAGTTACAAAGAGGTGAATTCATTTCATCTATCCAGGGTCAATGGAGAATAACTTCCCATTCATGTGAATGGGATACATCTCAAAGTGTGTTTTTGAGAAGCGTTCCATCCCTATACAGTTTAGTTAGGTGTTTTCCTCCAAGTGCTTATGCACATTGTTGTGTGTTACTGTTGTTTTCTTTTCCATTATCACTCTTGGTTTTTTATGAATACTGTTTCATCATTCTCATAATTTTCTCAAGAGAAGGAAGGTTCAAAGTTTCTCAAGAGTCTCATGGTCTACTTCATTCAAAATTCTACATTGTTCATGATGTCAAGCATGCTACAGATTTAGTATACCTCGTGCCTAGCATTTCAGGGAGGTCCAAGATCATATATGTTCAAGAATAATCTGAGATGTATCACAGAAGATCAAATCACTTTTAGGATTCCAACATTGACTTCATGCCCAATGGATGACTTAAGGCTACTGGAATCATGCTTAGCAGGCAATCATCCCTGAGAGGTCGCCAAAAAATGTTATCTAATTTTGCACACATGGCTAAATTGGACAACAAGGTCCTATTAAAATCTAGGTATCTACCCAAGGACTTAGGGGCCTATAGTCAAGTTTTTTGTGTTTCAATAACATTTACAATGTTCTAGGAGGATTTGAGAACATATTGAACTATTTTGCCTTTCGCGGGGTTTTCAAAGCTCAAGGTTTACTCAGAGAAAGGAAATTGATCTTTGATATGCTCACTCTCAAATGACTCATGCAGAAATGATCAAAATCCGTAAATCAGGTTTAAAAGGGTCTTGTTGTACTTACATTACCCTCTAGTTTTCAAGAAAGATCCTAAGAAAGTCACTCATCAGAACAAAATAAAATTCCGAGAGGATCCACATTAGGTGGTTGAATTAAGGGATAACTCACCAAGTAGCTTAGTGAGATACCTGGCAAGCCAAGCTTGATGGAAAATACACTTCCCAAATTAGAAGGCCCGAGTAGGCTTCACGAAGGAATTCTTTCATGATTCGAGAAATGGCTCAGTAGTGGATCCCAAGATTAATAATTCAAGATGGTGTTGACTCAATTTTTTTTATAAAGAACCGAGCTCATAGGAGCTTGATGAAGATTGAGTCATGGGATGATAGTCAAAATTTCATGAATGTAAGTAAGGAGCTCAGTATGTTTCACTGAGTTGATCTTGAGTTCGCGAGTAAATAGATAGAATATACTTGCCACATTTTCCTCCAACTTATAGAAACACTCTTCACTGTTATCATCCGCATCTTCTCTACGATCCATCTTCTGATTTCCTTACTTCCACTTTCTTGTAGAAATAACTTCTTTAAATGGAATAAGGCTACCTTCACCACTTTCTTTTCCTTTCCGAGTAATGGGCATCTAACTACAATCTCAACACCAGTTAACCACAGAAAAATTGAAATATTAACTGCTCTGATACCAATATGATCCATAAACCACTTAGTTCTCTTAATAAATAGATCACTATGCTTGTGAAAAATGCTTAAAATATGTAGGGTTATTTGTTAACTAAGATAATGTGCAATAACAATACACAATTATACTGTAAACTGAGAAAAGAGAGATAAAAGGAGAAAAGGTTTATCCTAGAGAAACCGAATGTGGGGAAAAATCCAGTACGTGAACAAATTTTCTCCCCTTCACTATGTAATTCTCCAATAATACAACTTACTGTCAATAATTGGCCATCAAGAAGGATTACCACTCCCTCTAATTGTATCTACTTGCTCACAATTTCTCCATAAATGAAGAACTCTTCTCAAATGAACAAACATGAAATAATTCAAACTTCTCCAACTTTACTCACAATATAATTCACCAAAAATCACTTTCTTGAATGCTTCTAAAACATTTTATTTATAGTTTCTCTACTTCAAGGATGTGTGGAAATGAGAAACAAATCGATTCAGAAGATCAAACATTTACAATTGTTGAACTCCTGAATTATGGAACCGTATTGCATAGGACTGCCACTTAACACATACCAGCAGTTGTGTAACCATCGTGGTAGTTGCACAACCGCCACCTTGCACAGAGCAACAATTATGTAACCATCGAGGCGGTTGCATGCTCGTCAATGAGAAATCCCCAAAGTAGAACAAGAATAGCCCAGAACGTCATTCGAAGGTGTTTGAATCACCCTCATCTTGACTGGACTATCTTATGAAGAAAGCATAGTTGAGAACTGGTAGAACAAGTATCAAATATAGAGAATACATAGAATTGGGCATTTCCTGATCCATTTTTTTATCACTAATTTAATTAGCTAGGATGTGCACATTAATTAATCATTTATTTAATAAATGATAATTAACTTAGCTAAAGGGGTATTGTGGAGTAATTTAATTAATCCAGGGGGTTTATACACATTATTAATTAATTTGATTAATCAATCCCAAAGGGGGTATGAGCTAGGAAGCGAATAGGGATAGACTGGGAATTAGCATGTAATTTTGGGGTGTCTAGACTAACAAGAGTCAAGATAGTTGATCAAACATGAAAATTTGAAAAAAATTTGCTCAAAATAATAAGCCAACATGTATAACATTAACATGTTGCTTTTAAGCGAACACATCTACCACTTCATTGTATGTGCATGTGTTTTTATGTATCGAATCCCCAATAATTCATGTATATAATCTTTTAAAATACAAAAAATATAAACTGTATACAACAGTGCCCAAAAATAAGCTTGTGAGTGTGCAAAACCTCCACTATTTGTTAATGCTAAATTCAACTATATAATTTTTAACTTTCTTACTTGAAAAAAATAATTTAAACATATAATTAACAAACATATTAAAATAATAGCAATTTATAACAAATAACTAATCCCATTCCAAAATTATTTTTTTACAAAATAATAGGCACCCCATATGGTTGTGCTACCTGGAAAGGACTTGGCTTTACTAACCTTCTCATTGCCCCTATTCCAGTGAAAGTAGTGGGTATCTTCATCATCAAAAGCATTTGGAAAGCTTGGGATCGAATTAAACCATGGTTTATGTGGAATGGAAATGACTTCCGCGACGTCCTTTCATTTAATCTCCTCTCTTTGTGGTGGTCTCTTGTCTTTTAATTTCGAGATAATTGTTTTGGTGAGGTGTCATGTATTCATGTTCTCTGCCTCCTCAAGTGTGGAATTCACACTATCCAAGAACTTTTTGTAAATAAACTCAATCTTGGCTACCCTAGGAAGAGCTCAAAGTGAATTTCAAATTGGTTCTGCTAGATAGAGCCCTCATCAATGACATCATTTCCTTTATGCTAGATCACACGATCTACAAGATCGTTGTTCTTCAGATTTGTCTATGGTGGACAGACTAAAAATGGTATTTGGACACCTCGATCCGGAATTATTCAAGTACCTAAGGTTATGCTTGGCTTTCTCCACATCTTCCCATGGTGGGAACACTTAATACCTGGTGGGGAATTTGATCGTCACCATCAATCTGGAAAAGGATATTTCTCACAATTTGGTCCGCCTATGTGGAACCTAAAATTGCACACTTGTGTGGCGTGTTCTTCACCAAGGCCTTTTGCTTGGTTCATGTCTAGTGCATTTGGAAGTTTCTGCACCCAAATGTCCCTTCTATGGACATCTGAAAATGTTTTCACACCTGTTCTGGTACTTCGCAAATCCCAAAGGGCTTGGAATTGGATTCATTCTTTCTTCCTTCCTTTTTCGCCCATAATGCTTCATTGGCAACATGTACTCTTAGGAGACAATCCACGAATGCCACAAAAATTTACCTAGATTTGGCATGCTTTCAGAGGGGAAATCTTGTCCTGGTTATGGAAAGAAAAGAATTTTTCTCTATTTTGTAATGTTGAAGCTGATCAACAATTCTCTATTTATAACAAGTTTGTGGTTATCGCGAATGTCTTGTTGCAGATTTAATTTCAAGCCAACAAAGTGGCGATTGAGGTAGAACACATGTAAACACTTTTGCACCACTAGGGCGATGCCCCTTACAACGTTGCTAGAAAACCCCCATCCCCCTCTCGCCGCTCCTTGCCACGTGGCAGTGCTAGCGGGTGTCAAAGAGGTGGTGGCCGCTGGAGCTGCTCTCAACATCGCTATTTCAATTGTTCTCATTCTTTCCCTCACAGCCAACCTCCTTGGAGGAGCTTCTCTCCTCCGCCTTTAGCTCGCCTTCGAGGCTTGGACGCCCCTTGTTGCCCAACCAACTTGATTGGAGTTCACCGATTTCCCCTGAGCCTCACACCCATGACGGCTGGAGCCTCCTGCCTCTGCTTGAAAAATTTCCAAGGATGGCTCTCGCCATCTTGCCCACTCTGGCTCCCGTCGAAGAAACAAAAGAAGGAATCATACCCAACTTAGGTTGGGATGTGCCGAATAGTGGCAAAGATTTGCTTGGTTTTTGGTTGGCGTGATCAAGACCCTACAAGACATCAATTCGCAATGACGACTTAATTTTTCTATCTTTTTGTTTCTTGATGCTTTGTAATATACCTCGTTCCTAGGATTTTTCGCCTAGTTTGG
Source organism: Taxus chinensis (assembly GCA_019776745.2). Classification (NCBI taxonomy): domain Eukaryota; kingdom Viridiplantae; phylum Streptophyta; class Pinopsida; order Cupressales; family Taxaceae; genus Taxus; species Taxus chinensis. The sequence continues at coordinate 763,219,845 of CM034152.1, forward strand.
TCCATGGTTTTTGAGCATGCTTCCATACTACCCATTTTTTTTTAATTATCTTTTATCATTTTACTTGTTAATATAATATAAAATTTTATTCATAATTTTTTTTTTTAATACCTTAATAAATGAAGCAACAACTAGCATATATATCTTAAATACATCTAGCCTATGTAAAAAGGTCAATACAATACCTTGAGATTGACATATTTGAATATATTTTAGATAATTACATTAAAATCTCTCTCTTTTTATATATATTAAAAATGATATAATCAACATCAAATTCATACATAATTAAACTAAAACCCTTTCAATAGTAAAGCATTTCAAATTAGAAATAATATAATCAACACCAAATTCACACACTATTAAACTAAAACCCTTTAAATAGTAAAGCATTTCAAATTTATTTTGAACCAAATAACTATGAGTGTTGATTAATATTGATATTATTTTTATCATTACTTTATTTTCCTGCTGAGTGTCCATATTCCCGTGAGTCTGTCATCACGAGCATTGCATAACTTTGCTTCTCGTGACGAGAATATTGTTTGTTTGCTCTCCCATTTTGTGATCTCTATCAGATTTTGTTTTTTGATTTACGTGCATCAACATGGGTGTTTTACGCTGCCCACAAATGCCAAAATTATATCGGTAGATCTGGTTAGTACAATTGGAAGGCATTAACAAAATTAATATTGTATAGTTATAATAAAAAGGTGATTAGAAAGAGTCAATCATGGATATTTAAAAGAGTTAAATGTAAATCATAAAAGTGAAATTATTAAATTTGTTTATATGTTTGTTTTGCATTCTATTGATATTGGATGTTTTGTTGTTGAGCACCATAAAAAGTAGTGTTATATTAGGAATGGGTTCCTTCAATTTTGGTGATGTCTCAAAATTTCTGAAACTTACAGGGATGTCTCTTATTATTTTTAAATCTTTCAAAAAATTTCTAATATTTCAATTTTTAAATAATTTTTATATTTACCAAAAACATTATGTTATAATCTCTAAATTATCTAAAATACATTACATACTGTTTAAATCTCTAAATTTCACCCCTTTTACCATCTCCAAAATTTAGAATTCTTCGAGACTTAAGTAACTATGATTAAACATGAAAACGGAAAACTTAACCAGATACAAAAAAATTATTGTTTTTTAAAATAGAATCATATTACTTTATAATAAAATTGATTAAACAAAAGAAAATCACAAACTATCTGAACATTGACCCAAATCAATTAAACATTATAAAATGAAAATGCAGAAACATTAATTTTGAGAGTTGCAGATCCTATTGGTAAAAACAGTATGTTAAACACAACCAACTAATCCATTATGTATTAAGCCCTCTTGTCTAATTACTTTTCTTTCTTTGCATTCTTTACTCTCCCCCTGTTTTTGTTGCAGAAACATTAGAAACAATACAGAGCTTCGCACCAATATCTTCCACCTCCGATGGCTTCAAAACCTTGAAACAAATCAACCACACTTTATTAAAATAAGTGTGTTTTTGGAACAAAATAACTGTGTAAATAAGATTACACTCCATAGTCCACCATCATAATTGAAAATGATTAATAGTTTTAATGAAACAAACACCTGAAAAATAAATTCAATATGATTGGCTAAAATTAGTTAAAGAAGAAAACAGTCATATGATCACAGGACTCTATATTCAACCACCCTAAATCCTTTCCCTGCATTACACAAATATTCAGCTAAATAATATCAAAAGCACTTTCTGTTCAGTGTAAAGTCAATACATAGTATCCTTTCACAATTTTTATGTTAAGAGCCATTTTACAATGGCAGCAGAAGAGGTGACGTTTATGGACTACTGACTGATTTTAAATTTGATGTCTATTTAATTATCATTACAAAAAATATTCTCTTTTATTGTTATATTCTTTGAGTGACTACCCAAAGGATTTTTAAATAGAGTCCTAATATCTTGTCTATAGTATAAGTTTGGCTAAATTTTGTTTTGGGTAATGTGGAGTAACTAGATTGAAGCCATCTATTCTAAACAAATTTAAAAACAATAAAAAATAAAATAAAATTATGGATTATTGTAATATATAAAAAATCTAAATAAATATCCACAGATTGATATCTCTATACATTGTTTATATAATATATTTAGGAAGCCTCTACTATTATAAATACATGGTTAACATTTTTAATGTTTTATTTGTATTTATATATTAGCCATCCAAGGTAAATGCTGATTACATGGGTTAAACAAATCTCAAGTATTATTTTCTTGGTATTCCACAAATACATGACAAATTAATAATTACCTGGTGGCATCCAGATAGCTGTAGAGCCGTTTTAGAGATATTATTCCTCTCAACCAGCAATGAGCTGCATCTTTCAAAAAAATCTGTAGACTTTGAAGCATTCTCTGTACTCTGCATGAACCATAGATACAAGATAAAGAGGCAGAAATTAAAGCAAGTATTAACAATGGCCTTTAAAATTACCTTTCTAGCATTAGGCAATATCGCTCTCAATCTTGCATACAGCAAGTTTAAATTTATCTCTCTTTTTCTCTTGAGAAATCGCTTTTTGAGAATCCTGCTACATGTATAAACCTTTACATTTCTTTTTGGAAACCAGTTGCAAGCTCTAATATCCTTCATCTTGAAGATATATCAAGTGTTATGTTATGAAGTTCAACCTCTATACTCAGTACAGAGATCTGCTGTTCAACCTCTATACTCGGTACAGACGTCTGCTGTTCAAGATTTAAATCTTTGGACAGGTTGGATTACTGGGCTTCAAAGTGATCTTCATATGAGAGAGAAAATAGTAAAAAAAAAAAAAAGGCTGGTATAGCCAGTTGGAATTTGTCCCCTGACTCAATGTATTAACTTTTTGCGTGTTTAGAATGTCTTTTGTGAGGAATCAAGGAAGAAAAGACACTCAATTTCAAGGAAGTCATGTGATTGTTGCAGTACACATTGTAGATTTGCAGATTTGTTCATTCACCATTGAACAGTGTAGTTATTACTTATTTTACCTATAAATATGTATATTTATTCATTTATGCATCTAATATTATTTGAATAAAGGTTTTTTCCATTATTAGAATATATTATGATGTGTATATTTTGTATGTTGAATAGAATTTGTTTAACGATAAAAGACAAATATAATACTTATATAGATATGATTTTTGATAGCAAAGTGGGTTAAATATTAAATATAAAACTCAAAAACACTTTGCTCATTTAATATGAAAATGTGGAGACATTACACTCACTAGTTTACATACTCAATTGGCATAGCGACCTCAACCTCTATATCCACTCCCATGCACACTACTCCCTTATACTATAAGCTACAATTGCTTGAATAACTAACTACTCTAATCTACTAGAGCATCCATTGTTACTCGAATACTCTTCTGACAAAATCCCTCTTATAGTGGTGAGAAAAGTCTATCTCGTGCGTGTGAATATATGCTTTTGGGAACTCTTTTACTTGATCTCTTTTTTCCTTTATATTTTCCAAGAGGTGAACATTACAATAAATTGATGTAACTTAGTCACTAAAAACCCATATTAAAATAATAGCTCCCAAGCAATTGATCAACTATGTTGAAACATATCATATGTCATTACAATCCTAGCAATTTTAATATATAATCTCTTAATATTGTGTTTACACTCTAATTAAATTATGTTATGGAATGCACACAACAATGAATAGGACGTGGGGGTTTCTTACAAGAGATACTCTTATCCAATTAATTCACAATTAATAATGTATAATCAAAATAACATAATAATATTTGCAACAATAGCTGAAATACACAAGTGGAAATAAATACTTAGTTGCATAAGTCTAAACATAGGAGATATGTATTTGAAGACAAGTGGAAAAAGTAGATTATAAATTGTAGATGCTTCGTTATTAATTCTAGAATTGGAAATTGAGTTGGTGCAGGAGTATATAATTTATGTACAACCCAATTATGGAACTATATGGTCATGACTGAAGATGTACGGTCTTGGACCTTTCTATAGTTAGGCTTTGCAACTTCTTGTGCACCTCGCATACCTAGAAAAGTACTTTGTTGTATGTCACTCTTGTTCACACAACCTTGGGATGACCTGTATTCACCTGCAACAAAGTGAAGACCCTACACACCTGCAATACCCTTATTCAAAGCATTAGATAACTAAAAAGAGAAATCATGTGTGTGGTGAATTATACACTGGTATTGAATTTCTTATATATCCTTCCATGTATGTGAATTATTATGATAAGGTTGACCCTAGGAAGGTGAAATGAAACAATAAAGATATTCAAATTGAAATTTGAGTTGCAAAAGATAAGAATGGTTAAAACATGATTGTACAAGTTGGCCAAGGCTACATAACACATATCTGACCAAACTGTATGGTACAAGGGCACGAAACATGTGACATGCAAAATAGAAAGTTCTAGAATGATGCTATGGGGATTATTTATTGCTTTGGTTAATTCATATTTCATGAGTTTACGACACAAGCAAAATGTGGAGATGAAGGAAGTCATGAAAGAGCTAGAGAGATGTACTGATCGGACTTCGAATGTGAGAAATTTTCTTAGCAAGGGAGCATAGAAAAACTTGTCATTGCAAAAGGATAAGTTACCAAATGTGAGTGTCTACATCCCCTGATTAATTATGTAATGGAAATTCACATTCTTAAAGGAAAAACATACCTGAGTGTGCACACACACTTTTTCTTCACTTGATAGTGGTGTTCCAATGTGTTGGTGCTGGTGCGCTTCATGGTGAAACCTGCAACATAGAGTTTAGTCAATGTATATGATATAAAATGATTTTTGTAACTTAAATATAAATAACACTTGTAACTTTGAGCTTCCATAAAGTAAAGTAAACGAGGTGCAAAACATCGAAGTATACACTTGTTCATTTTGTGGAGGGAGAATCTCCCATTCTTTTTGTACTTAGAAGATTTGGAATTGTTTTTGAGATGTCAAAGGATTGGGGGTAATTAGTCCCCTATTATTCTGGAGGAGAAATTTTGAGTTTTGAATGGATGCAACCCAACACCAAAGGAAAAGGAGGGGCCAAACTAGCTCGTTAAGAGAGAAGAATAGCATATCAAAATGTTTAAACCATGATATCTTTTCCTTTAAATTTGTGAGAGAAGAGGAAGGAAAACCTACTAAAAACTTAGCCACTTCGATAATATTAGAGACAAATCCAGGTGCAATCTTGAAAATGTTATAACTGTTGAGTAAGATTTTGTAACTAAAACCACATAGTCAAAAAGGAATGGTCATAGCATAACCCCACTATGTGTTGTATTGTTAATATTGAGTGCATAAATTATGGAATAACATCGAGGAGAATAAATCTCATACCCCTAAACCATGTTCTTGTAATTGCTCCTAAATAATGTAGAGGAGAAGTATTGAAGTACTCATGCCCCTGTATAATACTTTGAACTGAATAATTCATGTTTGAACATGTATAAGAAGTCTATAAATATCTTATAGAATTTGATATTGTTAGAAAATTTTAAGAATTTGACCTTCTTTTGGGAACATATAGTGTATTTAGGACCGTACTACGGTCTTAACAATAGTGTATGATCTTGACTTATATAAAATTCTGCCATTTTTTAGTGTTATACAATATTCTAAGTATTTAAACCTTGTAAAAACATGTTTTTGTTCTTATAATCTTCCTATATATGTAGAATATATCTTGATGAATGCCCCCTCTTTTGAGGCATGTTTGATAAATCATTTGAGTGCATAACTCAAAATAACCAACGTGTACCTCTCCTGGATAAGTATAATAATCTAAATAGGAACACGTAGAAGGTTGGAATGGAAGCCACCATTGGGAACTTGTTCCTACAAAAATGGTTATGAATGGTGGGACCATGACACATAAAGAAAAAAACATGAATCATGCAACAAGAAAATTATGTGTATATAAGTAGCAACAACAATATAGAAAGAGTCAACATGTCATAAGAAAAAGTAGTAATAGTATATGCATATAGAATTAACAACAACATTGTAGAAAGAGTCAACATGTTTAAGAAAAATTAGTAGTAGAATATGTGTACAAATTTAGAAAAAATAATGCAGAGACAAGTAATCAATAGTATAGAAACATAGTCACGAGGAGGTATAAAGCTACAAACATGGGACACCCAAGAAGTCACATGAAAATCATAATGGAAGAAACTTTAGGCTACATACACAAAAACTAGTGTATATGTGCAAGATAGGCATAGATCCACAAACATGGGACACCCATGGTGTCACAAAATAATCAAGGAACTTAGGTCGTATAGAGTAAGCATTCATGGAATTGAAATCAAAGAATCCAATATTTAATCATAAGTAGGGAGTCAAACAACACAATATTCAAGCAATGAAATAACCCACATAAAAAAGAAGTGTAGAAGTAGAAACATAATTTGATGTATTTTATTGATATTAAAAACTCAGTTACAATCAATGGTGCATGATGAAAGGTATATATGCATTATACAACCACAATAAGAAACTTGTTATATAGATTTAACAAATCCAAAAAAATGCAAGGAAATAAAATACGGGAATATTATTCCCATATAAATACAAATAATAATATAACGAATATTGTTAATATTTAACTAATTACTATAGGTAAATTATCATGCTTAATTAACCTTCTATCTAGGAAATTTTACCTAACATTCCTCCTTTAATTTTTTATAGTCTCAAGCAAACATGAGAGAAAATCTTGGAATACCTTAAATTTTTCACATGCAAGTGACTTTGTGAATACACTTACATGTTTTTCTTATTTCAGGAAAAATCAAAGTTTAATCTTGTGTTGTAGAACATGTTCACATATGAAATGTATATGTACTTCAATATACTTTGTCCTCTCATGAAACATTGGATTATGAACAAGTTTTAAAACACCATCATTGCCAACATAAAAGATGGTATATTTTTCCTGTGGTATTCCACGTCTCTCAATTATTTGATATAGTTGTATTGCTTCATACACAACTCTTTTTGTAGTGCGATACTTGAATTCTATGGAATTTAGAGAAATAAAGTTTTGTTTCTTGTCCCCCCTCGATATTGGACCAAATCCCAAAAGGAATCCATATCTAGAAGTGGATTTTATGTCATCAATATTACCAACATGATCTAAGTCTGAATATCCTATCAAGAATTACTAATCATTCTTCTTATATTCTAGGCCAAAATCTATGGTTCCTTTAATGTACCTCAAAATTTATTTTTCTTCTTTCCAGTGACATGTTCTTGGTTCCTACTTGAACCATGAAAGATAGCTAACAACATAGCTGATATCTAGCCCAGTGTAAGTCAATTAAATGAGACTCTGGATCAGATGAAAATATAGAGTTGTATTCACTTATAGTGATGGATTTGTATGAGACAACTAAATTCTTGTCACCATAATTGTGACAATCAAATTATATTCCATCATATGAAACTTATTGAGCATAGTCTCGATTTATTTTAAATGAGATGAAAAAATGTAATTCTATTTTTCGCACACTTCCAAGCCAAGATAATAGTGTACTAGCTTATGATCAATCATGTCGAAAGATCGATTAAGATTTTTCTTGGTGGCATCAATCATCTTCACTGAACTGCCAGTGATGAAGAGATCATCAACATAAACAACAATAATCACAATCTCTCCCTTACTTTTTGAGTTATATATTGGGTCATAAGGATTCCTCTGGAATCTATGATGAATGAGATGTTCATTTATCTTGATGTACCAATCCCAAAGAGCCTCTTTGGGTCCTTACAAATATTTTATGAGTCTGCATGCATTTTCATATTTTGCAGGTACGACAAAACCTTCTGGCTGATTCATGTAGACCTCTTCTTGTAAATATCTATTGAGAAAGACACTACTAGTCAATGCCGTTTTTTAGGCATGCCCTTTTCCTACCAATCTCACCTTATGCTTTTCAATAATGTCATCTTATTTGAAATTAATTTTCAAGATCCCTCTGCATCCAATGGATTTCTTTCTTACTAGAAGGCCAACAAGTCTCCATATGTTAATTTTCATGACAAATTAATATTCAACATCCATAGCATCTTTCCAAGACTTGGACCGTAGGGACTCCAAAATTGTAGACGTCTCAATAGATTTAAAAAATTTACTCATTAAAGAAAATTTTACCTCATCTCAAGCCTTATTGTGATTTCATGGTCCATATGTGGATATCTCTAGGAGAACATCCAATTTGGCATCTCGTATTAGATTGGTATACCATTTAGGTATATACTAAGTTGTTCTTGTGGGTAGTGGTCTTGTCAAATCCTCGCCATCATCCCCATCATCATTTCCTTCATTAGATGGAAGTTCATCATTTTTTTCACATCAAGACTGATTTAATCATCATGTGAAGTTGCTAAAGGAGATTCTACTTCATTCTTATAAAATAACTCAACATTTCTTCTTGTGTAGAATCTTCTAGTTTTTGGATCCATCAGTTTGTAACCAAGAGCTTCTTCACTATACCCTAAGAATATATAATTTGCATATTTCATATAAAGTTGTGTTCTCTTCTTCTTGGTAATGCACATGCTCACTTTGTATCCAAAATATCTTAGATATGCAATAGATGTCTGTCACCATGACCAAAATTCTTGTGGTGTTACCCCATCAAGAACAAGAGTGGAAACTCTATTCAGTAGGTATATTGTTCTTTTGGATGCTTCAGTCAAATATATCTTCATTATACTAGAGTTATCGATCATTCATTGCACTATCTCCATGATAATTCAATTTATCCACTCAAAAACACCATTTTATTGTGGTGTATGTGGAGGATCCATTTTTCGATGAATTCTATGAGTTTCAAAGAATGATTTGAACTCATTATTGATGTATTTCCCACCTTGATCTGAGTAGGGTTTTTTAATTTTAAAACAAATTTGGTTTTAACAACTTTGAACTTCATGAAATTATCTAAAGCTTCATCTTTAGTACGAAGACAATATATGCACATTTTTATGAAAAATTCATTAACACATAGCATACAATAGTGAAAACCAACATGACTTGGTCTCATGGGTCTATAAAGATTGGTATGCACCAAATAAAACTTACTTGGAGCCCAAAATTTACTTTTATGGAATGGTGCTCTACGTTATTTTCCTACCAAACAATGTTAACATGTATCTAAGTCCTTTTTGAGAGTTGCCAATCCTCTCAACATAGCATACTGGTGGAGTGTGTTGAGATATCCTAAACTAACATGGTTAAGCCTTTCATGCCATAACTATGTCGAGGCTATGTCCTTTTCCAAAAAATCTTAATTGTCTCTCTGAAAAAATCAAACTAGAACATTTGGCCCACATTAGAAGCTCATCAAATAATTTTAGAACCTTTGTATTTATCTCTGATCAAACACATTTTATCGCCACCTTTATATTCCAAATCAATATTTATATTGTGATCCAAAAGTTGACCAAATAAAAATTAACTATTTTATATTTATGTGTACCAAGGGGTAAAGATGCAATACAAATACCTTGGACATGTAGGAGCTATCATCACTCAGTGAAACATGATTTTTGGTGGGTGTGTCACTCAAAGCGAAAAAATAGTCTTTATGTCCAGACATGTGTTAGCTTGCACACAAATCAACATACCATATAACATTGTGTGAAGATGATTCTTCATGTGACTGAGAAACATACAGGAAGTCTCCATGATGAAAGTGATCTTATTTTTTAAGAATATTGCTTTGTTGTTGGGGATTCTTCTTCCATTTCCCCTTATATTTCCCTTGTTTCTTGTTTTTTTTCCGTGATGTGATTTTTGGTTATTTTTTTTCTTACCACTGGAGGATACCTGTTGGAATCCATTGTACCAAAAATATTTTAATTTGTGCCCCTTTTTTAACACAAATCAAACACTATTTCTACTACTTGTTCCCTTTTTGGTGTGAAGCCAGAGCATGTTATTTAACTTCTTCTACTTCGTGCATAGAATCTTGTTGTTGCAACATGTTTACCAACTTTTCAAAGGTTGGAATTTATTGTATGAAATTTAGAGTGATAAAAAATATTTGATAAGGGGGGAGCATTTTTATCAAGACTGTGTATAAGAGAGTCATTTGTTACTTCCTCTTCCATTTCTTAGAGTGAATCTTAAATGTTGTAACATGCCATAGAAATGCCACAAATTTTCATCGCTTGTCAATTTGAGACTGTGAAGCTAACTTAGCAAATGCAAGATTGTGTTTCCATTTTTGGCCTCATAGAATATGCCCAATTTTCCCCATGCTTCTTTGGTCCTTTTTGGCATTTCAAATGTGTGTTTCCACATCATTTAAGACTACAAAAAAGATTATCATCTTGGTATTCTGATTAGATTGACCAAACTAACGTTGTGCATGAGCATCTACATCTAGTCTAGTGAAAGATGCTTCCATAATAGGCCATATGTCTTCAAATTCAAGCCAATTTTTGATTTTGGTCTTCCATGCCATGTAGTTCTATAGTCATACAAGAACTAGGAATCTGAAAAAAAAATAGAGCATTTACATCCATCACGGGAGAAGAATGAAATTATTTTCATTCCCAACAGGTTCCCTTCTTAATTAATTGCTAGTCCAATACAAATACAATACACTAAAAATTGAAAATTCTCTCGTCCTAGAAAATTTGACTTTATTTTGCATTTTGGCCACTTGGTCTCTTGCAAACACCTCATTTTTCAACGAAAAATATCACATTTTAATAAATTTGTCAAATTTGTAAAAAATGGCTCGTTCTTGGCTCTATGGTCTCTTTTAGTTAAAAAATGGCTTAATTTCAAAGTTTTACAATTTTTTTAACTTTTTGAAACCTAATATGGGTTTTGTGAGTAAATCTAATTAGTTATAGCTAACCCATTTAGTTGGTGGTCATGCTAAGTTGTGGCAGCCTTCTAACAAAATTTACCAAAAAAGTGATGTTGGAAGGGTTTGACCTCCACTTGGTTGTAATGTTTTTACAAAATATCTATACCACATCCCCTATAGAGCACCTTAAGTATACAGAAGCACTAACATAATTTTATAGAGCATAAATTCTAAGCTTCCCTGTAGAACACCTTAAGTGTAGAAAAGCACTAACATAATTGTATAGAGCATAAATTATAAGATTGAATTTTAAAAATAAAAGGACGTGGTGTGTAGATATTAAGACCAAAACCTACTCCCTTTATAAACACCTTTAAACTCCTTACCTAACCGCTTGGTTGATGTTTCACCTCATATGTTTATGTGTGCACATCTATATTTGAACTCATGGATTGTCTTCACATGGACAACCAAATTTCACTCTTTTAAAAAAAAAATCTAAGAGATGGAGGTAGTCATTGGGTATGGACTAACCTTTATATTCCTAATGGACTAACCTTCGTGGCATAGCCAAGGGTGCACGCCACCAACTATATCTACTTTGGGGAATGATTCTATTTGAATGAAAAATAATAGAGAAAGCTTTAATAAAAAAATAGAAAAGACTGACCTTTGGTTCCATCTCAGATCCTTTTAGGATTGTAAACTGCTTAGTTTTACTTTTTATCTCCATCCTTATACATTCAAAAGACTTGTTTTCACTAATTATATAGTTTTGAACTCCTTTATTTTTCCTTTTCTGGAACATTGAGGTTTTTTTCAACCGTCTATCTAATGTGGTTTTAAAAGAGAAAGCTCCAAAGGGAATTTCACATTGACCAATTAAAGAATATTATGCACTTGGAGTAGAAAAAATAATTTTTTTGAGACAGTATGCAATTGGGATTCCTTTGTTGATTAAATCCTTTTAAAATGCCAAGCGATCCAGATCACGACATGTTCGACTCTTACCAAGGCATTTTAAAAAAATATTCAACCTTATCAACGTAGGCCATCTAAATTTGGAGGCCTTCCAAAATTGGACACAACTATAGGGAGTCTGTATATTTAGAGATGAATCCCTTAATTCAAATGGTAAAAGTGTTTTAAAAAAAAATAATCATAGAATCACTTCAAACTGTTTCCAGAGTAAGAAACCTTCAATGAATTTTATTGATCCTTCTGCAACATAAAATTACTATCTATTTTATGCAACAACTATCATGGTGTGGACTATGATTGGAGTCGAGGGAAGGCAAAAAGCTCTATGACTTTCCTTTCTTCTCAAACCTCTCTAAGACATTTTAATTTTCCCTAAACATTTATATCACCTTCCAAAGTTTCAGAGTGCCTAATTTGATACCAAATGTAGAACCAGAACTATAATTTGTTGTATTTTATTGATATAAAAATAATGGTTAAAATCAATGGTTTAGGATGAAAAGTATATATATTGTAAAACCATAACTTGTTATACGAGTTTAACAAAGCCAAAAAATTCAAGAAAATAAAATACAGGAATACTATTCCTAGAAATATGCAAATAACAATATAACCAATGTCGTTAATATGTTAACTAATTATCATAGGTAATTTACCATGCATAATTAACCTTCTATCTAGGTAATTTTACCTAACAAGTAGTGGCAATATTGTATTAATCAAGTATAGAAAATAGTGATACTAAAAGCATAGATAATAAGATAGGTTATTGCTACATAAGACACATGTGTTCATTATGTTAGCTCAAAAGATGGAATAGAAACTATAAATGTAATCAAGAATAATAGAGAAGTGTAAAGTAATTATAAGGGAGAAAAAAACAGGTATATTGTGGGAGATACCTGTAGTGCCCCCTTTGGATCATAGATTTTTTTTCCTTGCGTCAGCCTTACAAGTTACAAGGATTTTTGAAAAGTGTTCATGTTGTTTGTTATTCCCCGTGTGCCATGGAGTTTTGGATAACACTCGCCTAGTTGTAGTTTAGAAGTGTTTAAAATCCTTTCCCATGGACTTTGGGATGGTCGTTAAACTTTGGCCCATGTCGGGTTGTATTTTTTACCACCTACGAAGTGATCCTAAAATAAAATGGCAATGAAATAAATTAAGAAATTACAATAATAATATAATAAGGGTAGTTTTGAAGTGTCATTTTGCAGACAAACCCTTTGGAACTCTTGAAGTGTCTTAATTCCTTTAGCTTGTGTGGTGATGTCATTCATCTTGCGATTCATCCAACTTAGGATCACTTTCTAACCTTGAGTTTAAAATATTTATAAATTTCTTTATAATGTTAAATGTTGATCTAACTAAATCATATTATGATATCAATAAAAGGATTTTTTAAGCAGAGAAAATGGCTAAGTGTTAGCCATGAGTGAAGGTTAGGAAAAATGCATAAGAGGTGCATGAGGGTGCAGGCAACATGCAAAAGGGTATGTGCACAAAGGTTTGTGCATGGACTCATAGGGTTTCAATACTTAGCTGATTTTTAAAAGTTCAGATAAAATAGAGAAGTAAGAGATGGAGTGACGTTCAAGAAAGATCCAGAAATAGAAAAAAGCAAGATGACTTGGTGGCCAAGGAAAGGTTATATAAAATAATTCACATGCAGGATGAGGATAAAGACAACACATGAAGTGATCTATTAATAGGATAAATCATGGAGCTAATTATATCTTAATGTATTGTTACCACAAGTTGTAAAAAATATGCAATCTATTGCTAAGCACACCTATTATTAAGAAGGTGCATATAGGAAGTGAAGGGAAAGTACCCACCATATATAAATAGGTGATGCACTGTTGTATTTGGGGGTGTAGTGTGTGAGTAACCTCTTATTACACTATTCACGATAGTTTTGTATGCACACATGTTTCAGCACTTCACTATAAGCAATATTTGATGTAATCAACACTCTTATTATGTGACCAATTATGTTTTTCATGGATAATTATTTTACATTGCAAGGATTACTCAATGTGAACATAGCTTGATGAGTACTCAAATCTCAATAGTCATTATCTATGAATGTTTTCCTTATTATATGTGTTGCAAAATTACTATGCTATGATGTATCTTTCTACATGAATTGTTATGATTATGAATATGTATGTATAACATCTTGATAAGAAAATAAATGAGAGACCTAGAGGTTGCGCATGCTTTGGGTGAGCTCCTAGACCTATCTGGATGAAGTGCCAACGTACCTAGCTAAGTATTGGGAAATTAAAGACTACATTTTGGTTTCATTGTCTGGACCTCTTTTCAATCCACTCTTAAGGATGTTGCATGCACATGGCATTGTGATTGTCTTTGGAGAACATTGAAATCTAGGTGTATGATAGGTAGGACATGTTTTCTCAAAGGAGAAACAATGGACCTAATTTTAATGCACGCAAGTGGGTAGAAGAAAACCTCTATGATTTCCTATATGAGACGTCCTTTAGCTTCTTTCCTATAGAATTATATGAGTGGTTGAAATCATACGGGCATAATAAATGTGTCTAGATTGGTATAAGTAAGTGTGGAGATAGGAAAGATAATAAGAACTCTCTAATTTGGATGCATCGTGGACTAGATTTGTGGATTGTTACTGGGAAGGTATGTTGTGTAGTGATACCTTAGAGTACATTACTTTGAAATAATTGTTCCTAGAGGAAGTAGAGTTTTGGTTTTAACGTGAGCTAAGAGTATCTTATTTCCATGTGAAATCTTTATCTATCAAGATCTTGATGGTTTGCTTCGGAATGGAGAACCTACCAATGGAAGGCTAGAACCCCACCAAGCGTAAGGGTAGGAAGCATGTTTTGGAAGGATGGCAGAATCCTTGGTAGAAGAAAGAAAAAGTGAGGAAAGACGAATCAAGTATAATGATGCATGATATAGGGAAGTTAAGGAGGTACTAAGATTGAGAAGAATGATGAGTAGCTGAAGTGATGAAATCCCTCCAAAAGGTGAGGGACCACATGATCATGTCCTCTCTATATTGGGAAAGTATAGTAGAGAGACCCCTTAGGCATTTGATGAGAGAGAGTCTGAGGAGATAATGAGAACCGCAGGGATGCATCTAACCTAGCCTAGCCACCTAACACTTACACAAGGTGTTTAAAATACAAAGGTTGTTGTAGAAGAGCATCATAGTGAAATTGAGTAGGAAGATAATCAAGTATCACAACATTGGGTTGGAGATACATGCATGCATATTTTAATGTCATCTAATGAGGCACATCTGATGAAGGACACATACATGGTAGTGCCACAAGTGCACGTGTTTAGATAAAGTAATTTTGGAGGAAATTTTGGAGGCACGTCATCAAGACAAATCATTAGCATGTATCTTGTTAGAAGTAATCATATATGTGCATTGATAGCACAAACGGCTGGTGTTCAGTTTAGCATAACCATTGGGATGCAAGGAAGCTCATCTATAGGGCCACAGGTTGCAACAGGAGACTCAGGTCAGCCACCTCATGACGTAAATCCTGGTGGAGGTTTAGGTTCAGGATTTGGCCCCGCTCTTGGATAAGGTCCACAATAGGCAAAGCAACAACCATAGTAGCAGACACCTCAATTCTTCTTTGAGATGTCACTTCACTTTTCAGAGTAAAAAGGAATGGAAGATGTAGCTGAACATGTGCATAATTGTGAATTATTAAGGAGAGCTAAGGGAATAAAAAATTTTGATAGGAAGGCAAGTCAATTTTCCACAAAACTTCAAGGGTGCACACACATCTAGTACAAGAAATATAATCTACATCATACTGTAGTTGATTATGATGATTTGTGCACTTCCTTTTTAGTTGAGTTCTATATACCTTAGTTTGATTAATAGAGAAATAATGGACTTAAAGATATCAAGAAAGTCATGTCTGAGAGTGTTTGAGAATATGACATGCATTTTAAGAATTTATTGTCCAAGATATCCTATGATTTCCATCAGAGTTAGCATGAACAATGGTTCATAGGCGGCTTATTGACGCCATTCAAGAGAGAAATTTCACACAAGACATTTACTGATCTGCATAAGGCCTTAGAAGTAGCTCTATGTGTTGAAGCAATTGGAAGTGTTGATATAAGGGTAAGTGCATGAAGTTGGGGAGCCAAAAAGTGGACAAGAATCTGAAAAAAGCAAAATGCATAAGCGTTTTATTTTGTTTGGTTCAGGAATCACTGAACCTATAACGTGTATGCGTTTCAAACAAGTCAAAGATTTATTTTATTATTTCTTATACTTTTATTATTACTTATAATTTAAATTTATTTTAGTAAATATAAGAAATTAGGGTCACTTTGCACCTTATGGAAGTGGTCTCATAGCTCTAACAATTATAATCTAGAAGATAGTTTTTCAAAATCTAATCTGGTCAGTACTTACTCATTTTCAAGATTTTAGCAAATGGCTTAAAACTTTCAGGGCATATATATTGTAGTCGGTCTTTGTTTTAGGAAAGCATATAGTAATTTTTTAGGTTTTTTGACCTTCTAAAATGGATTTTGGCCATGAATTAATTCTATGATGTTTGTCTACTTCTTACTAAAAAAGATCCCCACTTTGTAGATAGAGGATTGTTCCCTGAATGGGATTCCTTTCCTATGGCCAAAATGAGATGATTGTAATGTGTCTCCTCCTTAAGGTGTGATAACACTACTAGGTGTTGAATGAATTGTTATGAATAGTACCTAGTGAATTGCATCAAGTGAAATAAGATGATTGCTCGTTCTTAGAAACATGGTGCTCCATATAAATATCATCCCCTCACCTTTCCTAGATCTAAAAACATCCTTTCATAGAATCAAATTCATGATTCTCATACATGGTTTTGATCATATGTCTCTTATGGAGACAAATGATGCCTTAATACTTCACAAATAATGGTCCTTGATAACTCGGTGACATGACTAGCTCATTTTAGCTTGTTCTAAAGGGTGTTCAATTAACTACAAAATGGCCAAAAATTCCTTTTTAGGCCTTTAAAGGAAGTAGTCCCTCATAAAAACTAAATGAGTCGATCAATCACCTTAAACAATATTCCCTACACATTGAAACATGCTGAATGATCTTTTTAGGACTTTCCTTTGGATGAGGGTTTATGATTTAGGGTTTAGGGTTTAGGGCTAAGGGTTTAGGACTCAAGGTTTAGAGTTTAGGGTTTAAGGTTTAGTGTTTAAGGCTCATAGTTTAGATTTTATGGTTTAGGGTTTAGGGCTCAGGGCTTAGGGTTCATGGTTTAGGGTTTAGAGCTTTGGGTTTATGATTCAGGGTTTAGAGTTTTGGGTTTATGGTTCAGGGTTAAGGCTTAAGGGTTTACGGTTTACGGTTTAGGGCTCAAGGTTCAAGGTTTAGGGTTTAGGGGTTAAGGTTGAGGGTTTATGGTTGATGGCTCAAGGTTCAGGGTTTAGGGTTTAGGGATCAGGGTTAAGGGTTTAGGGTTTAGAGTTAAGAGTTGAGGGTTCAGGGTTTAGGGTTCAGGGTTTGGTTTTTAGGGTTTAGGGTTGAGGATTTAGGGTTTACGTTTTAGGGTTTAGGATTTAGGGTTTAAGGTTTAGGGTTTATGGTTAAGGGTTTAGGAGTTAGGGTTTAAGGTTTAAAGGTGTGGGTTCAAGGTTTAGGGTTTAGGGTTTAGCGATCAGGGTTGAGGGTTGAGGGTTTAGGGTTAAGAGTTGAGGATTCAAGGTTTAGGGCTCAAGGTTTAGTTTTTAGGGTTTAGGGTTAAGGGTTCATGTTTAAGGGTTCAAGGTTTAGGTTTTTGTCTTAGGGATTGTGGCTTAAGGCCTAGGGTTCAGGGCTTAGGGTTTAGGGTTTAGGGCTCAAGGTTTAGGCTTTAGGGGCTAGGGTTTAGGTTTTAGGGTTTAGGATTTAGGATTTAGGAATTAGAGTTTAGGGTTTACGGCTTAGGGTTTATGGTATAGGGTTTAGGGTTTATCGTTTAGGCTTCATGGTTTAAGGTTTAGGGTTGAGGACTTAGGGTTTACGGTTTAGGGTTTAAGAGTTAGGGTTTAAGTTTTAAAGGTCAGGGTTCAGGGTTTAGGGAAAAGGGTTTAAGTTTTAGGGTTAAGGTCGCAAAGTTTAGGGTTTAGGGTTTAGTGTTTAGGGATTAGGGTTTAGGGTTTAGGGTTTAGGGGTTAGGGTTTAGGGTTTATGATTTATTTTTTAGGGTTTAGCGTTTAGGGTTTAGGGACCTTTAAGATTTAACATTTAGGCCTTAAGGTTTAGGGTTTACGGTTTTGGGCTTAGGGCTTAGGTTTTAGGGTTTAGGGGTTAGGGTGCATGGTTTAAGGTTTTCAACTCAGGGTTTGGGGTTTAGAGTTATGAGTTTAAGGTTTAGGGGTTAGTTACGGGTTTAAGGTTTAGGGGTTAGAGGTCAGGGCTCTAGATTTAGGGTTTAGGGCTCAGGGTTTAAGGTTTACGGTTTAGGGATCAAGGATTAGGGTGTATGGTTCAAGGCTTAAGGTTTAGGGTTTATGGTTTGGGGATTAGGGTTTAGGGTTTAGGGTTTAGGGTTCATGGTTCATGGTTTATGGCTTAAGGTTCGGGGTTCAGAGTTACTAGTTTAAGGTTTGGGGTTAGAGCTCAGGGCTTTGGATTTAGTATTTAGGGTTTATGGTCTAGGGTCAAGGGTTTAGGGTTATGGGTTTAGGGTTTAGGTTTTAGGGTTTAGTATTTAGTATTTAGTGTTTAGGGTTTAGGATTTATTATTTTGGATTTATGGTTTAGGGTTTATAGTTTAGGGTTTAGGTCTCATGGTTGAGGGTTAAGGGTTTAGGTCACAGATTTCAGGGTTCATCGAATTTGTAGGTAGAACATTCAAAGAGAGTCATCAAAATTTGATGTTTTTCATCTGTTAATATTTTGAAGGAGGGAAATGTCATATTCCTGACTTTCCAATCCTTCCAAAGACCCCATTAGTCCTCAAGTCTTTGATGTACAGGGAGACACTATTACTTGGCTTCCATTTACAATGATAGAGATATTTGTAAATTCATGTTATGACCTCTAAATCTATATGAATTTCAAGTTTCTTGGAAATCACATCACACCCTTCACTAGGATCGATGAATAACCCTATCTTGTTTTTCAGGGGAGTTTGAAAACATCCATGGGTTTATCATATAAGGAATTATCAATGAATGGAATGTCACTAAGTCGTAGACTAGGTAACTACCATTTGGAACTAAACAATAAAGATTTACTAGAAAATTGATAACCCCTTAGTGTTCTTAGCCATTCCCCTATTTCTATGCTTATTTTGAACACTTTACGAAGTTATGTCAAATTTACTATCCATTCCAGTAGAACACTTGAAATTTATATTTCTCCAGAGGAGAGGATACTACAGGAAATTCAATTATGATCCTACACCTTTGCATTGATATATTCTCTATGTTTCTTTTGTTTCCTTTAAGATTAATTTTTTTGTTGTGATGGTTATTTTTTCAAGCTTCCAATGGGTCATCCTGGCTTGCATAATCCCATACATGGAAATATGAGAAATGTGAAATTTGTTTCAGAATGTGAATAAATTTACATTCAAGAGCAAAAGTATATGTGGGGAGAAACAAGTTTGGAAGAGATGTGTAATATAGGCATTACAAGGCACTAGGTAGATGTAGTATCCATTTAGTTACTTGTCCCACCTCTCATAAACAAGGTAGTTTTATAAGAAGACTCAATGATGGTTCTAGGCATGAGACTAGGAAATATTGATGAAATATGGTTTAGGGTTTAGGGCTTATGGTTTAGGGTTTAAGGTTTAAGGTTTAGGGTTCAGGGTTCAAGGTTCAGGGTTATGGTTTAGGATTTAGGTTTTAGGTTTAGAGTTTTTGGTTTAGTGTTTATGGTTAGGGTTTACGGATCAAGGTTAAGGGTTAAGGGTTTAGGGTTAAGGATTTAGTGTTTATGGATAAGGGTTTATGGTTTATGGTTCAAGTTTTAGGGTTTATGGTTTATGGTTTAGGATTTAAGATTTAATGTTTAGGGATTAAGGTTTAGGGATTAAGGTTTAGGGTTTATTGTTTAGGATTTAATGTTTAGGGATTAAGTTTTAGGGTTTATGGTTTAGGACTTGGGGTATATGGTTTAGGTTTTAGGGTTTAGGGTTTAGGTTTTAGGGCTTAGGGCTTAGGGTGTATGGTCTAGGGTTTAGGGTTTGGATTTTAGGGCTTAGGGATAAGGGTGTAGTGTTTAAGGCTTAGGGTTTAGGGTTTAAGATTCGATGTTTAAGGTTTAGGGTTTAGGGGTTAGGGTTTAAGGTTTAGGATTTATTTTTTATGGTTCAGGGGTTGGGGTTTAGCATTTAGGGCTCATGGTTCCTGGTTAAGGGTTTAGGGCTTATGGCTTAGGATTTAGGGCTTAAGGCTCAGGGTTTAGGGCTCACAGGTAAGGGCTGAATGTTTAAGATTTAGGGTTTAGGTTTCAGGGTCTAGGGATCATGGTTAAAGGTTTAGGGCTTATGGTTTAGGGCTCACAGTTTACAACTTAGTGTTTAGGTTTATGGCCTATGGCTTAGGGTTTCGATTGTAGAAGTTAAATGCTAAAATATTTAGGTTGAATGCTAAAATCCTAAAAAATTACCTATGTCTTGACCAGATTATACTTTGAAAAACTATCTCCTAAACCATGACTCATGGAGCTGTGAGAGTAATTCCATAAGGTGCAGAGTGACCCTAATTTCTTATATTTACATAAATAAATTTAAAGTATAAGAAATAATAAAATATAAAAAATAATAAATAGAAGCATTTCAAAAGCATATATAATGTTTATACTTCACAGAACATGTACATGTTATGTTTATACTACATAGAACGCGTACGTGTTTTACATTTTCTCTTTTCCCAAGCCATGCCTCAATGCTTGGGATCTAGTTTGGATCCCCAAGCCTGAGGCATGGACTTGCACAAACACAAAAAACAACGTGTTTTTATAAGAAAATGTAAAAATGCCACTTCCTCTATGACAAATCAAAATAAAAAATTGATCTATTTAAAAAAAATTATACCACGACGTAGAGCAGAGTCTCTTATTTCTAAAAATATAATTTTTCAAATTTTCTGACTAATATAAGGTTTCCATATTATTTATTTTCTAACTATGCCTTTTTATAGCTATTTTTTGAAGTGTAAATATGTCTATCTTTAATGGTGTATCTTTTTTTTGGGTGATCAACGTTTTAAAATAATTATACTAGCCAAAACTAGGCATAATTCTATACATATTAAAAAACAAAATCTAATTTTTGATATTTTTTGAGGTAGTTAAGGGGGGGCATGGTTGGAGCTCCGTTAGTTTTCAAAACATAAAATTTCTGTCTAGAAAAATCATAAATAAAAAACTATTTGCTAAAAAATCTATAAAAAATGGAACCCAAACTAGATGCTCCTAGCTATCTTTCTACCAAAGGGTTTTCAAAAATACTAAATAGTGCTCAAAAAATGGTGGGGGCATGAAAGTCACTCTATTATGGTTTTTAACAAAAAAGGAGCATATGTTGGTATTTTAGTTGTTTGACCCACTTAAACTTATCTGTTTTCAATAAAATTTAGTAGCTTAGGAACTAGACTCAAAATTCTATGATTTATATTTCTACAACATCTTCCAATTTTGAGTAGAACTATTTCAAAAAACTCGTACAAGTTTAATTTATTTTTTTTCAAAAAAAATGTGTCCACTTAAGATCTGCTTTTGGCCCCCCAACTTGGTGCACTTACCCATAAGGGTGAGTAATTTCCTTGAAGCTTAGATTACGGTAAGGTACTATCAATTGGAAAACATTTCTACTAATTTAGCGCATGATACATGTAGTGGGTTATGGTGCAAAAATAGCGAAGTTGAGGTACATATAAAGGATATTTTCCAGCGTAGGAGTTTACGCGTATTGTTGACATTTTGTGAGATTTTTCATAATAATCATGACGTTTGGAATTGTCTAGTTTTACTGTGCATGATGTAGAAAAATGTCTCCATGTACGACAAGATTTGTGATGTGCATAACCATTATACTATTGAATTTCATTTGATTAATCATATGCATGAGGCATGCGAGACTGGGTTACGCCAAACCTTTGTGGTAAGCAACTCGAAGGAGAAAGAAGGAAAAACCAGTGAGGGGATCCATAACGGTAATGGAGGGTTTAGAGGTAGACGTGGAAGGTTTGTGTGAGGGACAGGCTATACATGTGGATTTCCTAATCATTATTAGCATGAGTGTCCTAAAAAATAGGTTTACGTGTACTTTTCAGGGTGTCAAATTTACAGGTGATTTTTAGGTACTGGAGATTGCAGAGTGTTATCCCCTTCCCAAGATTTACAAATTTTCTTCTCTATTCTTGAGATATTTATGGGTTTGGTGACTCTAAATACCCTTATAGAAGTCTCCTAATAAAAAAATTTACTTCTAAATAGTTGTTCATTTTTCAAAATTTTGAATTTTAAGACTTTTCCAGTCTTTTGTGGGTATTTCGGCTTTTTCTGCCCTTCATGTCCCAAGTTCATCTGGGCCATCTATTCCCCAATTTTCCAATTTTATCGATTGGTCTTGCTTTTTTCCTTTGTAGTCAGATATTTCAGCTTTATGCATCGTGGCTGTCCCAATGTCCAATGTGTGACCTATGTCAAATACTTCCGACTTATTTGATTTTCATACATCACGGGTGTTTCAGATTTTCTTGTCCCATGTGTCTAGAGTGCCGATTGACCACCATTTCCCCGCAAACTTGCCTTTTCCAATTTCTATTCCTCATGGGTATTTTGGCTTTACGTGTCCCAGCTGTCCCGATGTCCCTTGGGATAGTTGTGCCAAATGTTTCTTCTTTTACCGCAAATCAGATTTTTTAGCTTTGTGCGTCCCAGCGGTCCCGATGTTCCATGGGACATTTGTGCTCTTTTATTCCTCTTTACCTTATTTCCATTTTTTCAAGGTCGGTATAAGTATTAATTTCCTCATTTATTTTACCCTGCCGAATTACTTGGGTAATCAATCATTCTCGCCACATCACTTACAAATTGCTATTGACCATTCATGTTCTCTCTCCTCCACCATTTCTATACGTGGTTGAGTTCTATTCCACTATTTTTCAAATCTACAGGTGCAGAAGAAGATGTGAAACGTCAAGGTGCTTATCAAGGAACTAAGGAATATTTTCTCACAAGTAATATTCTGCTCTGGCTATAAGATGAAGATCAATTTTAAACGTCATGAATACTTGTCTTCCTTGGAGACGGCTGTACCAAACACTGGTTATAGTGAAGCACAACACCTGGAATTGGAAGAATTATAGGCACAAATCAATTTTCAAAACCTTACTGCTATGGATCAGTTGATTAAATACAGTGGGATCGTAGAGGCAGGAGGTTTTCTCAATTCAGTCTAGTGTGCTGATACAAGTCTTGCTTGTAGCTCTTGTTTTGATCCTGATACAAAAGAAATCATTGATCCTCAAGGTTAGGTGGTGGCATGACTTGATGAAGATTTCATTCGTACTACCATTAGAATTCCCATGGTTGAAAATTAAAATACTCTCACCAAGGATCAGGCCCAAACTCTTTTATATCAAGACAATGAAAAATAAAAAAGTAGAATTGCCAAGTCTTAGTTCAAGAACCATAAGAAAGGAGCCTCAAGGCTACCTAAGACAATGTTCAAATTTGATTTCCATGACTAATTTTCAGACATCATCAATTTTTTGTCCAGGATAGAAGGAATGCCTACCACCAATGAGTTTCACTATTGGATGTACCCTTACATCAATATCATATGTGAGGGTAAGAAAAATTTAAAGTGGGTAGGAATCATTTGTGATAGCTTGACTGAACAATTATCAAATGTTAGGATAACCCAAACCTTCTACATGACCTCCTATATGATGTAATCCATTGTAACTTATAGAGAGTGGTTAGGTTTCTCCCTTGTGGATGATAAGAAAGATGCCCCCATTTATATGTATCGCCCATAATTGATCCTGAAGATTAATAATCATCACTTTAGGAGGGTGAATGATGCATTCACTATGTATATTGTCAGGTTGCTAGAAGGAGATACTGCTAAATGATTTTCAGATGAGGAAAAACAATTGATCAGTGTCTATGGTAGCTTCTTCACCCAATTTAAAAAGTTTTCATATATAAGATTAGCTAGATTTGAGGGGCAACCCCTGACACTTCCAATGTATTGCAGTGATAAGATGGATTTAGTAGAAATCTGAAGACAATTAGATAAGTTGCATAGAACTTGTATGGACAATAAGATTGTAGGTATTCAATTCCCAATCACATTGGGTAATTACTATGTAGGACTGCCCTAGATGCTCAGAATGTTGATAGAACAATTTCTCTTCTCACTCTTCATTACTATAAGCCCAGAACTTGCTTTGACATTAAGGAATTCATTTCCTCAAATTTTAGAATGGGTTATCAAAATATTCCTGATATTTAAGACTACTGGGAAGATTGTTATGATGATTATGAGTCCAGAAAGAGGTACTATAGGAGGTTATCTCTACAACAAATCACTGATTTTGGTGTATTTGATGTCTGTTAAGTATTGGAGGATGATGATGAAGAGATACAATCTCTTGAGTATGAAATATCAATTAAACATACTCCTATTGAAACCATTTATTGGTTTGTTAAGGAGAGAGATGATTTGAAGGAGATAAATAATGCTGTCCCAGTGAGAACTAGACTTTGGTTTGATAGAAAATGAAGGGATTTAGGACAAGGAAATCTAGGTCTACTTCCCAAGATACCCCTACTCCTCAGAAGGAAATACCTATGATAGCTCCTAAGATAGTTTAGCAATCTATCCCTTCTCCTCCAGAATCCTCAACTCTAGTGTGTACAAAAAAGGGAAAATAAAAAAATAAGATAAGGCATCTGAAGTTTTTCAAGAAATCAAACCTTCTCCTAAATGAGATAAAACAAAGGAAATAATTGTGGATTTGGATGATAATGATGACAATAAAGAAAAAGAGGAAGAAAAACTTAAATAGAATACACTTGAAGCAAGCAATATGATGGAAGATCAGTCAAAGGAAATGGTTTCAGAGTGTGTAGAAATATCTGCCAAGGAATGTCTTGAGTCTACTCAAATTGATATCTCTATGTTAGAGGTTGCTGTTGTGAAAAATTTGAGTGTTATGAGTGCCTCTGCACTTGGGCCCATTGCTCCTTCCACTTCTAGTTCCTCATTTACCTTAGTACAACCATTACTAGAAATCAAGAGGAGAAAGGCTACTTCAAGTGTTGTTGTTCCCAAGTTTGATGTAGTGGCAACTCTTCTAGGTACTACTCCTCACCCTTCAACTAAAAATTCCAAATTCACATCAAGGTTGGTCTCAAACTCTCAAGGTCAGCAGTTCATGGAAATTACAAAACCCAAGTTTGATAAAGATGAAAAGGACCTATTAATGGGTGATCTGGAGTTGACAAGAATTCCCCTTAGAGAATCAACCCCAGAAAGTGAAGTTCATAATCTAAGGGAGATTGTGTCTAGGGTGATTGAAAGATTTGAGAAGGGGGAAAACACAAGAGAAATTGGAGGAGCAGAACCAAATTCTATCTAGTTTTTGTTAGGAAATCAATTATTTAGTGCTCCATGGTTGATCATATAACAGTAATATTATAATGTAATTTGGTGACATTATTGTTATGTAACAATAATGTATATTAGGAGCTTTTTGTTTACGTGAGTTTAGAGATATTTATGGAGGAGTGGTTTTAGCCACCTCCTTGATCATAGGAGAATTTTTCCTATATAATTGTATTGTTCATATGATATAATCAGGAGTTCATTATTATCGTGTATGGATTGTATTTCTGAGTGATTATATTGATGATTGTTTGCATATATATTTCTCGTGGATTTGTGGTTCCATTGCTAGCAGTTGTGCAAATCTATTCTCCTGAGCATGAGTCTCCGTTACGGTATCACCACTCCGATCCAAAACACAACTGTGTCCCTTCAACATAGTATGATAAAAATCTCATTCTATTAATTATTTCTGAGCATCAAAAAAAGTGGAAGCAGATCCTACATAAAAAATGTGGAGATCAAGACGTCTTAGCCATGCAAGCAAATTGAAATTCAGGAGATCCTTTTGAGACATCCTTTAGCTACGAATTCATCTGATAGTAGCAGGTCGTGAATGCAATAGCCAGTTGTGATTAAAATGTCCAAGCCTACAATGAAGGAATCATGTATTAGAATGGGATTGGATGAGTAAACATTTGATCTCATTTTTTCTCTGTGCATGTGAATGGAATTGAGCCATTAATTTTGCATGCGCTGAACCGACACCTAGAAACATTGTCTCATCGCATCAATTTGGTAGAAACTAAAAAGGTGTACAGTGAAGTCCAGACACACTTGGCAAGTACGAACTCAGTTGACACTCATTAACAAAGATTTGTGGGACATTGCAGATGGAACATTCAAGAAACCAACTGATGTTGATGAATTAGCCAAATGGGAGAGTAGAGATCATAAAGAAACAGCAATCATTGGACTTGGGTTGTCTGATGCATATTTGCATCATATAGACCTTTCAAAAAGTCAAATTTCATTTGGACAACATTGAACAAGTTGTTTGGATCCCAAACCGGAAGCACAGCAGTGACCTTGAAGAAGAAGTTGTTTGGACTCAATATGGATGAAGGATAAGACATGGTACAACATATAATTAAGTTTCGGTCTATTTTGAATCAATTGTCAGGGATAAAAATTAAAGTAGAGGATGATGATGCAAAAGTTGTTTTCTTGAATAATATGCCATCTCGCTATTCAAACATTGTTTTTACTTTGAGCAAGATCAATCCCAGCCTAGAAGATCTAATTTATTCACTGATAGATGAAGAAAATAAGAATGTTACACTAGAAGAAACTATAATGTATGGTAAAAACAAGTCATATGATAAAGGGAGATTTAAATCTTCTTTTAAACAAAGATCAACTTCCAGAGATACAAAGAAACATATCACTTGTTACTATTGTAAACAAGATGGACATCTATCTATAAATTGCAAGAAAAGATCACGAGATTTACTTGATGGAAAAATAGAAGAAAGTACCATGGTTGCTAATGAATAAGAAGACAGTGATAAAGAAGAACCTTTGGGTGATGGTTATAATTCTAATGATTTTCTATTCTAAATAAGCAGCAGTAGATGGAGGCTGGAGGCAACAGAGGCAGGATGGCAATCAGCGACCTCTCGTCATGGACCATCGATGAGGCCACGGTATTGATTTGGTGGCCAAGTATTTCAATTGTGTGTTTCATTGTTTGTAATAAGAACAAATGTCACATTCTTGTTCAGAGTTGTATTTCCTTTTATAACCTGCTGATGTAAATATGTTGTAGTAGAAAGATAAAAGCACAAGAAAAAGTAGCATCATGTTTTTCTTGAAGAGGATGAACAGAGGTTCATGAGCAGGGGCTTGTACCTAGGACAGAGGTCTATTTTTGTTGAACAGGGGTTCTTATTTGGTGAACAGAGGTTCAGCATACCAAGATCTGTAGAAGATGAGCATGCAGAGGCAGGATGCTGTAGAAGACGTGTGAATGTTTTTCTCTACCTTGTTCACATTAGGGGAGTGTGTAATAGGGATTAATAATTTAAACAATAGGGGAGTGAATGTTATGAATATATTGTGTAACATTATTAATAAATTATGTTGTGTATTATTATTTAAATGAGATGTGAAACTCATTTAATAATAATATAGTTTGAAGTTATAATAAACAACTCACAGATAGAATTGAGTGAGTTATCCTAGGGATAAGCTGAGAGATTTGTGGAGAGGTAAGTGGATTCAATATGAGATTTGACTCCACCATAATAGGAAGGTCAATCTCTATATAATGTAATCTCTCATATGAATAAAACATCCCGGATGAATAAAATTGGAGTCTTGTATTATTTCCAGTGTTATGTGATTAGTTTTTTGTGCATGCAAATTGAACCAACTTCTAGAACTAATCTATGTGAGGATTTATAAGTAGCTTTATGTGCTAAAGTAGTTAGGATTGTAGACACTGGGGTAATCCCATTCCTTGAGGCAAAAATATCATCTATGGCTAAGAAACTAGATAAGCTCTTAGAAAATTCATCACATGAGATGCACAGTTGGTTGTGGTGTACTAACTTTGAAGTATAGAGACACACGAAGGATAGTTGTCCACGCAGGACTCTACATGCACTACTAAAGTCTTGTGAGATTTTCCACAACAATTGTGATGTCAAGAATTTCCCGCTCTTGCAGTGTGAAATGATGAAGAATGTTTCCATGTATTAAAATATTTTTGATGTGCACACTCATGAAACAAATGATTATAAGTTGATAGACCAAATTTATGAGGCCTGCAAGACTAGTTTACAATAGACCATGCTGGAAAGTAGCTCTCAAACATAGGAAGACCAACCTATGAAGGCTGAAACAATGGAGATGGAGGGTTCTGAGGCAGATATAAGATTAGAAGCTATGGTGGTAGAGGAATATTTACATTTGATACTTTCTATACTTATGGATCCCTATATCATTACCAACATGAGTGTCCTAAGAACCTGGTATGTGTGCATTGTGTAAAACAACATAAGTTTGAGGACTACCCTGATATTTATGATCATATGTGTAAAATTAAGAAGAAGGAAAAAGGCATGGGGATGATCAAGGTAGAACAAACGAATAATGAGCAATGGGAACCAAAGAATATTCTTGATCCAAAATTACATCCTTTACTAGTGACTACATGTGTAGAAGTAGCACGTGCGCACAAACCTCTTATAGACAAACCACTCATCAAGAGAGACGAATTTATGCACTTAAATTATATATATGGTATTCATCATAAGGAGGTCTATCAAGAAACTATGGGGGTGATCGGAGAGTTTCAGGGTGATATTTCGTGCATCATGAAGGAACAAGTGCATGAGAGGGAACACACAAAGAACAGTGAGTTTCCATACAAGGATGTAGATGATCTAAAATAGGTCTATGGGATGTTGAGGTAGGAGACTATCATCCCACTGGTAGGAAAATGGTTTTACGAGAAGGTACCATGGGTTGGAGTTGAGTGTGAGCGTTAGATCTTACATGTAAATTTTCCAACACATAACCATGAGTATGAAAAAGAAATCACATTGTATACAATGATAGATGATTGGTTGGTGAGTAATATTTTGATAGACAAGAGTGCTAAGGTGAATTTCCTAACTTTGGATGTAGAATCAAATGTGGAGACCATTATTGCAGTCATATTCTAATGTGGTGTATATGGAAAATAAAAAAAGAGCCATGCCTATTGGGATATTGAAGGAATCTACAATTACTATTCAAGGAGTCAAGTTTAAAGGGGATTTTGAATTATTAGAGCTTGCTAAGGAAGATTAATTTCTAGCATTATTCGTATGACTTTGGTGTTATGTAAACAATACAAATTCACGCTTTAATAAAAGGTATATCAGTTTTGATAACAAGGAAGAGTGTGTGGTCATGCCCCTAGATGATGTGAAGGTTGTACCTTATGTTGAGCTAGTAAGTGAGGAAGATATGAATTGAATTTATGCATGCACAATGTGTGACCCTGATAATGTGGAACCATCTAAGGGAGTTGTGCTTCAGTGGGAAGCTGCATAGTTAGTAAGTGATCCTACCAATACATATTATGATAATTGGGATTATGCCATGTATGAGATGGTCGGGAATGAGATGAAGGGAAAATTCACCAAGATGATCAAGCCACGCATGGTTAGGAATTTGGGGGAAAATCAGTTAC
The DNA here is from genome assembly GCA_019776745.2 of Taxus chinensis. Classification (NCBI taxonomy): domain Eukaryota; kingdom Viridiplantae; phylum Streptophyta; class Pinopsida; order Cupressales; family Taxaceae; genus Taxus; species Taxus chinensis. The sequence continues at coordinate 763,249,535 of CM034152.1, forward strand.
CCAAGTATACTGGAGAGGAGAATCCTAAATATTTATTACGCACCATGGAAGAACAGTTGAAGAATGAGGGATGACAGAAGGAATATGTTGGTGTAATTTTTTTATGGAATAGGGGCACGTTGGTGGGAAACACATAGAAATAACCTATTAGGGTGGCGAGAGGTGACAATCACCTTTTCTACAAGGTTTACCTAGAATAATTTTCCTACCTTTATACATGAGTATGATGGGAAGACCCCTTCTTTGTAACACATTCATACCTGTGAGAGACAATGGATGCAAGTTCAAAAAGCTTTACCACCATATTTAAGGGTACATATGTTCTATTCCACTCTGCATGGTTTCGTGTGATCATAGTATGTTTATGTTAAGCTCAAGAAAGATATTTCACATTGGCAAGATGTGACTAAAGGTATGGCACACATTTTTGGTTATTTTTCTAATAAACCTCTAGTACATGAGGCCTTGTAGATTATGAAGTGCATCACATTGTAGGATAGAGTGAAATAAAAAGATCTCATACTTTAATTACTTGGGGAGAGTGAATCTGAGGCACAAGAAGATACATTGGAAACAGAGGAGACACTATTAGTGCGCACATGGAAAGAAAAGGAAAATGGAAAATGATATACCTCATTAATGATGAAGAGGTGGAGAATATGTAAATTAGACATACAGAACGTTTTTCAGAAGTAATGGACACTACAGATGAAAATGCACACGCTTATCATGCTCCTATGAAGACCAATAAGGTTTACATTGGAACTGAATATGCACCTAAAGAGTCTATCATTAGATATTATTGGTCAAAGCAAGAGGTAGTAAAGATCATTGAATTATGGTGTGACTTACATGATCTATTTCCAAGGGGTTACCATGAACTAAATGGTGTGCACCCCTCATTAGGGGAGATGAATATTAAGTTTAAGGAAGGCATGTGTTCGGTTTGGAAGAGGTGTTATAGGATGAACTTGAACCTGTGCATGAAGGTCAAAGAGGAAATTGAAGAGATGATTAAGTCTAGAATCATTGAACCAATTGAGGAATCTGAATGTGTTAGTCCCATGGTAATCAGCATCAAGATAAGGATGGAAATATTAGGATCTATGTGGATTATAGGGAACTGAATGTGTCATGCGTTATAGATCCTTTTCCCATGCCTTTTACAGAGGAGATACTTTAGGGAGTTATAGGGTGCAAGTTCTATTACTTCACTTATGGTTTTTTAGGCCATCATCAAGTGTGCATTACATTTGAGGATAAGGAAAAGACCATGTTCACCATTGAATGGGGAATTTTTGCGTATATTGTGATGCCTTTTGGATTGAAGAATGCGTCAGTGGTATTCTCTCGCATAGTTGTATAGGAATTTCATGGTTTCATACACAAGTTATTGTATTTTTATCTAGATGATTGGACTATCTATGGGTTAGTAAAATATCACTTTGATAATCTAAGACTCGTGTTTAAGAGGTTTCAGCAGTTAAGCATTAATCTCAATATAAATAAGTTTATATTTTCTACACCCTTTGGGACTTTTCTTGGGCACATCATTTGTACGGATGGATTTTTGAAAGATCCAGGTAAGGTTGTAGTAATTTTGGTATTATAATATCCTACCAACCAAAGTGAAGTGCATGGATTCTTGGTGCATATAAGTTATTAAATGAATTTTATCAAAGGATATGCAAAAAATTGTTGCACCCCTGGATGAACTTTTTAAGACCAAAGGGAAATTCTATTGGGGTGACGTGTAATGGAAGGTGTTTGACACATTGAAGGAGAATATTACTACCACATGAATATTTCACTTCCCTTCATGGAACCAACATTTCCATGTACATGTTGATGCCTTTGGTATGGAAATTGGCACTATTTTGGCACAACCAGGATAGGGTAATGTAGATCATCCCATATGCTTTACAAAAAGGAAGTTAACAATAGTAGAGCATGAGGCATTTTCTATGATCCATGTGATTCACAAATTTTGATAGCACTTATTGGCCACCTCGTTCATCTTTTATACAGATCATATGGCATTGAAGTATTTGGTTTAAAACCTTGTTTTGCAAGGGTGCATCTACAAGGTGGATACTCCTTTTCCAGGTATTCAATTTTACATTTGTTTTTAATCCATGAAAGAGTAATTTGGGCCCTAATCACTTGTCATGAATCAATTCTAGATATGATGTACAAAGTATTGAAGACACTGTACCTAATGCTTAGTTATTTATGTTAAACCACGTGCCAACAAATTTAAAGGACATAGCAATTTACTTATACACTGGACTTACACCAAAGGGGATGAATACCTTAGATAAAAATTAGTTTTCCATCAGGGTTGTGTCATACCATTTTATTTGAGTAGACCTATAAAAAATGGGTCAATATGAGGTCTTATGTAGATGTGTTCTTGAGCATGAGCATGAAACCATTATAGAGTAGGCTCATAGAGGAATAGCAGGAGGCCATTATGCAAGAGATGTGACTGGGTGCAAGATCTTTTTAGTTGGTTTATGATGGGTAACATTATATAAAGATGCCAAGGATTTTTTCAAAGCATGTGATCATTATCAGTGACTTGGAAAACTTGGAAGTAGATATTAAATTCCTTTGTTACCTATGGCATCACAAAACCTTTTGAGAAGTGGGTTATTGATTTTGTAGGACTTATTACACCACCCACGCGTACGAATGGGGCAAGCTATATCATCATATGTACATATTATCTAACAAGGTGGGTAGAATTTGCATATACGAAAGATTACACAGTGGCGAAAACATCAAATTTCCTTTGGGAGAACATAATCAGTAGGTATGGATTCCCTTTAAGCTTCACAAGTGATAGAGGAACTCATTTCTTGAATGAGACAATTATAATTTTATTGGAAGAGTTTATGGTGGAAAACCATAATACTACACCTTATCACCCTCAAGATAATGGTATTTGTGATGCCTTCAATAAGATCTTGGGACTGACTTTGATGAAGATATGTGATGTTGGAAGAAAGGATTGGGATGAAAAGATATCATATGTTCTTTGTGAATATATAAAAACCTATAAAAGGTTGAACAAGGCCACACATTTTTGAGTAATTGTTTGACGTGGAGGTTGTATTACATGTATATTTTTTATCATCCCAGCAAATTATGCACACAGGGGGATTGTCTAATGAAAAGGAGGCAGAAGATTGCATTGATAAATTAATGCAATTGGATGAGTGGTCAGTCATTGTGCATTAGATGCAGAATACATAGAATTCATGACCTAAGACTTAGCATGACAAACACATTAACAACCAGTTGTTTGTGGTTGGAAAAATGGTACTTCTCTATGACTCCAAGTCTGTGTGCCACCCAAGAAAGTTGAAGATTCATTGGTTAGGACCCTTTTTAGTGACCAAGATACTTGACTCAGATGCATATCAATTGTAGGAGCTGGATGACACCTTGTTTCCCTGTTACTTCAATGGGATTAGGATGAAGCCCTACTATAAATAAGATTATTTGTGTTTGTAATAAGGCATTATTTCCACTTAGATTAGATTTCCCTTTCATGTTTTTTTTCTTTTTTTTCTATTATAATAAGTGCATTCGTGCACAAGATTTGATTACTATATATTTATTTGATGCACAGAGGACCGTGCATTCCTTTAGTGTGGGGTGAATTAAGAGCATGTGTGGTTACTGAAGATAGTAATATGATCCTTGTAGTTTTCTTTAGTTGGTACAAGAGCATGCAATAGTGTGAGACAAGCGCATTATAAAAAATGTGAGTGCATAGTATTATCAGATGCACACACAGTGGAAAAATATATTGGTGTTGTAATGGTGTGCTTAGGATAATGGATCTTGGTAAGCATGGAATTTCTCAAAGTTGGAAACCACACGACCAATGGAGGGTTGCATAGTATAATGCAAGGGAGGTAGTAACAGGATGGACTACTTGATGTATCTCACATAGGAAGATGGATTATGGCATAGTATAATACACACAAAGGATGTTTGTAGACTAGGAAGTAGCAGTGTGCCAAGAAGGTTACGATTGCCATGCATGGAAGAGAAAAAGTGGTGGCAAAGAATAAAGTGCTTTTGGAAAAAGTGTTTTAAAACATGAAAAGTGTGGGAAAAAAAACACAGTGTTTTAAATTCTTTAAATCGGTGGTAGGTGAGGAGAAATTAAAATCATGAAAAATTTATAAATAGGGGCACATGTGAGTTCATTCTCACATTGCATGTAGAAGCATATTTCATGTGATTGAAGAGTGAGCATTTAAGTGTGAACAATTGTAAAGAGCTTGTGCAAAGAAAATTAAGATGAACCAGAGTAAAAAAAATTAGGACCTAGGGTGAAGCTCCTTTCGAGGAATTGTGAGAAAAAAAAGGATGTGTGTGGATAGAAGGATATGTATTCTGGAGAGTTAATTTATAGAGCTATAGTTATGAGAAAAAAAAATTCAAAATTTCCCAGTTCATAGAATTAGGGAACACATGTTCAAAGGCGAACTAGAGTACAAGGAGAAGCAAGAGAATGAAGGGATTTGAAAGAGTAGGAATTAAACACTCAGTGAAGAAGCATGAATCTAAGGAGTAAGAATATCTAAGTAACCTAGTGCAGTACCATAGTCAAGAAGGGTTTGAAGTTTAAGATTTGAAGTCTTGAATTTATAATTAGAATAATGGCCCCCAAGAAATAAACCACCACATCACCGAAAAATAAAGGCAAAGGAACTAATCACTGTAACAGAAGAATCCCCAGAAGAATGGTTTACCCACCTGAGGATGCAGTACCTAGGAAAAGTGATTATGGGTTAATCATGGGAATTGTACTTGACCAAGTGCAAGATTAGTTACTTCAACCATTGATCACCAATGCAAAGGAGATTCCAAATAGAGAAGGAGGTAATAAAAAAAGATGGGATGATTAGGACCCTAGGATGAAAGGTAGGTTTATGGACGATACAAGATACAAAAGGACCTGGAGAAGTGCAAGAGTTCTACAGTCTTTATGAGCTTCCCTTACTTTGGTAAGCCTAAGAACTTATAGCAGTGGTTGGTCTCTCACGTATCCATGAGAATTATTTATATTTTTCTGGAAGGAGGATGAGGCTAACAACTAGGTTAATAGGAAGAGTGACCAGGTTATGTGATAACGGTGAATGTTAGAATTTGAGGATTCTAATAAATACGGATTTAATCAACTTAAATATTACATAATGGTACAATGAATATTTAAATAAAGATTACATCATAACATAAGTAAGTAAATAAATAATTACAGGAAATAAATAACACAGGTGACACAGTATTTATAGTGGAAAACCCTTATAGGGTAAACACCACTTTGAAAATAACCTTTAACTTCAGAGAAATTATTTTACATCCAGTAAGATCACCTCCTCCTTTAAAACCCTATTTACATAGGGTAAAACCAAATCACTTGATTTGCACACCTTTGATATATTTCCCAAATATATCAAATGAGGACTTAAAGTACTTTTTATATAAGGTGATCGGGTATGTCTCCCGACCCACCTTTTTAACCTAAAATGGTTGACACATACACCTAGGTTTATAATATTTAATATTAGACATATAATCATTTCATGATATTAAATATTTAACCTAAAGTATATACTTAGGTTAGCATATTTAATAATAGACATATAAATATTTCATATTATTAAATATTAACCTATATATTAGTGATGGACCCATATACATTAAGGGTTAGCTAGGACACTTAATCATTATGTTCCAACACTCTCCTTTAATGTTAAGTGGGATAACATAACATATGCTAATAGATTACCTTCTTGTGGTACACTACAGGATTTATAATCCTTAAACCATAAAGGTTTTAGGCTAGCATATCTTTTGAAGGAATTATAACATCTTCATCATAATCAAATTACCTTTTGGTAAAAAAGCATTTGGAATCTCAAAGATCATCCCATGATCAGTGGCTAAGTATGATTTGTGATTTTTACATGTTCTCATAAAAGGTTAATGAATCCAAGCATATAGGAGCCTTTTACAACTAGGGACCTCCTTAACAATATGCTTGTACTGGATGTTTACTAGTAAACTCAATAGCACTAAAGAATTTAACTGAAGACCACCTTTAAGATATTTCTACACTTCTTTTTACACTTGCTCGAAGGTTTTTTTTTACACTTGCTTGAAGGTATTTTACATATGACCAAAGGTATTTTTACAAAAACCAAGTTCCATAAGAGGTGACATTGTCATGTACACTCCCCCTCAATGGCAATTCCAACAATCTAAGCTTTTCACAAAAGTGATAAAACTTTACAGCACTCAGAGACTTTCTGAACATGTCAGCAACCTACTTTTTAGTCAACATGAACTTAAGATTTATCTCCTCACTTTACACCTTGTCACGGATGAAGCGTATATGTATCTCAATGTTCTTAGTTCTTTGATGTTGAAATGGATTCTTAATCAAGAGTAATACAACTTTGACCACCACATAGAAGATAAACACTTCCTTTAGCTTACATGTGTATCTCTACCAATAGTTGTTGCAGCCACATGACTTGTTTACTTCTTCAATTGTATTTTTCTACCTCAGTAGAAGAAATGGAGACTGTTGATTATATTTATTGTTCCAAGTAATGGTTACTACACCAAAAAACTTGAACACATATCAATTATATTTTATAACACAACATCAGTATGGTTAGAATCACATAATCCATATAAGATAGCATTTTCATTCTTATTATAATGCAACCCTGTTAGGAGAAATTTTATTATCCTATTATTTAATTATGCATAGGTTAATTATTTAATTAATTTTAAATAGTTATATTGTTATATGGTTAATCAACCATATTTGTCAGTATGCATATTGTTATATTGTTTTCACAATATATTTGTTTTTTATTTAATTGTTGCTTCCCGGGTGATTTGGAAGCTTGTTTATTCTGGTTTGTGGTTGCACCTGTGCAACTCATTTTCCCGGATGTATTTGGCTGTGCAATATCTATAAATATTGCAGCCCATCCTCTATAATTTTTTACTGATTAAGATCAATAAAATCTACACAGGCTTCCGTCCCTGTTTCTCAATCAACATTTGGTACCAGAGCAAAATTCTGGCCCTGTGAAGGTGTGGAAGAGAGAGCAGCAGAGAGAGAGGAGATTGGAGACGTGTTTGCAACATTTGAGAGCCTGTGCAGCCTCGTGTAAACTCCCAGCCCCATCCCTGCCTCCCCCACATCCGCCTGTTCCTTCCAGGTACTTGGAAGGCAATTTTTTTTTGCACTGGTGCACTCAGCACCAAGCAAAATTAGCTACAGGTATTGGAAATAATATTTTTTTTCCAATAAAGGTTTTTTATCTACTGTATGTGGAGGTTGTTTTGCTTGTTTTGGAGGTCTGTATATGTACCTGTAGTGGTCAAGCATCAAACAGAGAAAATAGAATAAAAAAAAGGAGGCGCCCAAGCTGGAAAATATACAGTGGAAGGAGATAAAAACGTTTTTTTTTTAGCAAAAAAGGCGCCATTCTCCCTTGCCCGCGCCTCCAGCAACCTGTACAAGGAAAAAAAACGTTTTTGTGAACATATGCGCCCTTTTCTGTCCCCCACGGCCTGTGCAAGCAAATAAACACAAAAAATGTGGCCCAGGTAATAAAAAATAGCGACCCAACTAAGATGCGCGGCCTGTACATGCTATACAGTGTGTGCAAAGCTTAAATACGCGCCCACAACAAGGAAAAACGTGCCATTTTTGTCTCCACCGACCTGTACGAACAAACAACAAGCAAACAACAAGCACATTCATCAAAAAACGCGGCCAGTGGCAGGAAGAAAACACGGCCAAGGAAGGTTTAAAAACGTTGCCCCACAAACAAAAAAGTGCCCAGGAAGAAAATACACAAAAAAATACGGCCTGATCAGTGCGTGGGAAGGAGAAAATGCGGCCTGAGCAAGCAAAATAAAGCTTCAGATCCGGTTTTTGGGCATACTACAAAACCCTACTAAACGCCTCTTCACCAGCATGCGCCACGTGGCATTTCATTTCTCCAAGAGGTAAGAGTCCATTTACTTGTCAATAAATACATTGCTTCCTTTCATAGTCCAAGCGCCCCAAGTGGGCAAGTTTGGTTAGTGCATGTTGCCTTGGGAGTGAGAGGTTTGAGGATCAAATCCTACCAAAAACACTCAAAAACTCTCCTTTTGCATCTGGCAGATTTTTTGGCAGAACTGATAAATTTAGCAGGCTTTTTTGAATTTAGTTACGACTAACTAAATTTAGCGGAGAAATCCCTAACTTAGGGTAAAATTTTTTTTTCTCCTTATTGAGTCTGTTTTTCTCATTCCAGACATTTTTTGCAAAAGGAGACCCACCTAAAAATTGCATTTCAGCTATTTTTTTTGCAATTTTTAGCATTTAGGGCTCAGGAGGTCACCAGGACCCCAAAACTGAATTTTTTTGCATGTTATTCAAAATTGTACTGCATATTGTACTAATTTGCAGGTTGCCATAGTCAACTGCAAAACTTTGTAACTGCTCAGAAACTGGCAGAATTGTAATAAAAAAAAGTAAAATTGGTTCTATAACACTCACGAGATCCTAGATCTCATTCGCAGCGTTCGGTATAATACAGTGCCTTTGGGAAGCGCTTACGGGTAAAGCCGTCACGACTACTACTACACTTAACACCTAATATAGTTGCAACAACGTTGTCTGGGCATCGTCCCTATAAATCAACTGGGAGTAATAAGGTCCACAAACAGTGCACACACTATGAACATCCCATCCGTCTGTGAATGATTGCAAAGACATAAATCCAGACTGAGAAATTATCTGAGTATATAGCGAAGTTACGCGCGCGTATGAGGATATTTCTTTGAGCCGTGTCAATAATCACACAGACCCCATCAGTACTGCTTGGGTACCACGTATCGAATTCCTTTCACATACGTTAACGCTTCTTTCACGTAATCGCCGGGTATATAGAAAGGGCGAGCTTCTTTCCACGTACCGACGGTATACAGAAGGGCGCGTATATAAAAGGTTCGGTATATCGGACTGATGGTATATAGATTGGGAGACCTTATAACCCTGGAGTGATAAGAGCCAAACCCTGTTAGTGATCTCTGCAAAATGGGCACCAATGCCCCCAAATTTTTTTCTCCGGATTCACAATTGCTCAGAGGAAGCAACTATGCTGCCTGGAAGACAAAAATAAAACACAACTTGAGTTTGAAGAAATCTGGCCTGTTGTGACTGGTACTCTAACCAGATCACCAACGGATGCAACACAACAACGAAAATTTGATAGAGAAGATCAGAAAGCAAAACTCATCATCTTGTTTGGAGTATCCGACGATGTGCAAGTCCACATTTGAGATGCCACATTAGCAAAAGAAGCTTGGGATAAGCTGAGCACAATATATGAGGCCAAGAAACAAGAATGTCATACTCATTTGCAGAGTCAATTAACATACATTGAAATTCAAACAGAATGAGAAAATTGAGGCCTTCCTAAGAAGAGTTGCAGAGTTGAGGGCTTCACTTCTAGCCCTAGGAGAAGAGGTCAAGATGAGTCTCTCATTCCCATTGTTCTGAGAGCTCTCCTTTCTTCTTACCGAATTTTTGTCACAACTCTAAACTTGTCAGATACGACAATTAGTTTTGACAAGTTAGTAAACCTACTGCAACAAGAGAAAGCAATGTACAACAAGGATGATGAAGAGGATCAGGCACTGTATTCACATCAAAAATGGAAAGGAAAAGGTAAAGGTAAACCTAAATCCTATCAGAAGTCCCCACATCAAAATCAGTATCATGGGGACAATCAACAGAAGAAGCGATGTCCCATTTGCAAAAGAGGACATGCCTTGCAAGAATGTTGGTTTAACACATATAAGAAAGGTTCATCAAGAAATTTTGGACCACAAAAACAACAAACTTACAAGGGACATTCAAACAATTATCACGGGCAGAAAAAGGGGAACTAGAAAAGAAGACCCCACCAGCAAGGTAATATTGCTGAGCAACAAGATCAGTCAGACAATGAAGACTTCTTGTTCACTGCTCGATCAAGTGAACCATCCACGTCATCTAGTGACGTCTGGTATGTTGATTCAGGAGCCACTCAACACAAGACCGGCCACAGAGACTGGTTTATTTCAATGAGGGACACGCCATCGAAAAATCATGTTTCGTTGGGAGATGATTCTTCATACACTATACAGGGGATTAGGAAACATTTCTCTACCCCTTGGTTCATGTAATTGTAGATTATTAAATGTACTCTATGTCCCTGGGTGTGATAAAGAATCTGATGTCAGTCAGTCAACTCCTATATCACAACCTATAAAATTGACTTTGATATTCATTTTGGCAAGAAAATGTGTTTGAATTCCAGACAAATCACGAGGCTCAAAAATAACTACAAAATCCTCTAATGTGGGATGTATGTTCCAACTTGATTTCATGTCACATAGAGGTGATCAGGAACTTATGGCTAAGAATTCTACCTCTAGCCATAGTTGTGGCATCAGAGATACTTGGTCACATCAAGTATAAATTATCTCGAAACACTTCACCAGTACAATATGGTAAAAGGATTTCCATCTCTCCATAAGGATACAGATAAGTGTCATCATTGCCTAGTAGGAAAACAACATAGACCTTCATTCCAAAAGAGTAATGATCAAACTCATAGTAAAGATTTATTTGGTTTATGCCAAAAATCTTTGCGATCTGATGCAAGCCAAGTCATTCTATGGATTTCAGTACTTCATGCTTTTTGTTTAAGACTACTTTACAGAAAAATGTGGATATATTGTCTTTGTAAGACAAGTGAAGCTTTTGAAACTTTCAAAGAAGTTCAAAGTGGTTGTGGAGAATGAAACTGGTCATCACATCATAAGTCTATGCTCAGATTCAAGGGGGGTAATTCACCACTAATGAGTTCAGAGACCCTACCTACAAGCTCACATGATTCATTGACAAATGTCTCCTCCACACACACCGCAGAAAAATAGTGTTGTTGAGAAAATAAATCATAATACTAGCATGGAAATGGTATGATGCATGACCGATGACTCTAGACTATGCAAGGACATTATGGGTAGAAGCAATAAAAACAATAGTTTATTTGTTTGAACAAGAGTGCCCATAGTTTCTCTTGATCGAAGTAACACCATACGGAGCATGGTCAAAGTGGAAACCATCCATTGCACACCTCAGAGTATTTGTGTGAAAAGAAAGCATGCACATACCTAAGACAGAATAAAAAGAAGTTAGATATGAAATAAAAAAAAAATCATCTTCATTTGCTATAGTGAAGAGACTTTTGGGTACATATTGATGGATCATGAACACCAGAAACTTCTACACCAAGCACAGATGTTGACTTTTTTTAGAAGAAGGAAGTAGATAATCGTCCTCCAAACTCACTTGATGTAGATTTTTCACCAATTGTAAAAATAGAAGTTGATGTTCCCTGTAAATGATGATAGTGATGATGGGGATGATGGTGATGATCAAATAGAACCACAACCCATGGGAGCAGTTCAATGTATGCCCAAGTGGTATACATAGTACATTATACAAGATGTAAAATTAGATGCTGACACCAAATACATCCACCCTTAGACCAAGGACTTGTAGTAAAGCATGAGAATAAGTTTAACTTTTCTTTCATGAGTAGAGTTATTGAATCTGATGAGCCCACTATAGTCCAAGAAGCCCTACAGTCAAAATCTTGAAAATATGCCATGGATGCTGAGTATCAATCAGTAATGAAAAACAACACCTGGAAGCTTATTGATCTTCCACCATGGAAGAAACCCATTGGATGCAAATGGATATTCAAAACAAAGTACCAAAGACAAATGGGACCAGTAGAAAAGTACAAATAAATACTGGTAGCAAAGAATTATGCACAAAAAGAAGGCATAGACTATGAGGAGACATTTTCTCCCACATCTAAGATCAAAATGATCATAATGATCTTTGCTCTAGATACATCAGTTTGGTTATGGAAATTTCACCAAATGGAACGTAAAAAGTGCCTTTCTGAATGGATATTTATAAGAAGAAGTCTACATGAGTCAACCTGAGGGATATGTTATACTTAGTAAAGAAGACAAAGGTAAGAAGACTCAGGAAATCTATGTATGACCTTAAATAGGCACCCCCGGCTTGGTACTTAAAAATTTATGAACATCTCGTACAACATGGATTCATCAGAAATCTATACGATCCCAATCTCTACCTCAAAAAGAAAGGGGTGGGGGAGATTGTGATTGTGGTTGTTTATGTCGACAATCTAGTCATCATTAGCAAGTACAGTGAAGGATGATCGATGTAATGAAGAAATATCTTAACCGATCATTCGATATGACAAATCTCGGGCTGATGCACCACTGTCTTGGATTGGAAGTTTGGTAGAAAGAGAATCACATATTTGTTTCTCAGTTGAAATATACCAAGACAATGCTTGAGAAATTTAGGATGATGGATTGCACACCAATTGCTACACCTATGGAGAACAGATTACAGTTATCTCGTTCAGATCCATCTCCTGATTGTAAGATGTAACTCTCTATTAGCAGTTGATTGGGAGTATCATTTACCTGACCTACACTAGACTAGATATTCGGATTTGTAATGAACTATCTAATCCAGGTTCATGTTGGAATGCAGGAACCCATATTTTGTCATTAGAAGGAAGCAAGGCGCATCTCTTAGATATCTCAAGGGATCAAGTAGATCTTGGTCTAGAATATAAGAAGAAGTGAATAGACTTCTTCTTGTCTGGATATTCAGAATTCAAATCATGCAGGCAACATTGATGAAATAAAATCCACTTCTAGGGTTTGTGTTCTTTATGGGATTTAAACCAATATCATGGGGAAGTGAAGAAACAACACTTTGTTTCTCACTCTTCTACTGAAGCTGAAGTATCGTGCTGTAGGTGAAGCTTTCTGCGAAGTGATATGGCTGCTGTCGCATACTTGAAGGACATGGAATACCATATGAAAAACCTACCACATTGTATGTAGGCAATGAATATGTTCTCAAAAACTTATTTGCAATCCATTTTTTCATGAGAGAACAAATCACATCGAGGTTACAGGTTCATTTCATACACGAACATGTCTTGAAACACAATATACAAGGTTCAATTTTTTCCAACATGCTAAAAAAAGAGAAGCTATCTTCATAAAGTCACTTTGCACGTGACAAATTTGAGTTGCTGAGAGATTTTCTCTCCTCATCCCTTGAGATAAATAAAAAATTAAAGGGGGGGAATGTTAGGATAAAATACTTACTTTATCCTAAGATTTAATTATGCATAGTTTAATTATTTAGGTAAGTTTATTAATTAAATAATAGAAGTTATTTTGGTTATATGGTTGTATCAACCATTTTTTTCTTTTATACATACTGTTATATACGTTTTAAAGGATAGTATTTGTTTGTATATAATTGTTACAACTCGGATGTTATTGTTTGTAGCCTCTATCAGTATAGGAATTCTCGTTACAGCTGTGTAACTTAATCAGTATGGTTATAATTGGTTATGCAATATCTATAAATATTTGCAGCCCTTTCATCTGTAATGGTTGATTGATCCTGAATATTAATAAAATTAATCAGACTTCTGTCCCTTATTCGCTATTTCTAGTCTTGCAGAGAACTCCCTATGAATCTTCAACCTATCCACATGAGCACCTAGCTAGTTCTTGAGATCCATGAAATGGAGGTGCAATATATATAACCTCAATAGTAAACATAGGATTACCTTGCAGTGGCAATGTGTCTGCAAGTGAAAGTGACATGTGACATATGGAGGTAAGACCGCAATCATGCACATTTAGGGTAGGCACTGTATCCATATCTATGCCCAATTCTTTGAACACAAGAAATTCCAATACTAAAAATTGTTACATTCTTATCTCCATTGTTTTTTGTTTTCATTCGCACAAGATCCACTGCTTGAGCTTCACCCATGTTATCCACAACCTGATTGACAAGTAGTATCTCTTCCTCCATCTCTATATCCCCATAGGGCTCGTACCTTTAAAGAATAATTTGGCCACTCTAGTGTATTCGATGCACGTGTGAAAGGTTCTATAGGAACTTGTATTTATCATCGTTCCCATACTACTTAGTCGCCAGGTCGTGCCTGGAGAGGGGAAAGATCGACCTGAGTATAATGATTTTGTGGCTCCTCCAAGTGAGCATAAGTTCCTTCAGGCCTCACCCACACCACCCCATGTCATGATGTATCTTAGTGATGAAGCTCACATTGTTGCGACCAATGCTCAAGATCAAAACGTTATGTAGGGCACATTTCTTAAAAACAACTCGATAAGGATATCAGTCCATGCAACTAACTCGATTGCTAAGCTTTGTCATAGGTGTTTTGTCTTAGACGCAACTCAGATCTTTTTACTCCCAAACCTCCTTTTATACGTTGCGCGAACCAGTTTTCCTCCCTTAACTCTTCCACCTACGTGCTTTTGCAAGTCACCAATACTTCCTATGTAACTGGGATTAAAAGCATATAATTTTAAAGGTTTCCAGGGGCTTAGAGTTAGTTGTAGGAATACATTGACCCTCTATATTTATAGGTGGAAACCCTATAGGAGAGAGGAAAATCCATTTTTTATTTCAAACCAGATTTCATCTAAGAGGATGCAAGGAACATAGGTAGAAACCATGTGTAGGAGGAAATGGGGCAAACAACAATTCCTTTCATTTTCCTAGGTATTAAATGGAGGTTGTGGGGAGCTAAAAGAAGTCGTCCAGCTTGGGAAGTTTTTAAAGGCAACTCATGTGAGGGAGTTGGCAAAAGGGTAGATAATAGATGGCATCATCAATATTTTCCCATCCATTCGCACAATTATGAATAGAGGTTCCTAGTGATTGATCTAAACACATATTTAGGATGACTCTCTAGGAAACTCTAACTCTGATACCCAATAGTCGAGGATATGAGGAAACACAGGAGGCATACCTATTTTGTATATATTTATTGATATGGAAATCACCAAACTTACATAATAAGACATCCTTACAATGCAAATGGTTGAAAGATGTAATGCGATATGTTACATAACATGAATATAAAGTTGTTTATTGTGTTAGTAATTACGTAGTCCTGCACATCATTGAACCTGATTTTACTTTCTATAACAGTCATTTATATGCACTTTTTAACAATATACTGTAATGTCCCTTCTAATCTACAAACTCTCTCTTAAGTTAGGAATTACATGTTACTAAGTTTTTTCAAAAATATTTATGGGGTATCCTGACCTACACATTGAGAATGCAGTATGTGATGGTCCATAATTATCCTACATGTATTCTAAGAGACCATTTCAAAATCAAACATGGAAAATAAATATTTGACTATCCCTAGAACCGCTTTCACCAGAAAGTTGAATTGCCTCTGGGGGTTTGTGTGACAAGTGTATCTAAGTGTTTGATCTTAAAATGTAAATTTTCAAGTCATGTCCATAGAACAGGCTACTCAATGCGTGACAGGATATTTTTTTACATGCAACAACAAGGTTCATATAATTCAAGACAACAACAACCTTGTATAATTTCAAAGGAACAACACCATGCATATAAATCAACGCCTATTGCAGCCTTGACCTTGTCTGTCGTGCATTAAGATTGTGTATTTATTCATTCTACACTTCTTCATCAACCTTATGTCACACGTTATTCAATTCCATCACACAAATTTATCCACATGCATCTACACCCTCATACCCTCCTATCAGTGCATCAATAAAATGGGTTTATCCTACGTCAATATTTACCTCCTCTTTTGCGTCAAACACACCTTCCTGCCATTGCGTCAGTAAGATCTAAGGTATGTGTGTCACTTAACTCTAATCCTGTTAAAAGAATCAGTTTTCGGTCAATATAATAGTGACCTAGTAACAATGTTCAACAAGCTAATCATCTACATGCAATCTAGGAAAGGTATAATTAGGGGATATTTGTTCATTTTAGGCATAAATCACATCAGAAATGCATTGATACAATTTATACCTTAGAATATCAAAACATAAGATGTAGAGATAGGTCACTGTTTTCTAACTACAACAAGAGAAATAACATCTTTTCAGAGTGCTTTACCTCCAACCACGAGAATATATAAATCACCACATTTTGAATCAAATCGCAGACTAAAAAATACTCTTCACAATGGTCACGATGAAGACGTGTTCGTGTAATGAGGAAAGAGAGACTCTCATGTGTCCAACCTCCATTACCCAATGTTTCGTATGGTAATTGAAGGCATACTAGGTCATTAATAATATGACATCCTAAAATCAATGTCCACAAAGAAATTTATGAAATGTTGTACTTGCAACGTTCCAAGAAATCTACGGACATCAGTAAGTACTTAACCTAATAAATATTGATTTTGAGCATCAAAATGCCACCAATGCATGATTAACATCTAAGATGTAACAAATCAAGAGGGTCTCATGAATGGTGTCAATCCACTACCTCCATTTATATACCCTATTATTAGTTCCATGTGAAATGTGTGATTGTATATATAAATGAAGAAAAAAAATCAAATGGATCAGGGTGGTTTGTACCATCGCACCCCCCAAACTTATCATATCTCTCACTTACATGCCCTTTTCCCATTATATCTATTAACGACAATACACGATTATCTCCAATAATTAATGGTCAAAAAAAGAATGGAAATCACATACATCTGCTAACACTTTCCAGTGTCCCATACTTCCCATTTGAGACTGATGAAGGCAAGGGTTATGTATTATTCCATATAAATGCAAATACATTATTGGATTTGAAAGGAGTATCCTCTATCCATGACCAAGCACCAATGGTGCGTTTGAAATTTTCACTTATCTACACATGTTCTTGTGTTCATCCGACATGTTTCAACCATGTATATAATACAATATAAATTAATGAATCAGTCTGATACGTTCCATCATATTCTCCTCTGTCTTGGGTTTCTCCACAGTTATTGATTCTTTGACCTTCGTATGACAAGGCCCATCATGCCATGGAGGTAAATAGTGTTATATAGACGTATTTTCACCATAGAAATCCTACAAAAAATGGATCTTTATGTTTCATGCTAATAATGGTTATTTGGAAGTAACATCTTACATTGCTGACATCCCACACTGAACCTAAAGTGGGTATCTCGCAGCCAACTAAATTATTTAACAAACATGTACTTCACCATTGTTGAATCCATAAATCAAGACCATAAGAAAATGTCACAATATTTTGATGTAGTTATTATAAATTCAAGACTAAATACTCATTAAAATTATTTAGAATCAACATATCTAAAATCTGGAACCATATTATGAAGTATTTTGTCACTAACATGAAAATTATTTCATATAGTAATAAATCTTTTCCTTTTCTGTATGTGATTTTCCTTTTCCTTTTCTGTATAGTAATGTCTCCTGACCTACCTTTTCAACCTAAAATGGTTGACACATATACCTAGGTTTATAATATTTAATATTAGAAATATAATCATTTCATGATATTAAATATTTAACCTAAAGTATATACCTAGGTTAACATATTTAATAATAGAAATATAAATATTTCATATTATTAAATATTAACCTATATATTAGTGATGGACCCATATACATTAAGGGTTCGTCAGACCACTTAATCATTATGTTCCAACAGTGAAGAATTAGACCTAGACCTGTGCGATGAGACTAAAATTGAAGAGTTAACTAAAAAATTGTAGTTTGGTAGGGGACACAGAGCTATGAATTTTGATAAAATTGATGACCATGTAACAAGAGTAGTAGAGTGCTTGGTTAGTTTCAAGCTAGGAGCCTCTAATATATTGAGGTAAATTATGGATGCTCACCCAAAGCAAGAGAAGCTACCAAGTCCCTCTCTTGTGTTGTATCTTTCCAAGATGTTAAGTGTATATTCTATCTTAATAATATCAGATCCACGAGCTAAAATTGGAAACACATATAATAAGAAAATACTAGACCAGATCACAATTAAGATCATATTTTACCATATAAGTACCATGAATAGAGACATCAACAACCAATATCCATCCAAAATGATCCATTGTATTAATTCATCAAAAATAGTAGCTGAATACATCACAATACTCTCATAGAATCATGCACACAAATTCATACCAGTAGCATAACTCTATTACAACTCAGAACTCACATGGTGGTCTCTCAAAACAGTGGAATACTACATACTTATAGGGGTGGGGACTTTTCCTTCATCACCCATGCATTCTGAAAATAGGCTGCATGCTCAAAATAGCCATGCGCCAACAACTGCATGCTTCTACATGGTGGCTAATAATAGATTAATCTATAATTGACATCTATTTTAATAATATTATTATCATAAACTATGCATGTCTCTTGGTATTCCACTTGTTCCAAAAATATATCTTCCTTGGCCACGAAGTCTTCTTGTTTCATATTTTCCTTGAACTTCACTCCATCCTATTTTTAGCTTGTGCCCTGCAAAAATGGCTAAGTCCTAGTGCTCTCTTCTTCGGTGCAAAACCTCTGGGTTAACTACTAACTTGTGCACATGCTCAAGCACCCCCTTCTTGCATTCCCTTAAATGTACGTGCCCTCTAATACTTTAGTCAATTTTCTATCAGCCCAACATTACCCCACACTAAATACATTGCTGCCCTTAGAAATGGGGTTTCTTCATCTTATCTCTCCAAAGAAGAATAAAAGATAATGACTTAAGGAATAAAATGAAATAATGTAATAAATATTTGAATAACTAGTGCGCTTATTCTTCAATGGGTAGCATAAGCTCAGGGTACTCTTCTTTGATGTCAACTTCTAATTCATTCCGCTCACTGAGCCCCTTCTTCACCTTCACGGGAATGTCTCCAAGCACTACCTCCATTTCTTCTAGGGCCATATTCTCACCCTTGTGCTTCAATTCACTTACTACATTCACTAACTCAGAAACCATGCCATCCATTACATCCATTCACCATGCTATTAGCTTCCCTAACTCTTTTATTCTATCATCATGAGGGTCACTTGGTTGCTTTAAGTGTGTCACACTTCTCTTCCAATATCACCACCTCTCCTCCTTTCCTAAAGTGTAATTCTTATTTTCCACAAGGACTTCATTATATTCTTGTAATGTCTTTTTCTTAATGATATTCATTGGATCTACAGATATCCTCAGCACCAATGTTTATCTTTTTAATTCATCCTTTAATGTTTGGAGTATGGCATCATACTCAACTATCCGATGCGCAATCTACTTCTTGGTTCTCTCTTTCTCAGTTACAACTTCCTCTTCCTTATGAGTGGTTATCTCTTTTACATTTGGGTATGTAGTCGAGTTCCCTCTTCCAACAACAAATATACTAAGGCAAGTAAATTACACGTGGAGGGAAAAGTACTAGATACCTTTTCTTCATACTGCAGATGTGCATCCAAAATTTCTTCTCAAATATCCTCAGTCAACTCTAGTACAACCTTTTCCTTGCAGATCCTCTTTATCTCATGCCTCTATCAAATGTTAGAAATCTTCCTCCTTATTCTTCTTTTCCTCTAGTAAGGTTCTCAAGGAAGCTACCTTGTCAATGTTATGGCACATAACCTCTTCCGATATCTTGGTTAAGGAATTAATTTACCTTGCTCATCAGAAAAATTTATGGGATTAATTGTCACATGTATTTCTTGTGGGGTCTTCTTCATTTTGTTCTTGCACACGATTCATTGCATACATAAAATTATATATCATCTATGTGAATATTCATATTCCACGAGGTTACTTCCTATTGCGTAGGTTCGCACTCTTGGGGTCCATCAACTCCCAGCCATAAATGTTGTTCTGCCGCAAGAGTGCTCTAGAACCAGGCACAAATTATCTTCATATGGTCATTGAAATGCCCTAAATAGGGCATACACACCATCTATTCCTCTCTCTATGTCCACTAGCATTCTCATTTGTATGTTATTGTGTTCTTATTCCTTCTAACATGTCTTCACCTATTCCACCCTCATGTATACCAGTCGGATCCTCAACATTATTCTCCTTTTCCATGTCACCACTAGCTTGAATTTCTTATTCATGCACACTAGGTACTTATGTGTCATGTTTAATGTCTTCACCCTAAAATGCTTCTTCTTCTCACACATGTGTATTAGGTGGAGAAATATTATTACATGCATCTTCATCTATGAATTTTATTCATCATTATTAAGGGGAATGTTGAGCTTGCACCTCTTCTTCCTCTCCTTAGTACTTGATTTAACAGGGTGTCGTCCTTGGTGACCTCCTCATCAGCTATGATGTCCCATCACCCTCATTAGGATTCTTGCACCACCTTCATAACTTTCTTCTACCATGATTTAGCACAATACTATCCTCTTTTTCCTCTTTCTCCGCATTGAGGTCAATCCTTACTTCATCCTTCCCCTCTTTCTAAGAGGTGTAACCTCAAGCAGCCTCCTCACACCTATAATATATTTCCCTTAGGAGGACCTGAAGATAAGTACTTACTAACAATATACTTTCCATCCTTAAACCTCGGCCTTAGGTAAACATAAGTGCACACGGGCTCTATCTTTCCTACAACCAGAACTTCAGGAGTGATATCAATATTATCAAACTCCATTGTTTCCACATATGCCTCCTTATTGGGTAGACATAAGTTTTGTACAGAATGTGAATATCTGTGTCTACCTTATCCACATCAAACCATAACTTATGTGCATTATGAAACCTATTCACCGAGTCCTTAAAATAACGTGATGTAAAGGCAAAGGGAAACTTATACCAAGGTATTTTCTCCCTAGTATTCATATAAAACCTGCCCAACATAGAATGTTGTTAGGCTAAAAACTTGGCTTGTCCCTCCAAGACACTGGGAAACTCCCGTGGGATGTTCCACTCTCCTTAAAATGCATCACACAACCTTATGTATACCATTTTTCTACTCGTTGCTATTTGTAAGTGCCAGAAATAGTGCCTTGACAAGTGAACTTCATGAATTTCTTTGCCGGGACCAACTTGTTCTCCATTGGGTACACCCACATCTTCTCCTTTGGCCCGTTGGGCACACCGATTTAAGAAAATACTATAAGGATTAATATAGCACACTAAGTAATCTTCTCAACTTTGTTTTTCTGAATGCACTCTTCCTCCATGATAATCTCTGCAATGTATCCTGCGATATTGTAGTAGGTTTTGTTTTCCATCTTATGCATGATATAGAACCAATGATTTGTTCACTTCCTTCCACCTCTCTGAGGCACCTAGCTTGACAATTGAATAGGCACACAACTACCCTTGTATCTCAGTCTTCTATGTTTTTGACATTAAAATCTTAGCCTCCCTTATGATACTTAAATGTGATGAACCTTTCCTCTACTCCATTATCATCAGTAAGGTCACTGAAAATTTCTAATATAGAGTCACACAATCCGGTCACCTTCCCAATAAAATTTATTGTAATCCTCATCCTTCTACCCACAAATTAGAAGTATTCCTCGTGGACTTGCAACATAATCCATTGGTACAATCAATCTGAATTTCTAAAGAAGGGAAATCGTACAATTGCATCACTCTAACACTCTCCAACAACTTGTAAATCATGTTATCATATACCCTTTTCCCATATGTCATTCCTCCCATTAGTCTTCAATATGGTGTCATCCTTTATATCCTTGAGGGTTTTCTTAGTGTGGTGATTGATGTCGCTTATCTTGCACTTTGTCAATTGAGATGTCCACGACCTTCCCTCAATGAATTCCTCCAGAATTACATCTCGGTGAACCATTATGTTGGTGCTTCCTCTGTCACGGGTTCCTTATCCCTAGCCTAACTCTCCTTTGTGCCATTATCTTTTCTCAACTGATGACATGCTCTACAAACTTTAATATCTTACCACCTCTTACCCTTACAAACTATGGTCTCCTTCATTACTTTGAACACTCTATGCCCTAGCTACAAATCTATCTTCTCTAAACCCTAACTCTGCAAAATTTCCTTCCTGCACATGCCCCCCACTAGCTCAAACACTTTTCCAATGGATATTTGGTTCCCAGCTGTGTCCCAATATCACCTTGTTTTATGCTTCAATTAATTTCTCACACACTTTTACTTCGTCATCACTTTTTTTTGCACTTATCAGCTCAAAAACTCAAAGTATGCAAGGTAAAAAATAACATCACAAACACCTCTTTTATAGATTCATCCAATTTCTATGCATTAATTACTCCTCACCTACCATGTTATGTGGCATTAATTCCACTCTTTCACTATTCTTTTCTTTGTGTCGTACTCTTTTGTGCCCCATTTGTAACCTTCTGATGTACTCACTACGTCTCCCAACCTCCTTTTGCGCACTTCTCAGCCAAAGTACCTATCCACTACACCTTATACCAAGTAGTTTTCCCTATGCTAAACCTACCTCATGTTACACTGCGCATTCATCCTTTTACATGTGGTATTTTTGATATGAGAAAATTTCGTTAAGTACCTTCAATCAGAGTACCTGTAACCTTCTTCATGTATTCACCAATCTATATATGAATCATAACACCAATTACTTCTTTCCAATCCACCCCACACTAAAAGTATGTGTGGTCCTCTGTGCATGAACCCAATAGATATTAATCAACTCCAAGCACGTAAGCACACTTATTACAACAAAACACTAAACTAAATTGAAAATCAAACAATGATGAAAGGAAACACATTAAAGGAAAAATGCATTAAAGGGAAATCTAATCTAAATGGAAATACTACCTTATTACAAACACCAAGAATCCTTATTTATAATAGGGCTTTCAGCCTACTCCCATTGAAGTAACTCAGGAAATAAAGTGCCATCTAATGCCTATAACTGACAAGTTACCTGATTCAATATCTTTGTTACTACAAAAGGTCCCAACTAATGAAATTTCAATTTTCCTAGGTGGCACACAAAACTTTGAATCATATAGAAGAACCATATTTCTAACCTAAAATGTCACAGTCCTTATGTGCCTATCATACTAGGATTGTTGTCTCACTTTTTCTATATTCTGGCTCCATTGAGCAATAGTGCACCACTCGTCTAACTGCATCAGTTTATCTATGCACTCATCCACAACTTGTTCATCATCTAGTCCTCCTGTGCATGCAATACACAGGGATGATAACATGAAATCCATAGGTAAATATAACCTCTCCACCAAACACCAACTGAAAGGGTGTGGCCTTATTCAACTCTTGTAGATGGTCCTATATCCTAAAGGACAACATATAATTTATCATCCCAGTATTTCCTTCAAACATCAAACATTTTTTTTTAGTGAGTGTCCCATAATATTATTAAAAGATTCAACAATGTCATTACCTTATGGCTCATAAGGATTAGTCTTATGGTGTGCCACCATAAAATTTGTCAATAAAATCCTGAATTTCTTCTTTAAGAAATGAGTACCCCTATCACTAGTTAGAATCAATGGACATCCATACTTGCTAATAATGTTCTCCCATAAAATCTTGATGTTGTAGCACCCGTGTAATACTTTGTAGGTGTTGCTTCTTCCTCACCATGTTTATATAATCTAAATATGTTATAATATAAAGTGTTCCAGTCCTACACACGAGTGGGGAAATAAGACCTACAGAGTCAATAGCCTATTTCTCAAAAGGTTCAACACTTGCAATAGACCTCAAAGGCATCTCATCTCTGGCTCTAGGCTTCCCAAGGCATTGACAATGATCACATGCCTTAACATATTATTTAGTATCATTATACAAACTTTCCCACAAAATGCCATCATCAGAATATTGTGCACGGTGGAATCACCTACATAATGACCTCCTTCAATTCCCCCATGAGCTTATTCCATAATAGCCTCACGTTCATGCTCCAAAACACACTGGTGCTAAACTTCATCAGGACCTAGCTTGTAAAAATCTCCACCTATCAACTGGTAAGGTGCCACACATATTGCAAGTTGCTTCTTCTCTAAAGTATTCTTTCCCTCAAGCTTGTCTAGTGTGTAAAAACACTGCAATGTTTTATAGTTCAGTGGGTCCACAATTCATTCTAAATAGTTGTGCATCTAGCATTGTGTCCTCAATGCTCTACGAATCCTCGCTAGAATTAATTCTTGACAAGTGATCAGGTCCCGAGTTACTTTTTCCTAGCATGACAACCACTATAAATTGAAATTCATGAAATAGTAGTATCCACCTAAAAATGTGCCCTTGTAAAAACATGCTTGTTGACTAAATACTTAAGTGCCATATGATCTGTAAAGAATATAAATGGTGTTGCAAATAAGTATTGTCTAAACTTGTGCAACGCGTAAATCATAGATAAAGCGTTGCGCTTAGTAGTTGTATAATTATGTTTAGCTAGTGTCAACTTCCTGATCACAAAACAAATAGGGTGGTCTATAATTCCTTCACTTGGTTACGTAAAAAATACAACAATTTCCATTTCGGAAGCATCCACGTGAACATGAAAAGGTTTTTTTTGATGAAGGAAAGTACAAAATAGGTGTAGTAGTTAACCTTTCCTTCAGTGTTTCAAATGTCTACTGCTACGCATCACCCTGAAAAATTTTTCCTTTAGATTTTATCAAATCTTCCAGACACATGAAAAATATTTGCATAGCCTTTAATGAATTTCCTGTAATACCCTGTATGTCCCAAGAAATCCATACAAGATCACATCGACCTTGGCTAGATCTACCAACAACCCCTCTTTACAAATAATATGCCCAAGTAATGTACCAAAAGGTGTTGCAAAAATACATTTCTTAATATTTAGAGAGATGCTTAAATTCCTGCACCTCTCAAACATAAGTTTGAGATTATCACAATGGTCTTTAACCAAGCCATAAATGGTCTCATGGAGCAATGAAACGTTTCCACAATAAACTCTCTGTTATTCACCTGATCAAACATTGTATTACAATACAATTATATATAGGAGAGAATTATCCTATAATATAGGAAATTGTTTTAACAATAATCCTCACAAAAAGATATTCATGTGAGTTTGGTTTAACAACCAAATCTCACCCAAACAACATATAATCTAGCTAACAATTATTAGTTGTTTTATAAACAAATAATTTATGATAGTTTATTACATTTACCATTATATAATAAACTTACACGTTATAATAATCCAACCTTCATCATGATGTGAGCACTAAACAAATATTTCTTAACATTTCCCCTCTTAGTGCGAACATGGGATAAAAATAATCGCAGTTCTTCTACAACTTGTTGCCTAAGCTCACTCATGATCTTAGATCTTTGATGGTTTTGAAAAGGCTGACCAATAACCTCGGTATGAGCCCCTGCTCATCTGGTATGAAACCATGTTCATCAAATATGGACCCCTATCCACCAAAAAAGGAACCCTTGTTCTAGGTATGAATCCCTGTTCATCCTCTTCAAGGAACATGATGTTGGTTTTTACTTGTGATTTCATCTTTCCACTATATTTTCACATTGAAGGAAACTGCATAGGAATTTGCTCACTTTATTACAATAGGAACATACCATAAACTGAATACAAAAAATGACATGTACTCTGCAACTAAAAGGAAACACACTCAAACAAAATTCCACAACCTCATTTTGTGGACCCGTCTCTTGTAGCTAGTCAGAGGATGCTTCTTGTCCTCCATCCTCATGTTCCTCCTGTTGTCCACTCAAAATTTCCCGCTCTGATAAGAGTAAAATTTCAAAATTTTGAGTTCAAGGGTTTGTCTCTGAAGTGTCTAAGTCGTGAAAATTGAAAAAATCTGTGTTTTGGGTCTTTTGTGTGATTTTCGGGCCTGTCGGAACTTTTTGTCCCAACTGTCCCAAGTACAAAAGTGCATACTGTTCCCCGACCGGCCGAAACTCCCAAAGTTGTCCCATTTTCGGGCCCGTCGGAACATTATGTCCCAAGTGTCCCAAAACTCATCTTGCATGTTGTTCCAATTTCGGCCGAATCATCCTTCCCGCGTACTTCGCACTTTCCTGTCCCAAATGTCCCAAAGTCGAAAAGTGCGAGCTTTCCCATTTTCGGCCGAAACTCTCGAGTCGCGTACTTCAAAGCTCTTTGTCCCAAATTAAAAAAATGCAATCTGTTCCAATTTCGGCCGACTTACCCGAAACGCGTCCTTCGCGCGTTTTCGTCCCAAATGTCCCATTCTCAAAAATGCGCCCTATTTTATTTTCGGCCGAGCCGGTCAAGTCGCGTACTCCGGAACTTTTCGTCCCGAATGTCCCAAATCCAAACGGGCCCGCTGTTCCAATTTCGGCCGAAACACCCGAACCGCGTACTTCGTACATTGTCATCCCATTTGTCCCAAATGCATTTGTGCGTCCTCTCCCCGTTTCGCCCGAATCGGCCGAGCCGCGTGTTTCGCGCATTCGCGTCTCACCTGTCCCAAGCGTACCAAATTCCATTCACACTTAGCTTTTCCCGCTCATTCCGAGTATGATGCTATTCAAATTGGTGGTTGTATATTCAATGCGCATTAAAGTCATGTCTCTCTCCAAACGGCTATATAACGAGCATTCCCATTTACATTTTTCGCATTGCTTCCATGCTATCTTCTGCTCGAACCCTTGCGATTTGAAAACCCACGCGATATCCCTTCCCTTTGCAAATTCCTTCCAGAGTCCAGGTCGCAGCTCCGAATCTATCAATATGAAGATCAAGTTTCAGGGGCAGGAGCAAATTTCTCCACTCGAGTCTGCCGTTAGCAATATCGGAGACAGTGAAGCTCGTCATCTCGACTTCGGCGATTTTTGGTCAAGAATGACAGATGCAAATCCTACGCCAATGGCACAGATGATTAACGATAGTGGTTTAGCTTTTGCCGGAGGATTCCCAATCTCAGTGCAGTTCGTTGATACAGTGCTTTCATGTGGAGCTCACTTTGACCCCGATTCGAGCGAACTGACGAATGTACACGGGGAGCTCATTGCCAAGCTGGACGCTGCCGCCATTGGGGCTGCTCTGAGGATTCCGGAGATGGATAATGCCATATTCGTTTCCCGAGATCAAGCGCAGGCCATGTTCGACCAAGATAGTGACAAATATAAATCTCGAGTGGCAAAGTCTTGGCTGAAGAACCCTAAAAAAGGTGCTTCTTGCCTAACCAAAACCCTATTCCGAGCAGATTTCAATGAAGAATTGTCGGATTTTATAATCCTGCTCGCTCGGGTTATGGGTTTGCCCTCCACCAATGAATTTCATTTCTGGATGTGCCCGCTCATCCGCATGGTGTGCGAGGGAACACAAAATATCAACTGGGCAGAGATCATCAGTATGAATTTGGCCGAACAGCTATCCAACGTCCAAAAAACAAAGAAGTTCTACATGACTTCGTATCTGATGTATACCCTAGCAGCATCCAGACAGTGGTTCGGCTTCTCCTATGTTGATACACATAAAGATGATCCAGTATATGCCTATTGCCCGCAGTTCACCTTGGAAACCAGCAACCGCAATTTCAGAAGGGTCAATGATGCTTTTACCATGTACGTGGTCAGATTGCTCGAGGGTGATACTGCCAGAAGGTTTTCAGATGAAGCCATGAATCTGATATCGCAGTATGGAGCCTATTTCATCCAATTCAGGAAATTTTCCTATATCAGGCTCGCTGGATATGAAAGCACTCCTCTGCGGCTTCCCATGTTCTGCAACGACAAAATGGCACTGATAGAAGTATGTAGACAACTGGACAAGTTGCACAGAACTTGCAGAGATAAGAAAATTTCTGGCTTGCACTTTCCCATCTCTCTGGGAAATTATACATGCAAAACCGCTCTGGATGCTCAGAACGTAGAAAGAGACATGGTCCCTATCACTGTTCATTTCTTCAAGCCAAGAACCTGCTTTGACTTGAAGAAGTTTACTGAACAGAACCTCAAGATAATCTATCATCATAGGGCGGACACAGAAGACTACTGGGCTGACTGTGCAGATGATTTTGAAGCCAGAAGGAGGCATTGTGGCAGGTTCTCCCTGCAATTGATCAAAGAACTGAGTCTGTACCAAGTTCCTGAGGGTCTCCAAGATGACAATTCTGAGCTATACTCATATGAGTATGACAATGTGATCAAGCACACCCCTCTAGAGGACCTGGATTGGAACAGGAAAGAGAGAGATGATCTGGCTGAGATCCTTGCCCCAGTCTTAATCAGGACCAGGGTCTGGTTCAGTAAAAAGATCCGGGAATTCAAGAGGCATTCAGGAGAATCCAGCTCCAAGGATGATTCTACACCCATAAGAGAGACATCAGTTCCAGAGTCTGGAACACCAGTGAAGACCCCTTCTGCCTCGACAACTCCAAGACCCATAGGATCTACCCCTTCTCCATCTACCCAGGTATACAAGAAGAAACTCAAGGAGGTAAAGAAGGAACCTGCAGAGAATGATCCTCCAAGAAAATAGGCAGAGCTACCTATAGGGCCAGAGAACATCATTGTTCTCAGTGAAAGTGAAGAACGTGAGATGCCAACTCCTGCAAATGTTCCTGAAGACCCAGCAGATAAAGATAAGGAGGTCCAGAGCACTGAACTTCTGGGGACTTCTGATTCTTCTACTACCATCACCTCCAGTGCTCTACCCACCTCTCAACTTGAGTCAACAGCTGCACAGACCCTGAGTGTCATGAGCTCCCTGTCTCTTGGTCCCCTTGCCTCTCCTGCAGATTCTTCTTCCTCTTTTGCTTGGGTGCAGCCTCTGGTTGACAAAAGGAAGAGGAAATCCTCCTCTCAAAACCTGGGACCAAATTTTGATGCTGTAGCAGCCTTATTGGGCACCACTCCTTCCCATGCCAAGAAAGCCAGAACTACTTCCAGGATTGTGTCAGATGCTCAAGGTCAGCAATTCCTGGAGATTGCTAAACCTAGAGTGGACAAATCTGAATCAGACTTGCTGACATCTGACTTGGAGCTTTCAAGGATCCCTATGGGAGAGTCTACCCCGGAAGGTGAAATTCACAACCTCCAGGAGACAGTCACAAGAGTTATTGGAAGGGTAGAGAAAGGGCAGCAGACTATTGAACAGCTGGAAGAACAAGCCCAAGTTCTCACAAGTTTTATCAAGTCACTTTTGTCTAAGGACAAAGTCTTGGACCCTACCCCCTTGACTGCTCTACCTCCTCCTGTAATTCTAAGCCAAGATGAAGTGCAAAGGATTAAAGATATGCACAGGTATTCTGCCTATGGCAGAGCCATTGAAGCCATGGTGGATGACATGCTTGTTGCCGGGCTAAATTTCATCGATGAAGCTTTTAAGCTACATGGAAAGGCAGACAATTTGCAACAAAAGCTATCGTCTACCATCGGGGTCATGGATAAAGAGCTTAAACTCTGGAGTAGTTGCATAGTGGACCTTCGCCTCATGGGACAGACAGATGAGAACATCTTACTGGCGAATAAGGTTTTTGATGACGCTAAGGACAATCTGTCAAAATCTTGGGTCTACAGCGTGGAATGGAAAATCAAAGTCCTGGAAGAAGCTGTGGGAGAAATGAAGAATAGCTGGCAGAAAGGAGAAGCCTTCAAGACACTGACAGCTGCTGCTTTCAAAGATATGCATTGTCATCTTCAGGATGAAAACTCTGGCGTTCCCTTGTCCTTGTAAGAAATCAAAGCTCAGTTCAGAGCTTTTGTCAAATATAATCTTTTCAAGGAAGACTCCATCTCTAAGGACAAGATAAAGGAAATTTGTTCTCTTCAGTTTGCCATTGAAGAAGCAAACAAAGACTATCATACTCACGTCGAGTTTGATAAAGAGATGGAGAAATGTCTGGGATTTTGGACTCAGTCTACAACCAACACATCAGTCCCTCGTGGCAGAGATATAGCTGAGTCATTGAAGAAGTTCAGGCAGCGGATTCTGAAGACAGTGGGTCCCTCCCAGTAGCCGGCCACCTGTCTCCTTCTCCTTTCTTTCCTCTTCTTTCCATTCTTTTCGTATTCTTTGTAATTAGTTAACGTATTGCAATTGGCGGTACTTAACTATTCTTTAGTTAAAAGAAATGGTTACGAAGAGTAACTGACTTGTAAGTTATATAATGGCCTTTCCATGCCATTCTGCAGGGGGAAGAACTTGGAATATTGGCTGAAAGTGTAAATAGATCTGAAAGAAATCAATACAAAAGGGCTTTCCATTCATCGTCTATCTGTTTCTGTTCTCTCTGTGTTTTCCTTTAATATTGTGAAGATCATTTTGTTTCCTGATTCATTAGTCTCTCTGATTACGTACTATTCAGTTTTGCAAATACAACGATCTTGTATAACCAAGAAGGAACTTTGCGTCCTTGATGAATGAATCTGAAAAAGGTTATTTATGGAACTTTGTGTCTTTTAAATTTAATCCTATTCAGCTAAAGCAAATGATCTTGTCTTAAATCCTTTAGAATTCCTCATACATAAAGAATTATTCTGCTATCTATAATTCTGAATGTTGCTATTCTGCTCATCTTCCCACTCCCTTTCCTCAGCCCTTGTGTGATTGACGATCCTTGTGGGAACACTTTCGTAATATCCAGGTTCAACCATAAAATAATGTTCTGTACATTTGTAAATAAGTTTGTTTCAGAATAAAGGAACCTCTCCCATTAAAGAGGAGGGACTTCTTGTCCCCTGACTGTTGCTCTTCTAAAAAGTCCTATTTGAAAACCAACAGTTTTTGGCGACTCTGCTGGGGAAAATCGCATTCCAGTACTATAATTTTTCGATCATCCTTTGATCTGGCGACTCCGCATTTCACTCGAGGGAGAAGGGCCCTTGGTATCGAGGATTCTCAGTTTCAGCTTTTGGAGCAACAGGGTTTTCCTTTCCCTTCAGATAGAATAACTCGTTCAATGAGCACTCCACCTATTCGAGAAAGAAGTCCTACGGGTGGTGTTCCTTCAGAGCCTGCTAGTCCTAATCTACAAGCTTTAATCCTTGCTGGTTTTACAGTTCCCCTCTGAACCGTATTTCCAAGAAGAATGGCACAAGCACCATGGGGTCAACGTGTCGGGCCTCTAGCCCTTGCTCAGCCTTTGCATGAGTTACCTAGAGGTAACTGGAAGAACTTCCCCAAATTTAAAGGGGATGGAAAAATACACCCTGATGAACACATTGCAGCCTTCATAGTTGCATGTGGGGTCTTGGGGGTTGAACATGAAGACGTCTCAGTAAGATTGTTCGTTGAGACGTTATAGGATAATGTTGCTGACTGGTTCTATCACCTTCCGGCTGGTGCCATCACCGACTGGACTACCATGAGAACTCAGTTCGAAAGCCATTTCAAGCCGGTGGAAGATGTGCATGCCCTCCTTGCCCAGATTTCTCAGATAAAGAAAGATCCATCAGAACCCATGAGAGAATTTGTGGCTCGATTTAACATATTGATCAACAAAATTCCCGTAATTACTCGACCAGTTGATCAAATTCAAAAATGTTTCTTTTCGAATTCTCAAACGCCTAAAGTCAGTTATGCTCTGAGAAGGGCTAATCTCGGAACGCTAATTCTGGATCAAGAACTGGCTGTCAGTATCGAGGATGACCTGATCATGTCAGGGAAGTTGAGAAGAGATCCTCCCAAATCTAAATCTGCTGCTTCTTCCTCTTCCACCTCTGGATCCAATACTGATCCATTAGTCCAGAAGCTTGCAAATGATCTAGTAGCTATAAAGAAACAATTAGCTCAGCATGCACCGTACACAGATGTTCCGAGAAGAAAATTTCAACCCAGAAACCGTTTGCCAGCTCCCCACACAAGACTGGCACTTGAAGGACCTCCCGTCAAAGTTCCTGTGAATGCAACTTGTGAGGTAGAAGAGCCAGAAGATGATAACGAAGCTTGTGAGGAGTTCCTGGAGGAATTCGATGATGAGGCTGAAGAACTTGAGGGATCTCGAGTCAATTTCTTGACCACTGAAGGCATTGATGATGCAGATGACTATGATGAAGTGGTAGCAGATATGAACAGCGAGTCATTCGCTGTCATGACTCGAGAACAGACACATCAGAGGGAAAAAGTGACACAGCCCCTGAAGAAGTCCAAAGAGCAGCCGGCGACTATTCCTGTAATTGCCAGAAGAGGATCTCCTCTTCCTACCTCATCTGCACCAAAGGTAAGTACCTGCCAATCCTGCCCCCAAAGTTGCTTCTTCTTCTTTTTCTCCTAGGGTTGATAAGCCTAAGATTCCAAATGACGATGGACCATCCACCTCTGGATCCTTTGACATTGTAGATCATCTAAAAAGGACCAAGGTTCAAATTTCAGAGGCCGAGTATTACCAAACCCACCCCAAAGCTTTTGCCAAGATGATTCAGTTTGTGAATTCACATACCAAGACCACCTCTAAAGGCCTTCTGCCCACACCTCCTTCTGCACCTCAGCCTAGTCTGGTAGCCGCTGTCACCTCGCCTGGTGACAAGATCAAGCCTTTCTATGTAACACTCCTTATAGCTGGCCACAGGCTCAGTAACTGTGTCATAGATTCCGGAGCCTCAGATAATGTAATGCCCGCTAAAGTAGCTCATGCTTTAGGCTTGACCCTTACTCATACTTATGGATCTTGCTACTCCATGGAAAGTAAGGAAGTACCTTTGGTGGGAAGGATTAAAGATGCACAAGTGGCTTTTGCTGCTTTACCTGAAAAGAAGGTCTTGGCTACCATACTAGTAGTAGACATTCCTCCTTCCTATGGAATGTTGCTAAGCAGAAACTTCTGTAAAGATGTGGGTGGAGAGATTCAAATGGATTGGTCACATGCTCTCATACCTGTCAATGGACAAATGAAGAAGCTACTACCTGAGAAGCAGTCCGAGTACATTGTGCAGAAGACAGATGATCCCAAGGCACAAATACTCTATGAAGACAGGGGCCATGGTAATTACATGATTTTTTCCCCTGAGGAAATCCGACCCTGCAAAATATCACCTAAAGATCCCAATGGTGTCTGGATTTTAGAATTTGATGGCAGTTGTTCCTCGGCTGGTTCTGGAGCTGGTGTTCTGCTAATATCACCCGAAGGCTGCCTGCACCCCTTTTCGTTTAAATTGCAGTTTGAGAACACTAACAACACAGTAGAGTATGAGGCTCTCATCCTTGGACTGCAAGTGGCCAAAGAACGAGGTGTTAGGGAAATCTTTTGGCTCGTGGTGATGCAAAGCTGATTGTGAAGCAAGTCAGAAGCCTGTTTCAGGTAAAGAATGGGAGGCTGAAGCATTATCGGAATCAGGTTTGGGATTCAATTGAATTCCTTGATGCCTTCTCCATTGAAGCAATTCCCAGAGAAAAGAACAGCAGAGCTGATTCACTGGCTGTCTCAGGGTCACTATTGATTCCTCATCCTGAATTCTCTCAGGATAAGTTCACTATTGAGATGGTCCACCGACCTAGTGTCCCTGACAATACTAATAACTGGCAAGTCTTCAACGATGACCAGCATTTGCTTTCCTTCCTGGAGCTCAAGGGCAATTTTGAACAACTGTATTTCGAAGGAAGTGACAACCTGCCTTGTGAGAGTGTGTCTTCTGACCAAGCTGTCACCCAAGAAGAAGAAACTGATCAGGAAGGGTGCATTAAGCTCAAAGGAAACAAGATTCCCAAAGGTTTGGTGAGTTTGGAGGATTTGTTTGATAAACATGGCAGATACGTGAGATCTAAAGCTTCTACTGGACCTCAGCAATTAGCTGAGTATGATAAGATTGATATTGGGAGTTCTGATGACCCGAAGCTGGTAAATATCGGGAAGTTTTGCACATCAGATGAGAGGAGAAGAGCAATTGATCTTCTAAGGAAGTATAAGGATGTTCTTGCATATTATTATGAAGATCTAAAAGCCTTCAAGCCAAATGAAATGCAGCACTCTATCCCTCTCAAGCCAGGAATCAAGCCTTTCAAGCAGAAGCAGAGGTAGTACAACCCAAAGATAGCTAACACCATATTTCAGGAGATTCAGAAACTACTGAAGGCTAAAATCATCTTTCCCATTCACCATTCGACTTGGATTGCAAACATTTTACCTGTTAGGAAGAAGAATGGTGAGATCCGCATCTGTGTTGATTTCAGGAACCTGAATCAGGCCTCTCTGAAAGATAACTACCCCCTGCCTATGATGGATCAAATATTGCAAGCGGTAACAGGCTCTGAGATGTTATCTATGCTTGATGGTTTTTCTGGATACAATCAGGTAGAGGTTGATACTGCTGATCAACATAAGACAGCCTTCACAACTCCTTGGGGTACCTTTGCCTACAAGAGAATGCCTTTTGGGCTGATTAATGCCGGTGCCACTTTCCAGAGAGCTATGGATCTGGCTTTTGGGAGCTTGAAAGGGAAATGTATTGTCATATACCTTGATGACCTGACAGTGTTTTCAAAGACAAGAGCAGATCATTTCGATCACCTGGAAACAGTTCTGCAGAGATGTAGAGAGCATGGAATCTCCCTGAATCCTAAAAAATCTGTCTTCTGTGTTACAGAGGGAAAGCTATTGGGACACATTGTCTCAAAGGATGGCATCAAGATTGATCCTGAACGAGTTCAAGCCATCCAACAGATTCCTCTCCCTACTAGTAAAAAGGGCGTGCATTCCTTTTTCGGTAAGATCAATTTTCTAAGAAGATTCATCCCTGATTTTGCTGAATTAACTTTGAATATTTCTCAGATGATGAGAGGAAAGCAAGCATTTGGTTGGTCTTCTGAAGGAAAGGAATCCTTTGAGGGTATCAAGAAAGCTATTGCTAAAACTCCGGTTTTGGCCTGTCCTGATTTCAGCAAAGATTTCATTATCTATTGCTATGCTACAGACAATACCCTGGCCGCTGTCTTAACCCAAGAAGACTCTGATGGACATGAGATACCAATTGCCTTTATGAGCTATATCCTGAAGAATCATGAGCTGAAATATACCATGATGGAGAAGCATGCTTTCGCAGTAGTCAAAGCTGTCAAGCAGTTCCGTTTCTATATCCTCAACTCTCACTCTATGGTGTTGGTTCCAGATACAACTGTTAAGTCAATTCTTACACAGCAAGAATTTGGGTCCAAGAGAGGAAACTGGGTGGCTAAGGTCCAAGAGTATGACATGGATATCAAACCGACCAAGCTGGTTCATGGTAAGGGTCTTGTGTGAGCTCATTGCTGAAGGAGCCAAACACGAGTTGCTGAAGGAGGAAGCTGACGTTCCTACTGTTCTGTTTCTGAGTTCAGTTGATGAATGGTATGCTGACATTTCCCATTTTCTCACCTATGGGGAATGCCCCTCTCATTTAACTGCCAAGGAAAAGAGGACTGTTAAATTGAGATCAGCACAATATGTACTATGGGAAAATGCCTTGTTCAAACGTGGCTTAGATGGAAGATTTCTGAAGTGTGTGGATTAAGGAACAGTAGAGAAAGTTTCTCTCATCTTTTCATGATCAAGCGTGTGGAGGGCACTACTCATCAACAGTCACAGCTCACAAGATACTCCGGGGAGGATATTACTAGCCTTCTTTGTTCAGAGATACGATCCAAGTGGGTGGATAAATGCGAGGCCTGTCAAACCTTTGTGGGAAGACCCAAATTGGCATCCTTACCTCTCAAGCCAGTTGTGATTGAAGAACCATTCCAACAGTGGGGTCTAGACTTCATTGGTGCACTCAATCCTACTTCCAGTGCTGGCCACACGCATGTGCTAACTACCACTGACTACTTCACCAAATGGGTGGAAGCTATCCCAGTCAGGAGCACTACTTCTGAAGTAGTATGCAACTTCATCAAGGAGAATATCTTGGTAAGGTATGGTCTACCTAACAAGATTGTAACAAACAATGCTTCAAACTTATCCTCAACTGAGATAATGGATTTCTGCTATGGGTATGGCATCTCTCTGGCTCATTCTTCAGATTATTACCCACAGGGAAATGGACAAGTAGAATCCACCAACAAAAATCTGGTGACTATCATAAGGAAGTTGGTCAATGAGTCTCAGCGAAACTGGCATAAGAAGCTTTATGATGCTCTTTGGGCAGACAGGATTACTCCTAAAAGAGCCATTGGAATGTCCCCCTTTCAAGTAGTATATGGAGTAGAGGCTCAATTACCAGTGATAGTGGAACTGCCGGCCTTGCACCTGATGAAAGCCATTGAAGACACTAGTTTCAGCGATGCTCTGGATAAAAGAATCATGTACCTGCACAAACTGAATGAGGACAGATTGGAGGTTGCTGATAGAATATCTGCTTACCAGCAGAAGGTAAAGATTCTGTTTGACAAGAAAGCTAGGAGCAGAGAGTTCCAAGTTGGCGATACCGTGCTGTTGTGGGACAAAAGACATGAACCTCGTGGCAGCCATGGAAAATTTGATTCACTGTGGCTCGGACCATTCAAGATAAGACACTTTGCTGGTAAGAACTCTTTCTATCTTGATTACATGGATGGTTCCCCCCTCCCACTTCCTTATAGTGGGCAGTATTTGAATTTGTTCAAGTCCTAGGTGACTAGGGAGTCCCTTTGTATATTATGTACAGTGTTTCTTCTTTCCTGCTTTTGGTGTGTTTCCCTTCTGTTGTTGTGTGTGTTGCCCTTTGTGTTGGTTTGTTTTTGACTTCGTGGCCCAATGGATAAGGCACTGGTCTGCTTCACCGAGTTGTCTAAGTTCTTGCCTTGTCTCATTCCATGAATTTATACCGAGTCATCCCCAGAAGGAGCCAGCTGTTGTCCACTCAAAATTTCCCGCTCTGATAAGAGTAAAATTTTCAAAATTTTGAGTTCAAGGGTTTGTCTCTGAAGCGTCTAAGTCGTGAAATTGAAAAGTCATTGTTTTGGGTCATTCTGTGTGATGTTCGGGCCTGTCGGAAGTTTCTGTCCCAAGTGTCCCAAACCTCATTTTGCATGTTGTTCCAATTTCGGCCGAATCATCCTTCCCGCGTACTTCGCACTTTCCTGTCCCAAATGTCCCAAAGTCGAAAAGTGCGAGCTTTCCCATTTTCGGCCGAAACTCTCGAGTCGCGTACTTCAAAGCTCTTTGTCCCAAATTAAAAAATGCAATCTGTTCCAATTTTGGCCGACTTGCCCGAAACGCGTCCTTCGCGCGTTTTCGTCCCAAATGTCCCATTCTCAAAAATGCGCCCTGTTTCATTTTCGGCCGAGCCAGTCAAGTCACGTACTCCGGAAATTTTCGTCCCAAATTTCCCAAATCCAAACGGGCCCGATGTTCCAATTTTGGCCGAAACACCCGAACCGCGTACTTCGCACATTGTCGTCCCATTTGTCCCAAATGCATTTGTGCGTCCTCTCCCCGTTTCGCCCGAACCGGTCGAGCCGCGTGTTTCGCGCATTCGCGTCTCACCTGTCCCAAGCGTACCAAGTGCCATTCACACTTAGCTTTTCCCGCTCATTCCGAGTATGATGCTATTCAAATTGGGTGGTTGTATATTCAATGCGCATTAAAGTCATTTCTCTCTCCAAACGGCTATATAACGAGCATTCCCCTTTTGCATTTTTCGCATTGCTTCCATGCTATCTTCTGCTCGAAACCCCCTGCGATTTTGAAAAACCCGCGCGATATCCCTTCCCTTTGTAAATTCCTTCCAGAGTCCAGGTCGCAGCTCCGAATCTATCAATATGAAGATCAAGTTTCAGGGGCAGGAGCAAATTTCTCCACTCGAGTCTGCCGTTAGCAATATCGGAGACAGTGAAGCTCGTCATCTCGACTTCGGTGATTTTTGGTCAAGAATGACAGATGCAAATCCTACGCCAATGGCACAGATGATTAACGATAGTGGTTTAGCTTTTGCCAGAGGATTCCCAATCTCAGTGCAGTGCGCTGATACAGTGCTTTCATGTGGAGCTCACTTCGACCCCGATTCGAGTGAACTGACGAATGTACACGGGGAGCTCATTGCCAAGCTGGACGCTGCCGCCATTGGGGCTGCTCTGAGGATTCCGGAGATGGATAACGCCATAGTCATTTCCCGAGATCAAGCGCAGGCCATGTTCGACCAAGATAGTGACAAATATAAAGCTCGAGTGGAAAAGTCTTGGCTGAAGAACCCTAAAAAAGGTGCTTCTCGCCTAAACAAAACCCTATTCCGAGCAGATTTCAATGAAGAATTGTCGGATTTTATAATCCTGCTCGCTCGGGTTATGGGTTTGCCCTCCACCAATGAATTTCATTTCTGGATGTGCCCGCTCATCTGCATGGTGTGCGAGGGAACACAAAATATCAACTGGGCAGAGATCATCAGTATGAATTTGGCCGAACAGCTATCCAACGTCCAGAAAACAAAGAAGTTCTACATGACTTCGTATCTGATGTATACCCTAGCAGCATCCAGACAGTGGTTCGGATTCTCCTATGTTGATGCACACAAAGATGATCCAGTATATGCCTATTGCCCGCAGTTCACCTTGGAAACCAGCAACCGCAATTTCAGAAGGGTCAATGATGCTTTTACCATGTACGTGGTCAGATTGCTCAAGGGTGATACTGCCAGAAGGTTTTCAGATGAAGCCATGAATCTGATATCGCAATATGGAGCCTATTTCATCCAATTCAGGAAATTTTCCTATATCAGGCTCGCTGGATATGAAAGCACTCCTCTGCGGCTTCCCATGTTCTGCAACGACAAAATGGCACTGATAGAAGTATGCAGAAAACTGGACAAGTTGCACAGAACTTGCAGAGACAAGAAAATTTCTGGCTTGCACTTTCCCATCTCTCTGGGAAATTATACATGCAAAACCGCTCTGGATGCTCAGAACGTAGAAAGAGCCCTGGTCCCTATCACTGTTCATTTCTTCAAGCCAAGAACCTGCTTGGACTTGAAGAAGTTTATTGAATAGAACCTCAAGATAATCTATCATCATAGGGTGGACACAGAAGACTACTGGGTTGACTGTGCAGATGATTTTGAAGCCAGAAAGAGGCATTGTGGCAGGTTCTCCCTGCAATTGATCAAAGAACTGAGTTTGTACCAAGTTCCTGAGGGTCTCCAAGACGACAATTCTGAGCTATACTCATATGAGTATGACAATGTGATCAAGCACACCCCTCTAGAGGACCTGGATTGGAACAGGAAAGAGAGAGATGATCTGGCTGAGATCCTTGCCCCAGTCTTAATCAGGACCAGGGTCTGGTTCAGTAAAAAGATCCGGGAATTCAAGAGGCATTCAGGAGAATCCAGCTCCAAGGATGATTCTACACCCATAAGAGAGACATCAGTTCCAAAGTCTGGAACACCAGTGAAGACCCCTTCTGCCTCGACAACTCCAAGACCCATAGGATCTACCCCTTCTCCATCTACCCAGGTATACAAGAAGAAACTCAAGGAGGTAAAGAAGGAACCTGCAGAGAATGATCCTCCAAGAAAACAGGCAGAGCTGCCTATAGGGCCAGAGAACATCATTGTTCTCAGTGAAAGTGAAGAAAGTGAGATGCCAACTCCTGCAAATGTTCCTGAAGACCCAGCAGATAAAGATAACGAGGTCCAGAGCACTGAACTTCCGAGGGCTTCTGAT
Source organism: Taxus chinensis (assembly GCA_019776745.2). Classification (NCBI taxonomy): domain Eukaryota; kingdom Viridiplantae; phylum Streptophyta; class Pinopsida; order Cupressales; family Taxaceae; genus Taxus; species Taxus chinensis. The sequence continues at coordinate 763,289,071 of CM034152.1, forward strand.
TCTTCTACTACCATCACCTCCAGTGCTCTACCCACCTCTCAACTTGAGTCAACAGCTGCACAGACCCTGAGTGTCATGAGCTCCCTGTCTCTTGGTCCCCTTGCCTCTCCTGCAGATTCTTCTTCCTCTTTTGCTTGGGTGCAGCCTCTGGTTGACAAAAGGAAGAGGAAATCCTCCTCTCAAAACCTGGGACCAAATTTTGATGCTGTAGCAGCCTTGTTGGGCACCACTCCTTCCCGTGCCAAGAAAGCCAGAACTACTTCCAGGATTGTGTCAGATGCTCAAGGTCAGCAATTCCTGGAGATTGCTAAACCTAGAGTGGACAAATCTGAATCAGACTTGCTGACATCTGACTTGGAGCTTTCAAGGATCCCTATGGGAGAGTCTACCCCGGAAGGTGAAATTCACAACCTCCAGGAGATAGTCACAAGAGTTATTGGAAGGGTAGAGAAAGGGCAGCAGACTATTGAACAGCTGGAAGAACAAGCCCAAGTTCTCACAAGTTTTATCAAGTCACTTTTGTCTAAGGACAAAGTCTTGGACCCTACCCCCTTGACTGCTCTACCTCCTCCTGTAATTCTAAGCCAAGATGAAGTGCAAAGGATTAAAGATATGCACAGGTATTCTGCCTATGGCAGAGCCATTGAAGCCATGGTGGATGACATGCTTGTTGCTGGGCTAAATTTCATCAATGAAGCTTTTAAGCTACATGGAAAGGTAGACGATTTGCAACAAAAGCTATCCTCTACCATCGGGGTCATGGATAAGGAGCTTAAACTCTGGAGCAGTTGCATAGTGGACCTTCACCTCATGGGACAGACAGATGAGAACATCTTACTGGCGAATAAGGTTTTTGATGATGTTAAGGACAATCTGTCGAAATCTTGGGTCTACAGCGTGGAATGGAAAATCAAAGTCCTGGAGGAAGCTGTGGGAGAAATGAAGAATAGCTGGCAGAAAGGAGAAGCCTTCAAGACACTGACAGCTGCTGCTTTCAGAGATATGCATTGTCATCTTCAGGATGAAAACTCTGGCGTTCCCTTGTCCTTGCAAGAAATCAAAGCTCAGTTCAGAGCTTTTGTCAAAGATAATCTTTTCAAGGAAGACTCCATCTCTAAGGACAAGATAAAGGAAATTTGTTCTCTTCAGTTTTCCATTGAAGAAGCAAACAAAGACTATCATACTCACGTCGAGTTTGATAAAGAGATGGAGAAATGTCTGGGATTTTGGACTCAGTCTGCAACCAACACGTCAGTCCCTCGTGGCAGAGATATAGCTGAGTCATTGAAGAAGTTCAGGCAGCGGATTCTGAAGACAGTGGGTCCCTCCCAGTAGCCGGCCACCTGTCTCCTTCTCCTTTCTTTCCTCTTCTTTCCATTCTTTTCGTATTCTTTGTAATTAGTTAACGTATTGCAATTGGCGGTACTTAACTATTCTTTAGTTAAAAGAAACGGTTACGAAGAGTAACTGACTTGTAAGTTATATAATGGCCTTTCCATGCCATTCTGAGAGAGGAAGAACTTGGAATATTGGCTGAAAGTGTAAATAGATCTGAAAGAAATCAATACAAAAGGGCTTTCCATTCATCGTCTATCTGTTTCTGTTCTCTCTGTGTTTTCCTTTAATATTGTGAAGATCATTTTGTTTCCTGATTCATTAGTCTCTCTGATTGCATATTATTCAGTTTTGCAAATACATCGATCTTGTATAACCAAGAAGGAACTTTGCGTCCTTGATGAATGAATCTGAAAAAGGTTATTTATGGAACTTTGTGTCTTTTAAATTTAATCCTATTCAGCTAAAGCAAATGATCTTGTCTTAAATCCTTTAGAATTCCGCATACATAAAGAATTATTCTGCTATCTATAATTCTGAATGTTGCTATTCTGCTCATCTTCCCACTCCCTTTCCTCAGCCCTTATGTGATTGACGATCCTTGTGGGAACACTTTCGTAATATCCAGGTTCAACCATAAAATAACGTTCTGTACATGTGTAAATAAGTTTGTTTCAGAATAAGGGAACCTCTCCCATTAAAGAGGAGGGACTTCTTGTCCCCTGACTGTTGCTCTTCTAAAAAGTCCTATTTGAAAACCAACACCTCCATCCTCCATTAACATGCTGCTAGCTCAACTGGATTTGATTTGAATGCTCAATAGTTTCCACATTAGGTTTATTTTGTCTCCCCCCACAATGTGAAACACATAATTTTCTAGACGTCAAGTAACACCAAAAATGTGTTCATAAGGTAATTTAAAAAAAATCAATCTTTTGACTCTGAATCTTGATAATTTGACGATACTAGACAGCACATTTTTTTTATTTTTACAAATTTTGACAACTTGAATTTTTTAGATAAAAAATAAAAATAAACACATATCCTAAACTCACTTATATGACCCAAGAATCAATTTTCTAATTAACTTGACATTACAATGAAACTTTTGTTTTGATGGTAATGACAAATAATGAATTTTTGACTCTTTTAATGACTTGTCAATTGACATAGGAAAATGATGACACATATATGAAAATAAAAAGACTCAATAAATGAAAAACTATGAATCTATAATATATAGTCTCAACTACATAAAACAACCGAAAAAATATTTTTAATTAAGACCGACTGCATTGATATTCTACACAACTCAGAAATAATAAACAAAATGATATATGAATTCGACACAATAAATTTAATTGAGACTTTCACCAAAAATATATTTGAAACGAACTGGATTGTAATGCAAGAAAATAATTAAAACCATTTTAAGGAGAATTAAATGTTGACAAGACCAAATTTGATACCTTCAAATGAAATTCTGGTTGGCTGTGTGGACACTGATTACGCTAAAATAATCTTCCCGAAACATGGAGCAATTGACAAAACCCTGGCGCAATGAACTTGCAGCTGAAAATCATAAATGATTGGACCTCAAAATATATATACATGTGGTTTGAGATCCTTTTTTCAATGCTATCGTTTCAATGGTGATGATAAAAATGTGCTGACTTCTTAATAATTTTCCCCCAGGCCGCAAACTTGTATTTGAATTCGTGGATCTCACAATGCTCGTACACCAACAACCAACAAATCATATAAGCACCAATATTAATGCAGATCCACACTCAAATGCACATATTTCAAGAGAAATATACAATGCAGAGAATACCATGCATCCAATGTTAAAATAGTATGCACATGTTTTGAACAAATACAACCCACAAATAGATCTTCAACAGTTGACCAAAAACGCTGAGAGATGAGTTGACACTACCATTGAATGACATGCATTTTTTGAACATCCAACATGTTTGGCAGAAAAGTAGACCACTTGATAAGAACTTACTGATAGTAAAGACTGCAGATCTATATTCTTTTCAATCCATGAGCTAGTTTGTTACACATATCAGGCTTGATGATTGAAAGCATATCAAATTAAAGGAACTTTCCCAATCATTCAATTGTGCACGCATAGATTGAAGACTAAAACATATACACTGCATAGAACATATTAATTATCTTTACTGCAAATAATAAATGATCTATAAAAATAATAACTCACATACTTAGGGAAATCAAGAAGATTGCTCCTTTGCAATTAAAGAATCTTGATTAAGTACATAAGACGCTCTGATACCAAATCATGGGGCAGAAGTAATTTTACACAATAAACTTTATGTTATTCACCGAATCAAACTTCGTATTACAATAGAATTATATATAGGAGAGAATGCTCCTATAATCTAGGAAACTGTTTTAATAATACTCCTCACAAAAAACTCTTCACATTAATTTGATTAACAACCAAGTCTCACCCAAACAACATATAACCTTACTAACAAATATTAGTTGTTTTATAAACAACTAATTTACAATAGTTTATTACATTTACCATTATATAATAAACTTACATATTATATAATAATCCAACCTTCATAATAATGTGAGTACTAAACAAAGATTTCCTAACATGGTCCAATCATCCAAATAAACATGTAAAAACTTATGAATGAAATCTTGAAAAGCCTGTACAATAATGCACGAGAACACTGATGGCACATTCTTCATTCCAAAGGGCATCAGCATGTATGCAAAACTTCCCGACTCAATGGTGAAAGTTGTATTTTCCTGATCTTCCTTTGCTATGTGCACTTGATGATAACCTAAAAACTCATATGTAAATGAGTAGATCTTGCACCCTATAACTCCCTCAAGGATATCTTCTGTGAATGGGGTGGGAAAGGGATTAATGACACATGAAGCATTTAACTATCTGTAGTCCACATAGATTCTTATGCTTGCATATTTTTTAATACTGATAACCATGGGGCTAACCCATTCAAATTTCTCAATGGGATTAATTATACCGGACTTGAGCATGTTATCGATTTCCTCCTTTACCTTAATGCGCAAATTAGGATTCATCCTATAAGGAATTTTCCTAATCGGTTGCACACCTTCTTTAAGCTTGATTTACATCTCACCTAAAGAAGGGTGTACTCCTTTTAACTCATGATAGCCCCTCTGAAACAAGTCCTGAAATTCACACAAGAGTTCAATAATCTTAGCCACTTCCTACTTTGACCAGTAACCACCAATAATGTCCTACTTGGGCTCTGTATCTATGCCAATGTTAACCTTATTTGTTTTCATAGGCTCATTATACACACGCTCATTTTCATCCAATGTGTCCATCACCTTGTGCATACCTTTAGTGTGGTTGACATCCAACTTATTATCCTCATCGTAATCACCATTTATTAGGCATACCAGTTTACCATTTTCCTTTTCTTCCAAGCCACGGACCATTTCTTCTTCCTCAGTTTTTTATAGGTCAAGGCGCGCCTCTAAATCTAGCTCTCCAAACACATCTATTAGAAGTTCTTCATCCTTCAAACTATCCTCGAAAGTAAGGCGCTTCATAATCTATAATGCTTCATTGACCGAAGGATTAGTAGAAAATTAATCAAAATTATGAATCGTACCTGAGATTATCTCTTTCCAATTAATTGTTTTTCTTTTCAATTCCACGTGGACATACCATGTGCATGTGTAACCACCTAAAGTGTAATAAAACTTTATGCACTCAGAGTGATGGTGAAAATGCCTCCTACCCCTTTGTCCAAAGTCTCTCATAATTATAAACGTGGTGTGAAGTAGGGGACTTCCCATGGAATTCACATATCTAAGAAGGTAGATTACTCCTTAGAAACCTAGTAGAAAATGTGATTCTCACTTCTTGCCATTCTAATAAGTCATCTTTGTGTGTAGTCCACCAACGTGTTGCTGCCTCAAGTAGAGTATATACTAGCATGTTTAGTCTATCACCTTCATTCTTCCACTAGGTTTCCATGACACACATAAATACATCAGGGTTCCCTTCACTAGTGTACCGAGGTACCTAGATATAACTCAAATGTCGAATGACATGTGACATGATCATTGCAGTAACTGTGTTATTGATCTCTTTCCCAACTACTTCATATGCTCCATGTGTCAAGTTATCAGAAGTAATACTTCTAGTATCACTAATTGAATGAGCATCATCTCACTGTATCACTCCTTCCTTAGATGGTTCAATTATCTCAGGGTCCGTAATTGTGTGCACATATATCCTTTTTAATCCCTCTTTGCTCAAAGGCTCAACATATGGATCAGTCTTTCCATATGTCAAAGGTATACTAATGTGCTCTTCCTTGTTCTCAAAGCTAATGTACCCTTTGTTCAAGCATAAATCTACATTATTTGCATAACACCAAGGGCACCCAAGCAATGCTGGGAAGAAATCTTCTTCAACTAGCTCCAATACTTCAAAGTCTCTAGTAAACTTGGTTCCCTAAATCATAATAGTCACATCCTTGAGTACCCCAAGTTGCATGGATCTAGTTTTACTGGCCATATACAACACATTTGAAGAAGGATGGAATGGTGGTCTTATGATATGATTCCATGCATCCAACGTGAGTACATTAACTTCTACACCTGTATCTATCAGAATGTTTCTCAAAATCTATCCATATAAGACCACATTAAATTTAATCTCCTTATAGTAGTCATGATTATGGGGAGGCAGATTTTCATGAAGTATCTTCCTCTTGCACTCATTACCTACACGTGGTATCTTCTCTCTCAACCATTATCCTAATAGAGGGATTATGTTGTCTTGGCGTAACATTTGACATATTTCCTTCAAGTCATCTACATCATTCTACAAGATTTCAATTTCCTTTTCTCGTTCCATCACACATGCCTTCTCCTTTAAGCTCTGAATTTCTCCCTATAAATCTTTGATAACGTCCATAGTCTCTTGGTAAACCTCTTTTTGATGTGCCACATAAGGATACTTTTCATTTATAACCTCTTTCTTTGTTATAGTTTCCTTGTACCTCAGAGTTTCACGTGCGCGCGTAGCCTCAGCGCGTGTAGTAATTAACTGTAAACACCAAAAATCTACACCCCTCATCTTTATTCAATCAATTAATTAAATACATTGCTATTTCATTTCTTAAGTCATATACTACACCCCTCATCCCTATCCAATTAAATACATCAACATCCCATAATTATCACAATTATCTCATGTGGATCCTTCTCTATAATCATTAAATCCTATTAAACCACCTAGGAATCTTCCTAAAGGCCAACTTAAGAAAAATCAAATCAAATCTAACCTATGTTGAAAACTCCTCAACAATCACAACACGTCCCCAACCACCTAAAAATTTAACACCTCGAAACCTAAAACAATAAACCTTATTTTAGAATATTTTCTAACCATTTTCCATACAAAACACGAAAAATGTGAAATCACTGGAAATTCTGGGAATTGCCAGTGATTATATAACCCAATTTTGCAGCTTCTCAGAGGGATCCTTAACTTTAATTCACGAGTTCTTGGTTTCAATTTGATTTTAAAACATCTTGTATATCATCACTGAGTACTAAAACATTTGATTTATCACTAAGTGGTATTATCAACAATCATTATACATTTGAGGCCATTTTTGGAGCTCTTTTGGATCAACACTCCATCACTCAACCTGCAGATTACACTAGCTACTTGCATCATCCTTCATGAAGATCAGAAGATTCTTTTAGCTTCACATCAATTTTCTAGGTATTTTTTCGTTTGTTTATTCATCTATTTTATATCAATTTTCCATTTTTAAATATCAATTTTTATCATTAAACTTTGAATTTATCAATATGTCACAAACCGTTAGAATTTGCCACTGGATTGGCCCAATCACCACGATTTTCCTGCAATTTTCCCTTTCTCTACAATGTCAGAAGTTTTTCATTTAGATATCCCTCATCTATCATATCATTACGTTTGTTACTAATATTTTGCTCAGAATGGAGCCAAGTTGTAGACCAATGGGGTGACCTTTCACAAAATTTACCAACATTCCATTCCTGTCAATAGTTTGACAACCCTTTTTATTGGGAACACTACAGATCCTTGCATGATCGACCTTGTGTGATCCATCACGGCTCCTTTAGATTTAATGAAGTATCTTGCCTCTGCACTCATGACTACCACGTGGTATCTTTTCTCTCTCAACCATTATCCTTAATAAGAGGGATTATGTTGTCTTGGCGTAACATTTCATATTTCCATTCAGTCATCAATCATTCTACAAGATTTCAATTCCTTTTCTCGTTCCATCACACATGCCTTCTCCGTTCAGCTCTGAATTTTCCCTATAAATCGTTGATAACGTCCATAGTCTCTCTGGTAAACCCTTTTGAGTGCCACTAAGGACTACTTTTCATGTATAACCTCTGTCTTTGTTTTATAGTTCTTGTACCTCCAGAGGTTACGGCCGCGCGTGGAGCTCGTCAGCGGGTCGGAATAATGTACAAACACCAAACATCACACACCTCATTGTTATTCACTCAAGTAAGTAAATACGTGCTATGGCAGTTCTTAAGTTATAGTACTACACCCGTCAGCCCTATCCATTTTAAAACATCAACATTCCCCATAATTATCACAATTATTCATGTGATCCTTCTCATTACTCATTAAATTCCTATTAAACCACCTAGGAATCTTCCTAAAGGCCAACTTAAGAAAATAACATCAAATCCCTAACCGAGTTGAAAACTCGCTTCAACAATCACAAACGTCCCCAACCACCTAAGAAATTTACACCTCGAACACCTTAAAACAATCAAAACCTTATTTTAGAATATTTCAACCATTTTCATACAAAAACACGAAAAATGTGAACCTCACTGGAAATTCTGGGAATTGCAAGTGATTATAAACCAATTTCTGCAAGCTTCTCAGGGGATCCTTAACTTTAATTCACGAGTTCTTAGAGTTCTTGGTTTTTTCTTCAATTTGATTTTAAAACCTACTGGTATATCATCACTGGCGACTAAAAATTTGATTGATCCAAGCGGGTATTGCAACAATCATTTACATTTGAGGCCATTTTTGGAGCTCTTTTGGATCAACACTCCATCAACTCAACCGAGATTACACTCGCTCTTGCATCATCCTTCAGACGATCAGAGTTTCTTTAGCTTCACATCAAGTTTCTAGGTATTTTTGTCGTTTGTTTATCCATCTATTTTATATCAAGTTCCATTTTTAATTCAAATTTTAATCATTAAACATTTGAATTTATCAATATGTCACAAACCATGAGAATTGCCAATGATTGGCCCAATCACCAACGATTTCATGTCAATTTTACCTTTCTACAATTTCATAAGTTTTCATTTAATATCCCTCATCTATCATATCATTACTTTTGGTACTAAGATTTTGCTAGATGGATCAATTTGACCGCAAATTGGTGGACCTTTTCAAATTACCAAAATCATTCTTGTCAAAGTTAGTTGACACCCTTTTTATGGAACCATAGCTAATCTTGCATGATCTGACTTTAGTGTGGAAGCATCCGCTCCTTTAGATTACATTGGAGAACATTCTTGGAGTTCCTTCAAAGAATCCATCAAGCATCGAAGACTTTTTTTTTTTTTATGGTTTAGGTACCTCAATTACATAATATCACATCTAAATTTCGTGGGATTGCATAACGCAAGGCTAAACCGGACCTCCCTGTGAGCACTTGAGGTTCTAGTATATTCTGTCTCTAATTGCTTGTACCCTCTCTTATCTATCTTCTATCTAATTTGTATTAGTTTATCACTTTGTCAATTATTGTAGCTTATATCCCAATTATGACCATGTTAGTATTTTAATCCACTTAATTTTGTCAAACCAGAGAGCATCCTTTGAGGAAACGCTTTGAATTCATTTGAATGCATTTGCCGAGTTAGGCCCCATTATCCATCTTTATAATCATATCGTATGTACGTGTCTTTGCTCTAGTTTTACTTGTAGAAAGGAGCTTTGTACACATTTTAATGGAGCGCAACATCGAGGCATAATCTATCAAAACATATAGGGTATTGCTAATCCACGTCCTTTGAGGGTCAGATATTTATGTTTTCTTCTTAGTTAATTCAAGTTGAAGGAGTAGAATATTCTAAACATTTTGGCGACGCCCAGTGGGACCGTTAAGTCTTATTTTCATTGTTTGTATTACTTTGTAGTTTTTCATCGTATCATTATTTTGTTTGTTGTTTTCTATTTTTGCCTAAACTGGTTTTGGCAGGTTTGCTTTCCTCTAGAGGCTTTTATTGTTGGATTTTTAATACATAAAACTAAAAATTTCAAAATTACAAAAAATTAAAAGGAAGAAGATTATTGGAGAGTGCTCTAAATCTTTCTTTTTGTTTTTTGGATACATTTTTGGCTTGTTTCTCTCATTGAAATCAAAATTTTCCTTGGGCTTAAAAAGAACCAATTACATTTCTTCTTGTCACATAGTTTTAATTAGGAAATTTAGGAAATTTCATTGATTGCATTCACTTTATATTCCCCCACACCACAACAACATCACTAAAAATATCAAAACCCATGTAAAAAAATTCTTACCAGGGGTGATACTGGTGGGTTCCAATCACCAAAGAGAATTAACCTAGATGTTCTGGATGACTCTAAAACATTGTTTGTCAGTATTATTAGCCAAAACACGGTGCTCCCATGATCGTTTTAAGATGTTTGTAGTGAAGGGTAGGATCCACTACCAAGCCCCGTATGGCACAAAAACTATTTTAGCCTCACGTACTTTGGGTATCTCGGCTGATATACCATAAACATACTGAAACCATAAATAGAATGTGCCATTTTCTAGGACTCATTAGCCATTTTTCACCATTTCACTTTGCTAATTAAATCAAGATAATCTAAAAAATTATTTTTCTGCTTTATCTGTTGTTGTCATAAACCCACTTAGTAATATTTATTTTAGTGATTGTGTGTTTGTTTATATTGTTACGTACGAGACAACAATCCCTCTGTAATAGAAACTTCATAAACATGTCTACACCATTATTGTAGTTATCTAAAAATATATCCCATTTCGCAAACCAATCACAGTGACTCCTCATCTTACACATCAATGAGCCTGGGATGAATAGCGCATAAATATAATGAAAATGTCGCACAACACCATATCTTAGATTTGATGCCAATTTCATTGTCAAACCTTTATAGGCCGACCTAGAGACGAAACCGGAAAAGACAAGCATATATCTAGTTCTTAATCATACTCATTGAACCTCTTTATTTCATTTGGATACCTGCTTTTGAATAGATGTTAAGCTAAACCGTTGTTTCCTAACTCTTAATTGTAGCTAGCGTGTCGAACTCCAACCATTCAGATTAAACACCTCCACACATCCCTGATCCTTCATCTGGTTTTCCCTATCTTATCAATCCAAAAAACAATACCCATTATCCAACAGAATATATTCATATTCACCCATTCAAGTCAACCTGAAACATCAAATGTTGAGTCTTCCTTCCTATCACTCAACCCAAAACATCTAGTTTTGTGTCTCCATTCTTTGTTTTTGTCTACATATGATCCTCTTCTCAAGACACATCTACCCAATAAACCCACATTCTTCCTTGAGCCCTTCCAATGGGGTCCTACCTCCTAAAAAAATACCCACTATTTCCTCATTCTTACCTCTCTAGAATCTTCAGCCGTAATATGTAAATGACACCTACAGTAAGTTATGTATTTTTCTATTACTGTTGTTTGCCACCCATATTCTCTCAAACCGGTTGGAATGTCTGTCCAATAAACATCGCTAGTCCATTCCTGCATCCTATCCCTTACCCCCCAATACTAGGTCATTTGAAAGCACTCATCAGAATGTAAAACAAGATTTATGCAAGAACATGACACAATAATGAAAGCGTCTATATATTTCTCGATTCTGGGAAACATATAATATATAGGAAATATACTTCCTAAATAATAGAAAGTAACTAATAACAAAATCACTAACTAGTGAGTTGTTTTCTAACACACTAACCAATAGCATTTGTATTGTTGTGTTATATAACAACTAATACCATTTTACTAACAATACTTACAAAGAATATTACTTCACGTATTATTATTTTACTAATGGAGCAACTAATATATATTATATTTCCTAACTTCCCCCGCTTAGGCAAACATGGGGAAAAAAACTTGCCTTTTGACTTGCACCCTGACTCATGAGCTGGTGATTTCACATGTGATATCACAAACCCTCAAGGTCTGGTTTTTCAATGGTTGACCAAAACCCAAAAAATGGTGGTTTGAAAAGTGGTTTACAACAAACCCAAAGTGATGGTTTTGCAAAGGGATTACCAAAACCAAAGAATGGTGTGGTTTTTTATTGATTTACCACAAACCACCAAATGAAGGTTTCCAGGTGGTCCTACCAACCACATCATGATATGAAAAAGACTATTCTCATCCCTCTATAACATCTAACTTATATAGATAATAACAGAGGGAAATTCAGCATGTAAAATATGTTTCCTTGCGCACAAACTAAAAACTAGAACTGGAACATTGGAACTGTTCCCACCCTCAATGTGAAATTTCCTACTTCTGGAACACTGCCAACTGAATCAATCAACAAAAATTGAACAAAAATGTGCCACCAAATCTTTGATGCGGCTCCATTCATTGGCAATTGATGAGAGTCATGAATGACCTCACACTACATTTGCCTCCATCCTCCCGAGTTTCATGTTTCTAGCTCAACAAAGTTTGTTTTGAGGGATCATTAGTTGCCAGACGTCGTGGTGGTGTCACACACTGAAAACGCATCCGTGATGTAATTTTATTTATTTGATTTTGCAACTCACAAAAAATTTGACAATCCAATAAATTTTAAATGACTTGACAAGACGACATTGACATTGATTACTAGGACTCAACACTATATTATATGAACTGACTCTTTTTATAAACTTGACACAAATAAGACTTTAATTTCATATAAAGAATTTAACTATTGACACTTAAAACCTATATCAAATGGAAAATAGGGATTTGATACCTATTTAACTAGAACTTAATAGTTGATATTTTTCTAATAAATTTTATATACATTTACGGACAGAGTTAGTATTCTAAATGAAAGACTCTAAAACGTATTAAAAAACTACGCAAAATGAACTGATTCACATACTACAGACTTCTTAAAACACCCAAATTAATTGTCAAAACTTTATGCTGACCTAGAAAGAACGAAAAAAAAGCATATTCATTAGTTCCTAATCATAATCATTTGAACCTCCTTTATTTCATTTTGGATACCTTGCTTTTGAATAGATGTTAGATTCAAACCGTGTTTCCCTTAACTCTTATATTGTAGCTAGGCGTGTCGAACTCCAACCATTCATACTTCAACCACCTCCACACATCCCTGATCCTTCATCTTGTTTTCCATATCTTATCAATCCAAACCAATAACCCATTATCCAACAAATATATTCATATTCACCCATAAGTCAACCTGAAACATCAAATGTTGAGTCTTCCATTCCTATCACTCAACCCAAAACATCTAGTTTTGTGTCTCCCATTCTTGTTTTTAGTCTCCATATGATCTCTTCTCAAGACACATCTACCCAATAACCCACATCTTCCCTTGAGCCTTCCAATGGGTCCATACCTCCCTAAAAAAATACCACTATTTCCTCTTCTACCTCTCTAGCATCTTCAGCCGTAAAGACACCTACAGTAAGTTATGTTATTTTTTCTATTACTGTGTCTTAGCCACCATATTCTCAACCGGTTAGGAATCGTGTCCAAAACATCGCTATGTCCATTCCTGCATCTATTCCCTTAATCAATACTAGTGTCATTGAAAGCACTCATCATATATGTAAAAACAAGATTTATGCAAGAACATGACACAATAATGTAAAGCTTCTCTATATTTCTCTATTCTGGAACATATAAATATATAGGAAATATACTTCCTAAATAATAGAAAGTAACTATAACAACTCACTAACTTACGTGAGTTGTTTCTAACACACTAACCAAATATAATTTTTATTGTTGTTTTATATAACAACTAATAACATTTTACTAACACATACTTACAACATAATAATTACTTCACGTAATTATTATTTACTAATGGAGCACTAATATATTATATTTCCTAACTTTCCCCGCCTTAGTGCAAACATGGGAAAAACTTGCCTTTGTACTTGCACCTGCTCATGAGCTGGTGATTTTCACATGTGATAATCACAAACCTCAAGGTTGGTTTTTCAAATGGTTGACCAAAAACCAAAAATGGTGGTTTTGCAATTGGTTTACCACAAACCACAAAGTGATGGTTTTGCAAATGGATTACCAACAACCAAGAATGGTGGTTTTTATATTGATTTACCACAAACCACAAATGAAGGTTTCCAGGTGGTTTACCTACAACCACATCATGATATGAAAAATACTATTCTCATCCCTCATAACATCTCACTATAGATAATAACATAGGAAATTCAGCTGAAATATGTTTCTTGCGCACAAACTAAAAACTAGAAATGGAACATTGGATCATGTTCCCCCCTCAATGTGAAATTTCTACTTATGGAACACTGCAAACTGAATCAATCACAAAAATGAAAAAAAAAATGTGCCACCAAATCTTTGATGCGGCTCCATCATTGGCAATTGATGAGAGGTCATTGAATGACCTCCAACCTCCATTTGCCTCCATCCTCCAGTTTCATGTTTCTAGCTCAACAAAGTTTGTTTTTGAGGATCATTAGTTGCCAAGACGTCGGGTAACACTGAAAACGCATCCGTGAGGTAATTTTTATTTTATTTTTACTTTTGACAACTCACAAAAATTTGACACTCAATAAATTTTAAATGACCTTGACAAGACGACATTGACATTGATTACTAGGACTCAAACTATTATTATATGAACTTTGACTCTTTTTATAAACTTGACACAAATAAGACTTTAATTTTCATAAAGAATTTAACTATTGACACTAAAACCTACTACTCAAATGGAAAATAGGGATATTGATACCTATTTAACTAGAATTTAATATTTGATTATTTTCTAATAATTTTAATACATTTACGGAAGACTTAGTATTCTAAATGAAAGACTCTAAAACCGTATTAAAAAACTACTAAAATGAATGGATTCAATACTACAGACTTAAAACACAAATTAATGACCCTATGAGACTTGAGTGATCAAAAACTATTACTTTCTAACAAAAAATATGTAGAAAGTAAAAATAAATCTAACCATAGAGTTCAAAGCCTTGTTACAGTTCTGGGATAGGTGAGGGAGGGAGCTCGATGAAAGTTACACACCAGAATTATCTAGGAACAACACGTGGGCAATGTAGAAATGGTGTTTGACAAATTTACTAAAGAAATACGTGCACAAGAATTCTGTCATGACTCATTGATGGTGTCATTGTTGTATGACTGTAATTAAAACTATAGGCAGGTGTGAGGTATCACCAATACTTGAGATGATCAGGAAATGTCCAGCGAGAAGATTAATTTAGATTTTGATCTAGAAGATAAAGATTTGCATGGATCTACAAAACTTTCAACCATGGAATATTAATTGAAGCTTGATCCAAACAACAACTTCTCTAGAATGAAAAAATTCAATTAGATGCATGAAACCAATGTCAGGTAGAATCGATGCAAATCATTCTAAAAAATGGATCCACACTCCAATACCCACGATCCATGCTATATTGTTGATATAATTTGTAGTTTTTCAATAACAAAATCTGAGGATATTAAATGTTCTCTTTAACTGCAAACAACCAAATCACAAATCTTGATCTATCAAGAGGGAATAGGATGAACCATTCTTGATCTATATATATTTTTTGAAGATCAAACACATGCAGAGACACATCAATGAAGCAAACACGTGCAACATGTCCCCTAAAAAATATCTACGTAGGTTAATATGAAACGATGTAGGATCAACAAAACACATCAAATATATATTACGCTACCAGAGATGATGTTTAAAACTCCAAACCTCAATTGCATATCCACCAAAGTCTACAGTTGGACAGGCCGAATATAAATATATACAAAAATTATCTCTTTAAATACCAACACACAGATCACAAGACTAAAAATACACAGATCTGAAAACTCCACACAAATATATAGGTGACCATTTGAGAAAACATAACACAAATAAGTGGACAAGTATTTGATTGCATTCTATAATTTAAAATCCTTAAATATTGCTACAATCACAATCTTTCAACTGTGAAATTCCATCATTCGAGTAGAAGATCATAGGGTTGCCCCTCCACAATCAACAATCCATATTGTAAGGATTCTGACAACACTCTGGTACCAAATAAAGTAGAAGAACAAGATTTACGCAAGAATATGACACAATGATGTAAATCTTCCCTATATTTCTTTATTGTAGAACATAAAAAATAGATAGGAAATATACTTCCTAAATAATAGGAAGTAGCTATAACAACTCACTAACTTACGTGAGTTGTTTCTAACACATTAACCAAATATAATTGGTATTGTTGTTTTATATAACAAATAATAAAAATTTACTAACACATACTTACAACATAATAATTAATTCACCTAATTATTATTTACTAATGGAACACTAATATATTATATTTCCTAACAGTCTATTCCTACATCCATTCCCTTAATCAATACTACTGTTATCGACACCACTCATCATGTTTCGGTTAAATATTTTTTACCTCTTGTATCACAACATATTCCACAACCATCACAACCATTAACCTCCATACCAAAATCTATTCCTATTCATAACATCCCACAACAAGCACAATCTTTTGCTACCTCTGCAATACCCTTCCAACAACCACCCACTTATTCATAACCTCTCACTGCAACATCCATCCCACATCCTTATTATTATATTTAACCGTCACAACAATTAGTGTCCGAACCTACTTATAACATCCCTAAAAACATTCCCTATTAGCAAAACATTCCTCAGCAAAAATTTCCATATCAACAAAATATTCCTCAATTAATTTTTTTTCAAGAAAGCATTCCATCTAAAAAAAAATTCCATATCAACAAAAAATTCCTCAACAAAATATCCCCTACCAAAAAAAATCCCTCAGCAGCATCACCCACAACCTAGCCAGTTCTCATTTCAAACTAGCTCATCCTCGCAATAAGCAACACAACCTGATCCTCTTCAAGTCTTCATGAACCATATATCCAATCTTAAAGCTGCCTCATCAGGACCCAAGAATGTGCTCTCTTATGATCAAATTTTCAATGAGCGTATTCACCTCTCAGTGTCATATAAAACATATCCACCCCATTAGGAACTTCCAAAGTTTATAAAATTCTATAGCAAGGAAGATACCCAACAACACATCCATGTTTTCCATCACACCTGCTAGCTAATAGCCCATGACCAAGATCTCATGTTGAGGAATTTCCCCATGTTGCTCGTCAATCATTCCCTAGATTATTTTACACAACATCCCTCAGTAATCCCTTTTCTCATTCACATAACTCACACAAATTTTCCTAGAATACTTCTATCCATAAATATATCTTGTAAAATCACTATCACTAACCTTTACGCCATCAATTTTTTTTAGGATGAGTCTATTACCGACTTTGTTTCCCACTGGACAGGGGTATGAATAGATCATACTTTCCTTCACATTACCACAAATCTTAATTGATTGAGAATTTCATGTTGCTCATGTGCTAAACACATCTCTTCAACACTAAAAATATCAATCTTTGCTATACATTTGATTAAGCTTTCATTATGGCCCGTAAGTTGGAACTACGATCCCTAGAAGACGAGTCGAGTTAAAATTCATGTCCTAAGAAAATCATGAATTGAATTCCCATCTAAGTCATCTTCTAGTCCCAAAAAAATCCAAATCATCTACCAATGTCATAGTATCCAAATCCGCTTCCTAAGAAAAATCCCACTACTAAGAATTCCCATCAATAACATAGATACACACACACATAGGAGAGACTTATAGTGCATTCTTTGATAAGTTTCTTACTGCAAACATGATATCTCTCCCACCCATCTGACCTATTGATACATTTTTATGAAAACCCACTTGGTATTGAGATAATTATTATTGTGAATACCATAGGGTTAAGGGACATGACATCGAAAGGTGTTCAAACATTCCACAATGTCCTACAAGATTTTATTGACAAAGGATGAGACTCAACTATAGACAATCCAAATGCAAACCCCTAAAATAAAAAATCTTGATATATTCAAACAACCCTTTCTAAACCACTCCTCATCCACTAATCAACCATAAGATAAATGTTGTTCATGATCATCATACTGATCAATACCATCACTAAAAAATTACCAATTCCTGAGTCCACATCAACACCTATTTAATCTAAATCCCCATTTACAGAACTAACATCAACATCTACTGAACCTAAACCTAACATGTAATAAATCCTCATCATACGCTAGAAAAACCACTGAAACCATTCTCCCATCCTTGTCACATGGCACTACTAAATCCATCGTCCATGATCTTCTACACCTCTTAAAGATACTTCAAAATCCTCATCCAATAAACAATTCAAAACTCCTTCCAAGATCATTATTGAAAATCAACCCTCCATCACCTAATACTTTTGTACATCCACAACCTAGCTCATCCATAACCACAAAAGGACCTCATAAACAAGGTGTTGTTCAAGATTTTAAATTTCCTCTACTATACCTTCCCTAAACAATACCATTTTGGTGTTCCTTGGTCATTTCTCCCACATCCTTCTAGAAAGGTCATTACCACACCTAGTAATGACCCTATCATTTTGTGTCAAAATCCTACCCACAAATCCTCCACATTGGTCCCTCATCCTTCATCCATAAAACCATCTAAGATCACCTCAATAACAAAAAACCTAACAACCCACAATAAAAGTCTTACTTCTTCTAGAGGATAAAATACACAAAAACTTCATTATCATCCACATTTGCACCTAAGGAGTCACTATGCAACTATCTATAGATGACCTCCTCCAGACAATCACTTCTAACGTTACCACCTCCCAAAATATCATAACCCACAAGGTATGGAAGACCTTCTTAGTACAAATTCAATGTCTCTTGACAATTATCATAGGACATGAGGTCATTCCATAGAAGATTGTAAGGACTTTTATCTAATCACTCATAAACTTGGCAATCTATCCTTCCTTCCTTCTGAACTACGTGCAACATCATCATCTTCATCTAAATCTAAATAATCCATGTCTAAAATCTCTCCCCATCAGGTTGACGCCATGTGCACATAACTACTCGCTCACAGAACTACAATATAGATCCATTTGAACCTAAGAAATCCAAAAATGTTCGTAGCCATACCTCCCCCTCCAGAGTTGGCCACTTCATCAGATAACCCTAAAGTATCTATCCCACATAGACCCCTAAAGCATCTAATCAAACAATGTCACCTAAATCCAAGGTTTCAATACTCGTTGTATTACCCTCATCATCCACCTCAGTACATAAGGTCAGCTATTAAATAGTTACACGAAGCTCCCATCAAAATGTCACTTATATGAGCTGGTGCAAAACATCACCTTCCCATAAAAAAATCCATGATCGAAGCTATTTATTTGATATCTGTACCTTTATATGACCCTTCGTCTTTCACAAAACTTTGTAAGGGACTCTTAAATCATCTACAACCATATCATTTGAGCCATGTGAGATCCCTTCACTTAGGCCAGAAGAACATGACTTACACACTCTTTATCACCGCCCAAATCAATGATGTCCTCATCAGAGAGGGTTATGATTGACGGGGAAGCAAGCCATCAATATTATATCATCCATTTCTTTTAATCAACTTAAACTATCTCCTTCCGTCATTGGTAAAAATTGAGTTTTACTACAATCTTTCAATGACATTATCGCACCTACATTAGGTATTGTTATCCTACCACTTAAAATTGGAGTTAAGACCTTACATGAGATTCTTCTACAGTATAAAATGAGATTTCCAATACAATATGTTGTTAGGATTCGACCCTAGATACGCACTATGTGGTGTGTTCCTTTTACACTCCATCGGTTTCTTAAATACGAATATAAAGGTCAAACATTCATAGTCCTCTGTAGATCCAAATCCCTTCGCCATGACTGTTATATGACATATCACCCAAATGAAATCTTCATACCTAAATCCACATTAGAATCATTTGACGAAACATTTACTAGCATGTTCATCCCTTCATCCAAACTTCCAGATGATTCTTCCCTTAGTGAAATTATACAACACCTTATGTTAGGGGAGTATTGCCTCTTCATGCTCAACTCCATCCCTTCACCTTAAGACTTATGGTCACCCTGATAAACAACCTATGTATGAGCCTAACGTAAGGCATGTTATCTCTTATGGCCCCACTTATGTAAAAAAAAAACCTTGTCTATGGGGGACTTTATCATCCTTCATCCCGTTCTATCAATCAACACCATGTCATGCCTTTCACAATGGACTTCAAATCCTTAAATAATCCAGGTTTCACTGCTCATATGTACCTTCACCATTGTGCATGGAAGGAGTTTTGGCCTTGGTCATTACAAATAGGAAATACATGACTTGATTGTCCAATGTTCCCTTAAAAATTATGAGAAATATTTCCTAGGTTATGGAGAAACCCGGCTCTGACCCATCCAAACCCACTACATATGTGCATATCACTGAACTTGAACCATCATCACCTACAAGCCCTAAGATATTCTATGGACATAGATGACACCATATCCATCTCGCCTACCTAAAAAAATTAGTCAATACTATATCCTTAGGACCGCTTACTTATCAATCCGGTCACTTCATCAAATCATTACCTCTTATTTGGCCAGAAATGGTTGAAGAAGACTTACTTACCATAAATATCCTTCAATTTCATGATAACCAGGACATCCTTTCCCATATGGGAGCTAAGGATCACTTCCTTCAGAAATCCCTACCATCTGATACATCAAATCTTCTTAATGAATCCATCATCAAAGTTAAATTAGGAACCCCCTTCGGATCCTCGCATATTTAAGGTCGATCAATCACTTAATTCAAAATAACTAGATGAATTCACCTCATTTTTAGAAAAATACTATCAATCCTTCACCTAGTCATATAGTGACATGCTCAGAATCGATCCTAACATTATGTATACACAAAATCATGCACATATCCCGATGCTAAACCCATTAAACAAAAACTTTGTAATATGCAACCTAGTATAGCTCTCCTTGTTAACAGAAGATTTGCAACACCTTTTATCCACTAACTTTATCATACCCATTGACTATCCACAATGGGTCTCTTACATCATCCCCATAACTAAATCCTCGGGAAAGTTACGCATCTGCACAGACTTCAGGGATCTCAATCTTGCTTATCCCAAAGATGATTCCCCCCTTCCAAATATAGATCAGCTCATTAACCTAACATTCAACCACAAAATACTCTCCTTTATGGATGGATTTTATGGTTATAATAAAACCCTTATCACTTCTGAATGATCAACATAAAACTTTCTTTATCATTCCTTTGTGAACCTTTTGCTACCGTGTCACGTACATTTGGTCTTAAAAATACAAGAGCTACTTACCAACATTTCATGATCTACATTTTTAATGAACTTATCCACAAAACTATCGAAGACTATGTTGATGATCTCTTAGGAAAATCAAAATCATGTAAATATCACCTTGATGTTCTTGAATCCATCTTTACTCACCTTATTCAAAATGACCTTCATCTCAATCCTGTGAAATGTGTTTTTCGTGTTCTCACTAGAAAACTCTTAGGACTCATCATATCTATCCGAGGTATTGAAGTTGACCCAACAAAGGTTAAATCCATCATTGAAATGCCTCCTCCATCTCAATCTTTAAACACTATGTAGCCTTCAAGGTAAACTACAGTCCATCTGACTCTTTATATCACAACTTTCTTATCATTGTTTACCATTTCATCATCTTCTCTAAAAGGACGTAGATTTCCTTTGGGATTCTGACTATTAGAAAGCATTCAAAAAAATTAAACACTATCACCACCTGTGCTTACTCCACCCCATGAGAGGGATCCATTTAATTTATATGTATTTTCCTTAGAACACGCTCTAGGAGCTATGCTTGCTCACTATGACCACCAAGGTCGTGAACAAGTTGTATACTATATCATTCGCCCACTCCATGATTATGAAACTTCTTACTCTAAGGTTGAAAAATATGTTCTTCTTTATACTTCACCACTTCTAAATTATGCCACTATCTCCTTAATCACAAGACCTATTTCGTTACTAGTTTTAATCCACTTAAAACCATGCACTCTAAACCATATCATAGTGACCATATAACTCTATGGATTATGAGTATGACTGAATTTGACCTCGAGTTCATATCACAGAAATCCATTAAGGGCTAGGCTATTACAGACCATCTTGTTGATGTACCAGTTCCAAAAAATCAAATCCCTCACGAATACGTTCCTGATGACTCTATCAACATGACTCGAATATGAATTCATCCCTATCAAAATGACTCTCTTCTTTGATGGTTCTAAATGCCAGCAAGGTAGAGGGGCCGGTGTTGTTATCATACCTCCCTGAGGCATCTTTATTCCTTTATCCTTCAAAGTCAACTTTGAATGCACCAATAACATGGCATAATATGAAGCTTTAATCGTGGGACTTACAACTTCCATTGTCCAAGATATTCACATTTTAGAAATCTACGAAGACTCAAAACTCGTCATTAGTCAAATCAAAGGAGAATGTCAATGTAAAAATGAAATTTTGCAAAAATATAAAGCCACTGTTGATTTTCTCCTCAACGCCTTTGGTAATTTTAACATTCAAACCATTCCGTGATCTTCTAATAAATTTTCAGACACAATGGCCTATTTAGGATCCCTCATCCCATTAGAAACTGAAGAATCGATATATAACACTAAAGTATTTTTCATCATTCAAATATTGGATTACCCCTCTCATCAAAATGAACTCCCTCCTATCAACATTGTTGATAATGATCCAATTGATTTATGGTGCACTCAAATCTATAGCTACCTTGTCAAATCTAAAATCCCATCTGACTTATCACGTAATGCTAAATAATTATTCCTTTAATGTGCCACCTATTTTTTCATCGTAGGTAGTATCCTATATAAACGTAGTTTTGACGGTATCCTTTTAAGGTGACTTAAATCACATGAATCAATCAAATTAATTGAATAATTCCATGATGGTATTTTTGGAGGTCACTTTAGTGGAAATTCCATTGCTAAACGTGTCATAAGGCTAGGTTACTACTAGCCTACTATCACTAAATATTGTTCTTCATATGTCAAGAAATGTGTCTAATGACAACTACATTCATACCTCATTTATGTCCCTGGTCAGGCACTACATCCCATTCAAGACTTATGGCCTTTCTCTCAATGGGGGTTAGACCTCAATGGTTCTATCAATCCTAAATCATCTCAACAACATCACTCCATTATCATAGCTATTGATTACTTCACTAAATGAGTTGAGGCTATCCCTTTAAACTAGACTAAATCAGGACCAATCACCGACTTCATATATCAATATATCGTATGTTGTTTCAGCATTCCCCATAAACTTTTCATAGACAATGGAAAATGTTTTAAAAATAAATAATTAAAAATAATCTGTGACACCTTCAACATCAAACTCATCTTTTCATCACCATATTATCCCCAAGAAAAGGGACAGGCTGAAGCCTCTAACAAAACACTTGTCAAGATCCTTATGATAATAGTAAACGATGCAGGCAGGAATTGGAATCTCAAAATCTCGTTTTCTCTCTGGGCTTATCGAACTAGCATTTTTAATCCTATAAGGGCTATGCCCTATTCACTCATCTATGGCTCTGAGGTTTTCCTACCTCTCAAATTCCAAATTCCATCACTTCGTGTGTCCCCTTACAGACTTCATCCTTGATGAAGAATATCACCAAGACCCCTTAACACAACTTGAATTATTAGATGAGAAAAATCTAATGGCCCTCGAACATCATCAAGTTTATCTAGAACACATTAAACAAGATTATAAAAAACATATTAAAGAGTGTGAATTTAAAATTGGTGATCTTGTGCTTAAAGATAATCAAAATGTCACTACACTAAAATGGAATAAACATGGAAAAGTTTCCCCTTTATTAGATCAGTCCATATTTCATCACTCACAAGTATGGATCGGGAGCATACCATCTCACTTCCCTTGATGGTGAACTTGAAAAAAACCTCTGAACACCTTTAACTTGTGGCCTTTCAATTGTTAAATGAGTGATCATCATGAAAGTAGTTATATCTAAAATCTTATCACTCCATTAAACCATCCATTCCATCACAGTAATGATTTGAAAGCATGTGGTTATCCATCATTATTCTGAATATACCTTAAAGATGAGCACCATGGCTCTTTTCATCACATCTTTAACTATGGACAAGTTCCTCCTTTGTAAGAACCCCCTCTAATCATTACATTCACCTACCCTATACCAACTAAAAACATGACATGGGGCATGTGTATGTAGGTCATATATGCATCCTCTCCCTTCCTCAAAATTTTTTATTATGGTCTTTCCCTCGGTTCAAAAAATGTATGTAAAATTCATTAGATGCTTTTTATTAAAAAATCAAAAAATAAAAAGTAGACTAGACTAATCCCTCGAAGGATAGCCACTAGTTAAAATCATAGACCGATCCCTTGAAGGATGAATATCTATAAAAATATCAAGACTAAAAATAAAATATGTAGACCCTCGAAGGATGGCTACCCATGTAAAAGGATGCCCACATCGATCAACCTTTTAAAAATTCAAAAAGTCAAAGCATCCTAGGAAAGCTTCCCACATTGATCAACTTTCCTATTATAGAAAACTTCCCCACATTTATTAGTGTGCATCCAAATTCAATATATAATACTGGGAAATTTCTCTATGAACCCATTAAAAAGCCTAACCCCTTTTACTGGATTGATCTACACATATAAAACCCCTTTCATGTCCTAGGAAAGTACATTTATCTCATTCAACTTTTTACCAAAGATCTTATGTAATTACCTATTGATAATCTCATTTAACTTCCATTATCAAAGCTACAAGTACAAGTGCTTCCAAATTTTCAAAACCCATCATGCATGTCTCAAATCCATAATGAGGTAGTCATTTATTTTTTACCCTATCTTATTAGTCACATTTTGATAAGAATCCATTTCAAGATTTCATTTTAAACTCATGTCATACATAATCATTCAGACATTCTACAAACATACCATATTTGTTATCATCACATTTATCTACTTACATGTACTAAAATCCATCATACTCTAACTCATTTAAATTAAACCATATACCACAACATCATCATAAATCATTAACACATTAAAATTAAAAGAGATGTAGGAAATAAACTACATCACCATCATATACAAATAAAGTCCAAAATACATCATGATCCAACTCATATAACAAATTCAGGCATCATCATCGATGTCATATCACAACATAAATATATCAAAATAACAATGCCATATAAATCCAAGGCTTCCAAGAGTCTTACATCAAATCTATCATCAATACATATCATCATCCAATAAATTAGAAGTCTCCAAGGAACTCACTAACATGGAAAATACTGTCAAATCCTCCCTATACACCTGTACCATCAACAACTCCAGCATCACCACCAGTTATTCCCCCACCACCACCTCCTCTCTCTATACTACATGGTGGATGACCCACATTCCTTGCACTCGTACTAGGGCCTGCCGCCTTCATGGCCAAATGATCATCATATAATGTAGCATCTAAATAATCATGGATCGCCATCTCAACATAGTACTATAACTCTACCCGTAGTGTCTAATAATGGGCCATAGAAATCATCTTAGAGGTTGTATATGCCACCCTCTACCCAATATCATGTGACCTCTTCCCACTAGCATGTGCCATCATTGTTAACTCTACACCAGAATATAAGACCATGTAATACCTAGGGCCCTCTTCAAGGCATCTCTTTATTGGATGAACCTGTCCCTATCTTCTATAGCCTGAGTCAACTAAATCTTGAGCCCATCCCGCTCAATCACCATATTTTCTCACTCTGAAATCTATACATCTCTAGCCCTCATGAGTTCATCTCTCTCTCTCTCTGAGCCATATCCCTTTCTCCATCCACCACGGCCTTCTCAGTCATCACCTCTACGATAACAGCTACCAGATCATCATCACTCTCCTCCTCATCATCATCATCATAAAAAACCTGGATCACATCCTGTGCCTATGCTCCTCCATATACTTAAACACAGACCCATCTCACCCATGGTACTACTCAAGTCCTATAAAAATATCTCAATGAATGGGTCCACCATGCTCTATACTCTAAAGTAACTCTCGCATTATCAATCGACACAATATCACCATCTTCATTAGGGCCCATAGCCCCCTTCTCCTCAATAATGATCATAGGACTCACCACAACTACCCTTGAGATCTATGTACCTCCATCCTCTCATCTATACTACACGGGCTCCTCAGGAACATCCTGAACCAACCCAAACTATCTCTTCACGTGACCAAAATGTAAAATCTCATACTCTCTTGCTCTGTGTGCCTAGAACCATATATCCTATTGTGTGTCAATCAACTCATGCTCACAACCAAATGAATCATGAAAATCTAAGTAGGGCTTCCAAACAAAATCACCTGCCTGTAGCCCTAATAAGAAATATCGGTAAAAGGTATCCCTCTTCTTCTTCTTCTCATGTCCCTTATCCTTCCACCACCTCATGAAACTGGCATGACTCTCACTAACACCCCATGATAGTCCTAATGTATGAGAAATATAAATATGCTCATACGCCCAACAATGTCATAAAAATCCAACATCAATCCCATACTGTTTGTGGGGCTTCCAAGCCCACAACTCTCTAAATGTATGTGCAAGAAAAGTAAGCCCCTACTCAAACATTGTACGGCTCTCCATCATCTCCGCCACTACACCTATCATCATCCAAGGGAAATGACTACCTCCCAAATCTAGTAAAGTAAAACATGAGATGGTCATCATCATCATGGTCATCTTGGTAAAACCATCCCTTCCATGCTCATATAACGATTGATATGCAAACATCCCTGACTCATATATCGCATGCTCTACCTCATCCTCGTGCAGCCTCTTCATCACATCTAATATCTCCATCTCACTAATGGTGTATATCCCCTCTTTACGGATAGGCAATCACATACTCCAATGAACATCCTCTAGAGTGAGGGTCATCTCTCCAGTGGGTAACCAAAAAGTGCAGGTGGAAGGATTCCACCTCTCTAATAATGCTAACATCAAACTCTAACACATGTGAATCCATCTGTAATCCCTCATACACCAAAGCTCATAGCCTCAATGTGATCCTAATCATAATTTGTCATATCATCCTTCACCTCATCTAAAATAAGTGGTTTATGATCTTGGATCGTCAACTTCACATCCACCTACAAACACGTACCCACGTTAACATCATCACAAAATATCAAAATATCATTAATATCAACATTAACATTATCACAAAATATCCAAAACATTCGCATCAATATTAATACATCAAAATCATCACCAAATTAGTACCAAAAACTCCACAAAACATTGAAAACATTCCATAAAAATAATTATTTTTCCATCAAAAATTCAAACTACCTCATAACAGTTGAATCGCTAGCTATTCACATCAATATTTAGTGATTGCATGAATCACTAGTGATTCTTGTGTTTCCAAATTAGGGCATCTGTACACCCCCAAAATGACAAATAATTCTAAAAAACTACCAAAAATCAACAAAAACTAGTCAAAAATGACTTATCTCTGCCATAGTAGGTTTGTGATGCCTACTCGATGAAGACAATGCGCTCAAACCATGATTTTTCATTCAAATTCGCTCTCCAATTTTGTATTTAACTCAATTAAAATGAGCTTATCACTTTGATATTGGCTATTTATAGCCCCAAATTTACCTCGACGCAATCACTGACGATTTCATAAATCATCAACAATTTCTCCGGAATCGCTAGCGATTCATCCCATTTTTGGCATCCATGCCCATTTTTATCAAATCGTCACTTTTTGTCATAAATTTGTCTCTTTCAAAGGACCCTAATCCTTGAAACCTTAAGTATTAGAAAAATTAAATGAACATTGGGATTCATCATATGACTATGGAACGTGTGCCCTTTGGCCCCCATCACTTGACTTCCTCGTCTATTTAGTCTACCTTCATGGATCATACGTCTATAGGTATCGAGCCCTTTTGGTTCCCCTATCATTTGATTCTTCAACAGAAAATCCTGTTTAGGTACCCCTTGGACTGGGGAAATTTTTTGAATGAAACACATGACAAATCTATCTAATCAAAATTTTCAAACTGGTGTTCCTTACACTACATTATAGTCACCCCCCATTTTAAGGGGGGTCACCCATATAAACAAATCATCAATTTTTTGTCTAACGATTTACCGTTAAACCACTAGACAAAATGGGGCAAATGTAGACACCAAAAATCTACACCCCTCATCTTTATCCAATCAATTAATTAAATACATTAATATTTCATACCCTAAGTCATACACTACATCCCCTCACCTTTGTCCCATTAATTAAATACATTAAACATCTCTCTCATCCTTATTCAATTAATTAAAATTATTAAACCAACCCTATATCCTAAGTTAAATAATCATCCTTATCTAACATCCCATCTTTGTCACATTTATCTCGTGTAATCCATCTTACAAAATCTTAAACCACCTTTGCATCTTCCTAAATCTAAACATAAACAAAATCTAGTTAAATTTAGCCTATTTTTTCACCCTCCAAAACAAACACAACACATCCCCCAACAACTTAACAAATTAGAAACTTGCAATCCAAATCAAATAACCTTGATTTGGAATTCGTTTCAACCATTTACCTCATAAAACTCAAACAACTCAAAATCTCTTGTGATTCAGGTAATCACCAGTGATTATTTAACCCAGTTTTACAGCTTCTTAGAGGGTTACTCAACTTCAATTCACAAGTTATTGCTTTCCATTTGGTTTCAAAACATCTTGTATAACATCATTGAGTACCATGGAATTTGATTTATCACTTAAAAACATTATCAACAATCATCAAGCATTTTCAGGCCATTTTTAGTGCTCCTGTGGATCAACACTCCATCACTTAACATACAAATTGCATCAGCTACCTGCATCATCCTTCATCAAGTTTAGAAGGTTCTTTTACCCTCACATTAACCATCCAAGTATTTCTTATTTGTTTATTCATCAATTTTACATCATTTCTAGCTATATGTAACTCTGAAAACATTAGTTTAAACCATTAAACATTTGAGTTTATTAATTTGTCACAAATCACCAGAATTTCCAGTGATTGGCCCAATCGCCGGCGATTACTGTCATTTTTACCTTTCTAAAAAATTTATCAATTTCCATTTAACACCCCTTATCTGTCATATCATGCCCTTTTGTTTCTAACATTTTTATAAGCATGGATTAATTTTAGATGGAAATTGATGGCCCTTCTCATGAAATCACCAGCATCCACTCCTTGTCGATAATTCAACACCCTTTCTATTGGAAACAATATGATATCTTGCATGATCTAGGCTCCTTTGGATGAATTGGACAACATTTTTGAGTTCACTCACGAACTCTATCAAGAAGTAGAAGACTAATAGCACACGTATTTCAATTACATACTCATTGAAGATGAAATTTCTTGGGCTGCATATGAGGTTGAATAGGACATCCCTTTTGAGCTTGAGTTCGATCCATAATTTGTTCCTAATCCATCTCTTATCACTTTGTTATCTATCTTCTATTTTCTTTGTATCAATTTATCATATTTAAATTATCTATCTTATATCAATATGTTGTTTATCTATTTCAATCCACTTAATTATTTAAATAGTGCGCTGACATCCTTCAAGGACGCGCTTTGGAATCCTGGAATCATTCTTTTTAGAGCAACCCACTTATCCATATTTCTAATCATATCTTGTACAATGTCTTTGATTGCGGGTTTACTTACAGGAAAGGATCTCATACACATCTTTTATGGAGCATAACATCAAGAATTGTCAATCAACATCTATGGGTATCACTGAACCCCATGTCCTCCAAGGTCACTATATTTATATTTTTCTTGCTTAGTTAATACAAGTTGAAGGAGTAGAAATATTTGAGAACAATATTACTGGTTCTAGCTCAGAATTAATACCTACCCTTAGCATCCATTGATCTCTAACTGTGTGTTGTATCCTAATCATAACAACACCCTTTTCTTTCTTGTGTTGTTTGCTCAAATGCTCATATAAATCAAGGAATTATTCAAAAAAAAATTGTTTTCCAGACCATGAGAAAACCAAATTCTAAGGTAACTCAAACCGATAATGATTAAGAGATCCATAAGTATAACAATTTGCTCTAGGAAATCCTTCTTTGCCACCAACATGACCTTGACCTCTATATCCTCCATGAAAACCCCTATTCTTATTATCCCCATTGTTGCACCTGTCATTATGTTGTTCTCCTTATTCCTTATATCCACTTGACACACTAGTCTAGTGTCCACCAGTCTCAATGGCCTCATGGATATGAGAAATCACTCTGCTATCCACAGTGTCATGAGTATGAGATTTGTAAATCTTTTAGTATATAAGAACATTCTTCTAGATCATGTGTTATAAGAGGGGACATCTACTAACATCATGGTCTAAAAGATAAATCTCACAATCCATCATCATGGTGCACACCGAATTGTGAGGGAAGATATCCTTGGTATGTATTTAAACCTCACAATCAATACACCATATCCCATTATGTGTCTTATGAGATGAATTAACAAAGAGCTTCTCCAACTATTTCGCCATGGTTGCAATCTACACTTTTAGAAATAGGATGACTCCATTGTCCACACTCTTAATTTCCTTAGCACGTAGATCCACTTCCAAATAATCATGTAGGTTTGTAAAGGTCTTATGAGATAGCACCATTATGAACAAAGTCAACAATCCACTAAAAAACCATTCTGTATGCTGGCTAGGATGTATGCCATAATTAAATTTTGACAACAAATTTTTAAAACGTGTGTCATATTATTGAACGCTCTCAAATAAGCCTTGTTTAATTTCCTTAAGTGTGTTGATACTTTTTTTCTCAAATTCTAGAATATGGAACTCATCTAGAAACACAGAGTCTAAAGAATCATAATCAATCACGGTCTGATGCAGGTCATACTTCTTGTACTAGTTATGCATGCACCCTTGAAGAGTAGTAGAAAACTAACTCACCTTCCTATCTGAGGTTGTAATTCCCTTAGTGATTCATAGAATCTCACACTTGTGTACATGCTCTGAAACATATTCAATACCTCTATACTCTGGAAAGTGAAGGGAAATTAATAAACCTGATGTGGTTGATGAGGGTGCAGACCTTGTCCACCACATCCAGAACCAGAGCTTCCACTAGTTTTTCTTCCACCTCCAGAACCACTTGAGCCACTTGATATCGATCCTTCTGATCCACATCCTATAACAGGCAACATAATAGTGGATGTACTTCCTTGTGTTACAACTATAGTTCTAAAATTAACTCCCATAATATGTGAAGTTGTAGTACTTCCAGACATATTCCCAATTTTTTGGGCACCCACACTTTGTCTTGATTATGTAGTGGAAAATATTCCTCTAATCATTCCCCTAAACAAAGATGGTGTTGTTTGTGCTGACATAGTTTTATGTATTATCTGATGCACTTCTATATTCAAAGGAAAATGATATCTACCTGAAGCTATTGGATTACCTACACTGAACTGCTTATCAATGTTTACTTTTGGAACTGGAACACCAAGTGAAAGGGATAGGTCACTAGGTGGGATTAGATACAAACTTGTGGTCCTTACTCTTTCCTCCTATGACACGCTCACATCAGAAGCTGAAGGGGATTCTCTACTGCGCTTTCCTAAGTGTTAGGTTGTGGAGCCTATTTTCATGTGAGAAAGTGTTAAAGACTAGACACTAAGATAACTATACACTTTCCACAGTTGTCTTGATAGGGTTTGGGGGCGCACCCCTAAGGAATTTTTTTTGGCCTTAAAATGTGCTCGATATACCAGGAAATGTGCTTTTCTCATATGGGTAGGATTTTTTGACCCATTGGTTTATTGGATGATTTTGGCCCATGGTTTTTGATACCCACGGTTTTGTAAAACTACTTAAGTAGTTTTCTACTTATATGACTTTGTGCATATGGTAGGTAGAATGTAATATTGCATATGTGTTTTGAATTCGGGTGTGAATTTTGTAGATTTTTTTGAGCATAGCTCCAAACATATCTGGGTATTGTATTGAGAGAGTGGTGGCTTGTAATAAAATCTGAGCAAGTGATTCTTGGTGAACGTAGTCCAAATTGGGTGAACCACGTTAAATGATGTCTCTTTATGTTGTGTTATTTTATTCTACACTTTTATTTGAGATCTGTAATATTTTTTACATATTAGTTTCTACTATTACGATTATGTTAGGGATTATTCCGCATATTTTATCCCTTATTTCCTAACGCTAAGTGGGGGAGATCTTGATGCTCCAGCTCCACGTCTTCTACGTGAGATTCAAGTCCTTTATGAGATATCATCCTTTACAACTCCATAGACTCCTCAATTTCATGTTTCTTTGCCAATTACCTCCTCCGTACTTCATTATACTTAAGCCACCTTTCTTCTCTCTTCCTTTATGCCGCAAGGTCTACCATATTTCACCACACCTACTATTACCCTTGCGCCATAGTAGTATGTTTATCTTTCCATAGTTTTACACTATAAAATTAGTACCTCTATCAAAATATTAATTTCTAAAGGAATAGTGCGAATGTAATATCCTTTGGGCTCGCAAAAAAATTCAAAATCAGCAACCTCCGAACAAGAATATGTAGAAACAACATATTCCAAAGTATAAATGCGTAGAACACTGACCCACTAATGATCTACATCATGCATATAAGGTTCATCTATATCAAAAAAAGTCTAGTAATCTTCCTGCTTCCAAAACCTTGGTTTGTAACTCTATTTTTTATGCATATGCTGAAAATCACTTGTATAATTCTATAGGAAAAGAGCTGAAAAACATCTCATAGAGCTCATGATATAAATTATCTTCCACCCACTTGTGTGTATTGAAATCGATTCCAGAACCATATCTTCATGAAAACTGACCTTATCCTTTGTATACCCAATCTTCAATGGCTGAAAGAATCGAACGATATGCCATCATTACGCAACATCATAAAAAATAATTTGAAAAATGTTCCCAACAATGGAACTAAACTGTAGTCTTATTTTTATACTCAATTTCCTAGGCGCAATGGTACTTCATCCAAATAAATTTATACACTCACCCCAAAGCACGCAAAGGTACCAGGTCCCTCTCTTGTACTCTTTTTCCAAGATGTTAGCATGCATAACCATATTAACCATACTCAAAGTGTATATTCTATCTTAATAATCATATCCATGACCTCAAATTGGAAACACACATAATAAGAAATCATACTAGATTAGATAATAATTAAGATCATATTTACCATATAAGTACCATGAATAAAGACATCAACAACCAATATCCATCCACAATAATCCATTATATTAACTCATCACAAAAATAGTAGCTGAATACATCACAATACTCCCTTAAAGTCATGTGCATAAGTTCATAACAACAACATAATGCCAATACAACTCATAACTCACATGGAGGTCTCTAAAAATAGTGGAATACTACATACTTATAGGGGTGGTGACTTTCCCTTCATCGTCCATACATTCCTAAAATAGGTTGTATGCTCAAAATAACCATGTGCTAACAACTGCATGATTCTACATGGTGGCTAATAATAGATTAATCTATATTTGAACTCTATTTTAATCCTATTATTAGCACAAACTATGAATGTCTCTTATTCTTCCACTTGTTCCCAAAATAGCTCTTCCTTTGCTAATAATTCTTCTTGTTTTCATATTTTTCTTAGTCTGCACTCCATCTTATTTTTACCCCATGCCCTATAAAAATGGCTAAGTCCCAAACTTGTCTTACTCAACGTGCCCCTTTTAATTGTCACTTGCACTTGCATACGTGCCATGTTTGAGCACCCTCTAGAACTTTGGAATTTTCTCCAGCCTAAAAATAATCTTCTAGGCAATTGGTGTACCAGATCGACCAGAGGATGATATCTGGATACACCTAAATGAGGACAACTCTCATACAAAATAATTTTTCCAATTTACATGTGAAGGTGTACTTTCAAATATTCATAAGGAATGCCTAGAAAAATGGTGAAGGAGAATACATAGAAAATTTGAAAATGAGTGGCATGTGCCCAAGGAGTTGTTAATAATAGTGGGCCAACAGGAAAATTTTGTATTCATGCAAAACTTTAGCCTTACAAGATTTGTGATGAAGAATGGAGACATGGGGCCATGATGTAAATTATGATTTACATCCACCGCTAAGTACATCAAATGCATGGTGAAAATAATTAAGGATGTATATCCTTTATGGTTTGATGTAGAAAAAATTTATTTAGATTGGAACACCTTGCACTAAGCATATAAATATGATTCTAAGATGACATACCTAGAAACGATGGAGTCAGATAATTTAGATCTCAATCCAATTATGACCTTGGCAGTGGGAAATATGGCATGGAGAGTTTTTTTTCAATCTTTGACCAAAGATGAAGGATGGTAAGGAGGTTAAAGTGTGTTAATCCCATATGCCATAGACACCAAAGAAGAATATAGTGAATATTCCAAAGAGAAGGTGGGAAGAAACTCCACCTGAAGAATAAGAAGACATTGTGTTGGATCAAAGAAGAATAAAGGAAGTACAAAACAAGTTGAGGGATGAAATTAAGGGTGCAAGCTCTTCTCAGCCAATAAGAGGGTCTCCATCAGTAATGACATCTAAACAATGTCCATTGAAGAAAGAGAATGGTCACAAGAGGCCTCAAGTTGTTTTTGATGATGAGGAAGAGGACTTGGAGAAAGAGGTATTTGAAGAGGTAATACATGAGGTGTCTTCACATGGAGAGGAGGAAGGAGAAATAGATGAGTATAATGGAATCCCATGCACATAAATGTTAATAAATGGATATGAGATGTGTAATGTGCAAGGGGAGGACCCTAAAGTAGATAAGGAAAATGGTTATGAATAATATGTCATCCAGGAGGATAAAGTCACTGGTGGAGAAAGAAATGAACATCATATCGTTAATGTGTAGGATCCACTGATTAGAGCGCATTGTTAAAAAAATATTCCTACCTATCCAACTTGAATTAATAAAGAAAGATAAAAAGAATAATTAATCTCAGAGGACATTAGGTTTAGTGATACTCGTGGATGTTGATTGACGATGTTTGACATTGTGCTTTGTGGAAGAATAGTATAAGCTCCTCTCCTGTGAAGAAATCTACAATCACAGACACTACACAAGACGAGATTAAACAAATATATGGTGGATTTTTAGGAGAATTTCAATACCCGGAAGTCAATGGAATTCCTTTCAAGGATGCCAATCCAGATTCAAGAAATTAATCAAATAATGATAAAATAAATTGATAACATATGATAGAATGATAACAGATGATATAACCAACAATACAAAGGAAAAGGAATTGACGTGGTCCAAGGATATATGTCAGTCTGATGGTGATACTTGATCCAAAGGGAGTCTAGGGATCATAAAATGGCTCAAAGGAGTAAGGATGTAGGTAGTTGAATGATCAAGATGGTAAATTTAATTAAGATAATTGATAAAATGTGAAATATGGCTGAAAATAACTTGATAGGGCTTGACCAATGCATGCAAAGGCAGAGTAAAGAATGAAACAAAGACATAGATATCAGAAAAGCTGTCAGATTTGAAAACAAGTCTGACAGACAAGAATCGTCAGCGATTGGGGCATTCTCCATCGATTCTATCAGTAAGCCTGGGAATCGCCAGCGATTGGGGGAATCATTAGCAATTCTGGCAGGAATAGCCAACAATTGATGGAATATCCAGATATTCTTGCAATTGTCAATGATTGTTGTGAAAATCTACAGGTTGATAAAAAGGTTGGGAAAAAAGTGATTTTAAGCTATTAAATGATGAATGATCAAGAAAATAATGTAAAACCAAGGTACATAACTGATTCTAGGACTAAGAAGAGGATAATAACCAAAGCGAAAGGTTGTAGATGTCAGAAGATTGTGCTTGATTTGTTGGATGTTGGATGTCCAGGGAAGGAAATACTATTGCTGAATTGACTCTCGAGCATACGATAGATCTCCAAAGGTTAAAAGGAAGATTATTTATGTGTGCATACATTAATGATTGAGACTAAGAAGATGAAAACAAACTCAGATGTCATATAGTCATTGAGCTAATCTCCAGGATAAGTGAATGACTTCATAAAGAAGAGGAAATTGTTGTTGTGATAAAGAGGGTTATGGTCACAATAAAATTTCCTTAAGGATGTTTTAAACCACATCTCACCAAAGGCCAAGACTGGGTGATCAATGAATTTCATCCTTGATCATTAATTAACCTTGAAAGAAGGCCTGAAACTTGTATTTATGGAGTTTCTGTCAACATGGGAGAATCGCTGGTGATTTGGGGAGTCACCGACGATCCAGGAATTATGAAAAAATGGTTGAAGCAACCTCCTCGATCAAGAAATTATTTTTTGACAAGGTGGGTGTGTTGGAAAATAATTATGTAGGTGAGGGATGTTAGGGATTTAGTGATTTTGTTTTGGTTTTATTTAGTTTAGGTTTACAAATGGTTTTTAGATGGAAAATGGTTGAATTTATTTCCAAATAATGTTATTTGGTTTGTGTTTCAGGCAGGATATTATAAGATAAGTTAGATATGATTTGATTTTTTTTATGTTTATATTTTAGGAAGATTCCAAGTGTTGAATAGGATAGATATGATTTGATTTTGATTTATTTTTTTATTTTAAGAAGATTCTAGGTGGTTGTGTAGGATTTAGCAATCCTACAATAAGTTTTACATGAGATGATAATGATAAGATATTGATTGGATATGGATAAGTATTTGACTTAGGATATGAAGAAATATAAATTAATGAGGATGGGGAACATAGGTATGGGATGTCAATTTTGATTAATAAAGATGAGAAGTGATAAGGGGTGTAGATATATTTAATTAATTAGTTGAATAAGGATAAGGGGTATAGTATATGGCTTAGGATATTGGGTATTTATATGTTTAATTAATTAATTGAGTAAGGATGAGGGTGATAAGGGGTGTAAATTTTATATGACCTAGTATAGGGATTAGATGTGAAAATGAAGGGGGTGTAGCAGACACCTTCATAGGAATTAGCGGTGCTAGTTTTAAGGTGTTTACATTTTTCCCTTTTTTATTGAGTGGTTTTAGACAAGCCACGAGACAAAAACAAGATGTGATGTAAGTGAGGGATGTAGAATCATGTGATGAGGTGTTCCCCCTAAAACTAGGGGTTGATGGCCTAAAAGGGAATCCATTACTAGTTTGGAAGAGAAATATGAAAATATACAAAGATGAGGAGTAATGAGGGATGATGGAATAATGTCCCAAGATGAGGTAGGGAAATAATATAAATGTTATCCTAAAATAAAGTGATAGGGGAACCAAAGGTTTTGTCTCCTATAGACATATGACTTAGCAACGGAAAGGATATTTTGACAAATTCAAAGGAAAAATGATAGATATTGTCACAAAGGTGGAATTTCAAGGCCAAGAGGTCAAGTGATAGGGGAACCAAAGGGTTCATGTCATATAGAATATGACTTATTGATGGAAAGGATGTTTTGACAAGGTCAAAGGACCAATGATAGATGTTGCCACAAAGGTGGGATTTCAAGGCCAAGAGGTCAAGTGATAGGGGAACCAAAGGGTTAGTGTCAATATAAATTAAAGTTACAAAATATGATTGTTTGATGAGATCAAGGGACCAAATAAATTGATGTCGCCACATAGGTGGATTTCGAGAACAGGAAGTCAAGTGATAGGAGAACCAAAGGGTTCATATCATATAGACATATGAATTATCGATGATGAGGGATAAAATGACGATTTGATGAGGTCAAGGGACCATAATTTTATGTTTCCATAAAGGTGGGCTTATGAGGACTAGATGTGGGTCATGATGTTGATGAGAGGTGTAACACTTGAGCAGGCATCTGATTGAGAAATGTCAATTTTATTGAATAGATGTGACATTTTAGACCCCACAACGTAATGCTAAGATGTGCATAGAATTGTGTTGGTTTATATAGATGTTTGATATGATGATAAATATTGATATATGTCAACGTGGTAGGATTGACAACTGTTAAAGTTATGTTTTAGATATGATGTGTATTTGATATTTATTTTTAAGTGATATTAGTGTATGTCATAACCATGTTTAAGAATAAAACGTGGATTGATTTCTTTGTATTGGATTTGATACATATGTGATGGGAAGCAACGAAAAAAATTCTATCACACTTTTGGCCTTTACCACAACTATTAACAAATGACTAACAATGGGTATTCACACGTAGGATCTTGGATATAAAGGTGAAATAATTAGGTATACCTTCCTAGGACATGAGAAGGGCTGACATATGTAGGTTTTGTGGGAGAATAGGTTATCCTTTGAATGGTTTCATAAAGAAATGCCCCAGCTTTGTATTATTTTTCTGACGCAAGATGATCGATGTGAGAAGTTTGATTTGATGGGAAAGTTGATCAATATAGGAAGCTTTCCTAGGATGCTTTGATATTTTGACATTTTGAAGGATGGTCAATGTAGGAAGCCTTATTTTCATAGGTAGTCATCCTTTGAGGGTATGGTCTACAATTTTGATGTTTTAATTTTGATTTTTACAGATAGTCGTCCTTCGAGGGATTGGTCTATGAATTTCATGGGTAGTTATCCTTTGAGGGAAGAATCTACTTTTTTACTTTTTTGAAAATGATTTTTTATTTTAAATAGTTTTCTATCAAGGGATCAATCTATTATATTTTTGATAAGAAGAATCCAAAGAATTTTTTGACTTTATTTTGAGCTTAGGGCAATCTAATAAACTATTTCAAGGAGGGGGAGAAAGATATGTACACGAACTACACATATGTGTCCGAAGACATGTTTTTGGTTGGTATAAAAGGTGCATGGATGTAATGGTTGTGGGGTTCCTGCTAAGGAATAATTTTTCCATGTGAAATATGTGATGAACAGATCCATGGTGCTCATCTATAAGGCGTTGAGGATAGTGACAGAAAACCACATGCTTTACAATCATTACGATGATAAAATGACCGGTTGATAGTGAAATAAGATATTTGATGTGACTATTGTCATGATGGTCGATGTGTTAATAGTAGAATGGCTGTAAGTGCAAGGAATTCATATGTTGATGCATACTATATGGACCAATCCAACTAGGGGAGAAATTTCCACGTTTACTCCATTCTAATGAAAAGAAATTTTGATTGGATTTGATTAGGTAGGTTGACAAGGACGTGTAAAGGGGGAGAGTTGTGAAGTAAGGTTTTCAAAGTCTTAGCAAATGGGAGCTCTCCTAACATACTGTGGTGGATAAAGATGATAGGTGTTGAAAGGAACATGATATCTTTCAAGTTGGGATGATTGAAATTTTTATCTTCATTGATTGAGTATCTGGTAAATAAAGGGGAATGTTGAGCTTTTAACAAAGGAGTAATTGAAAATGTGGATTGGTAAAGAGGGGTAAACGAATGAGTTTTGGTTTTACCTATTCTTTATGTATGTTGATTTTAGATTCATATAGGTGGGAAAAATGCACTGATTTGAGATGAAGGACCTTTAATGGAAGGTGATGAGAAAATACATGAGAAAGGTTTTTCAAGATATTACGTTGAGTATGACCCCCTGGTCCTGTTGATGTCAGTAAGGACATTGTCAGTGACTTAGGTGTAGATGATGATGAAACTAACATACCTTCAGGGGAAGGCGTGGACATTGATGAGGTTGAAGGACCTTCAAAGGAAGGTGTGGACATTGATAAGATTGAGAGACCTTTCAATGGAAGGTACTAACAAGATTGATCAAGGGAAGGTATGGATATTGATTGAGGGACCTTAAATGGAAGGTAATGACGAGATAGATGGACCTTCAATGGAAAGGTGTTGATGAGATTGTGGGACCTTCAATGGAAGGTGTTGACGATAGGACCTTCAATGGAAGGTGTTGAGGAGATGTCTGGAAAAGGATTTCTAATGGTATAATGAGAATGTCCCCATTGACTTATAGATGTCCTTGAGAACACTAATGAGGGTGGAGATGTTGGTAACTGTTGATGATGGGTTAAGATGGTCCTCTTCAGGGAGAAGATCATCGATGAGGAAGATTCATTGGATTATGGATTTTAGCACTTTACAACTCTCTTTGTTATGACCTAGGCTTCTATGATAAGAACAGGTTTGATCTTGATTATACCAGGAAGGTTTCCAAATATGTGGACTAGGTGTTTTGATGGGTGGCAATGTGATAAGAGAAGCTTGCATGAGCCTCTCAAGGATGTTGATGTAAGTCCCTCTTGGGAGATTTGGATTAATTGATTTTGATTTTGATTTTGATTTACTAGAATGTTTGGTAGGATGTGTCTTATGTTTGGTTGTAGGTAGATTTGTGAATGTTGTATGGTATTAGAACATCATAGGGGAATTATGAGGTCCATAAGAGGGAGAGAATAATGTAGGATTGAATATAATTGGATGATGTATGAGGTCACACAAAATAGATGAGGAGGGATAATTCATGGATGAGATATTGTTTGATTGTGTGTCATGATATTGAGATAAAGGATGGGGTCCCAAAATTCATGGTAAGGATGGAACCATAGATCGAATAGATTTGGATTGTGACAAAGGGTAGGGTCCTAAAATTGACGGTAAAGTTGAGGCTTTAGATGATGTGTATTTTGATTTTGT
This sequence comes from Taxus chinensis, assembly GCA_019776745.2. Taxonomy (NCBI): domain Eukaryota; kingdom Viridiplantae; phylum Streptophyta; class Pinopsida; order Cupressales; family Taxaceae; genus Taxus; species Taxus chinensis. Next base: position 763,329,593 of record CM034152.1, read on the forward strand.
AATGTCTTATTTTAGGTAAAGGAGGGAGTTTCATGACATATGATGAGGATGATACGGTGGATGTGATCGGTTTCAATTCTGTAATGTTTGTTTTAGATAAAGGGAAAGGTCCCATGGCAGATGAATAGGATGTGGTTTTGGATGTGATGGTATTTGATTGTATAGTGTTTAATTCTAAGACAAGGTTCTGGGCTAAAGGGCAAGTGAGGAGCTAGGGGTATGATTGGGTCTGATTCAGATGAGGGAGAGGTTTTCTCTAGACATGATTGAGGTGGATTATGTGAGTATTCTTTCTAGTTATTCAATAAGTGGTTGGATATTAAGATCTTAAATTACAGAGGCTTCCTTAGAAATTACTTCCAAGGTGGAATCTAAAGGTTGTAAAGAGGTGATAGATGTTTGGAAAATGGACACAAGTGATGTCAATGTGTGAGAATCGTTAAAAAGAGGATTCAGGGGTTTTGAGTCTTCAATGGGAAGAACTGGTGATAAAGGGGTCTCCTCATAGGGAATAACCTATGTAATAGATTTGATTGTATGACTCGAAGGATTTACAGTATCTATATGGATTGAATCTATTGAGGAGGTTGGATCAAGAATATAAGTAAAGACATCATGCATGGTAGATTCATCTGAATCATAGGAATACCTAAGGGAATGGGATGGAACATGTGTGGATTCATCTGAATCATAATAATACCTAAGGGAATTATATGGAACATGTGTAGATTCATCTGAATCCTAAAAAGACCTAGGGGAATTATATATAACGTATGTAAGTTGAGGTTCAAGATGATATTCTTAAAGGGCTTGGTTTTGTAATTTGTTGGCCATGGTGAAGGCTTCATCAAAGGTTTGGAATGTGTGGATATGAAGAATGGATGATATGTGATGAGAACAAGATCTAGAAAACAACTCAATTAGTTCTGATTGCAGCAGTGAGAATGAAATTTGATTGATAATGCTTTGCAATCTAGTGATAAAGTAGACAAGGGATTCATTTTAAGATTGTTCGATAGTAGCAAGGTCAGAAATGATAATTTTTTGATTGACATTGATAGTGAAGTGATCAAGAAATAACAAGGCTAGGTACGTGAAGAAGAGAAAAGAGTGTTGAGGGAGGGAATTATACGAATCGAAGGCAAGTTCTGCCAATGACATAAGAAAAGTTATGAGAATAAGATCTTGATCACGAATGATAAGATAACATGAATGTATAAAGGATAATATGTGTTGTTGAGGATCCTCTTGGTCATAAAAAATGTGAACTCAGGTAATTCCCACTGTGGAGGATACAATTTGTACGGTACAGATGGATGAATGGGTTCATTACAAACATGATCATAAGTGAGGATGCGTTTGGATCCCTTAGTAGTGGATTCCAAATTTTCTACTCTATTTAACAGATCTTACAAGGGATCATTTATAGGATTAGATGTGAAGAAATTAACATGTGAGTGCGGATGAGCATATGTTTGATTTGATTGATGAAGATGTGGAGAAGGATGGTTTTTTTTGTGGATGGGATTCATGTGGAGTTTGATAAGGAATATATTAAGAGGATATTGTTTGTAAAGTAGGTTGTGATGAAGGGATGTCGGGGGGGTGTGGGAAAATGTTGAATATTTTGTTGTTAGATGAAAGGGAGTTTTTGGGCCTGAGTAGGTATGTGTGTATGAGTTTGGGATGTCTGAGGTAGAGAGAGAGAGAGGTATTGAAGTCGAGATAGATTTGTTGGATAAAAGATGAGGGATGTTAAGATTATAGTAATTTTTTGATGAAGGAAGGGATGCGGAAAAGACCGTTTGATGAGATGCACTTGACATGGGCTGAGGAGTAATAGTTTGGAAATAGCTTGGTTGTAAAGAATAATCAATTTTTTTTTGGATGGGGTTATTATAAGATTTTTTTATTGGATGAAGGGTGGAAGTTCCAAAAGGGACAAAGGATGGTTTGGATGTCTCTGTAAACATATCAAAACTGAATGAGGTTGAATGAGACATGACAGGTTGATAAAATGGGTTATAATGTTGTATTAGTGTAGAGAACATTGTTGATAAGGATATAGATAATGGTCGAGATAATGGTGTAAACATGTTTTTTAAATTTTTATCATGGGATTACTATATAGTAATTATAATAGTAAATAAACACACACTCACCTAATAATGAAAAAAAAAAGTGGGTGGATTACAAACAGTAGAAAAAAACATGTAGAATGTATTTTTAGATTTTCTTGATTTAATTATGAAAAACTGAAATGTATAAAATGTCTAATGGGTCATAGGAAATAGCAAGCTATGGCTGGGTTCAGGTATGTTAATGGGCGGTTTTCTCAATATAAGTAAAGGTACATGAGGCTCAACTCTGTAATGCTATCAATACGGGATTTGTATTAGGGCCTACTCACTCACTTCATGGTCTCACAACGATAACGGAGTTGGCTGTTTTGTCAATATAACGACATACATGTGTTTATAGTCAGATAGAACACCGAGTCTTTTTCCCTATTGGGTGATGAAATCCTAAAAGTTATCACCTAGGTGGGAATTGTTTAAATGCATTTTTGATGTTTTAAGTAATTTGGCTGTGTGTGGGGGAAAATAAAGTGAATGGAAATGATTAATTTTCCCTAATTAAAATTATGTGAGCAAGAAGGATACAATAGTTCATTTTAAGACCCAAAGTAAAAAGTTATGTTCAATGATAACAAATAAGAAAATAATGCATTGTTGAAGGAAAAGAAGGTTTTAGGACTCACTTTGATAAACTATTCCTTTTAATTATTTTTTAATTTTTAAGCAATAAGCAGTCCAACAATCTAGTAAATAAAATCTCTAGAAATAGTAACCTGCAAAACATGTTAGTAGAAATAGAGAAGAAACAATAGAAAACATGGATTAGAAGGATAATTATAAAGTAATAAAAAGTATTTAGACAAATCGTTGATGATTATTCAAATCGCTGGTGATTGACCAAATCGCTGACAATTACAAAATAGAAAACCAGATGTAAAAAATAGGATATTCTGGATGAATGAAAGCTTTTTAAAAATAATTTGATGGTAAATATACAAAAATAGAAATATGCAAGCCTAATATAATAAAAAAATTAGAGAAATGACAAAAAAAAAAAAAACTAGAAGACAAATTACAAAGTAATAAATTTTTTTCATAAAAATCATCGGTGATTGAATGAATCATTGGTGATTCACCCGATCGTTGGTGATTAACTAAATCACTAACGATTACTGAGAAGAGAACCATAACATAAAAAAAATAGTGTTTTGATGAAATAAAACAATGAATTAAGGGAATCTATCCCACCAGGCGTGCCATAATTTTAAGAAATATTTCTACCTCTTCAACTTGAATTAACAAAGAAAGAAAGAAAGAATAAACTAACCTTAGAGGATGTGCGGTTTAATTATACCTGTGGATTTTTATTAATGATGTTTGATGTTACGCTCCATGGAAGAATTGTATAAGGTCCTCTCCTATGAAGAAATCTACAATCACAAACACTACAAAAGATGGGATTAAACAAATATATGGTGGATTTCCTGACAATGGCCAGTCCCCAAAAGCCAAAGGACTTCCTTGCAAGGATGTCAATCCGCGTTCAAGAAATTAATCGAATAATGATAAAATAAATTGATAACATATGATAAAATGATAGTAGACGATATAACCAACAATGGATAGGAAAAGGGATTGATGTAGTCCAAGGCTATATGTCGATCTGATGATGATACCTGATCCAAAGGGAGTCTAGGGATCATGAAATGGCTCAAAGGAGAAATGATGTAGATAGTTGAGTGAGAAAGATGAAAAATTTGATTAAGATAATTGATAAAATGTGAAATATGGCTTAAAACAACTTGACATGGCTTGAAAAATGCATGCAAAGGAAAAATAAAGATTGAAACTAAGATCTGGATATCAAAAAAGTAGTTAGATTTGAAAATAGGTTTGACAGAAAAGAATTGTCAGCGATTGGGGAAATCTCCAGTGATTCTATCAGCAAGCCTCGGAATCACCAGTGATTGAGGGAATTTTTAGGGATTCTATCAGCAATTCTGAGGAGAATCGTCAGGGATTCAGGGAATCTCTAACAATTCTTGTACTCGTCAGTGATTGCTATGAAAGTGTATAGGTTGATAAAACGGTCGAGACAAAATTTATTTCAAGCTATTAAATGATGAATGATTAAGACAATAATGTAAAAATAAGGTACTTACCTGATTCCAAGACTGAGAAGAGAATAATACCTAGAGAGAAAGGATGTATATGTGATAAGATTGTGCTTGATTTGTTAGATGTTGAATGTTTAGGGAAGGAAAGAATGTTGTTGAATTGACTCCTGAGTGTATGATTGATCTCTAAAGGTTAAAAGGAATATTATTGATGCATGTATATGTTGATGGTTGAGACTAAGAAGATGACAGTAGAGTTAGATGTTAGGAGATTTTCTGAGTTGATCTCTAAGACAAGTGAATGAATTCCAAAAGAAGAGGAAATTTTTGTTGTGATGAAAAGGTGTATGGACACAATAAGATTGCCTTACGGATTTTTTGAACCACACCCAGTTGAAGGCCAAGTATGGGTGATCAATGATTGCCATATTTGATTGTTAATTAACCTTGAATGAAGGCCTAGAACTTCTATTTATAGAGTTTCTATCAATAGGGGAGAATCACAAGTGATTGGGGGAATCTTCGGTGATTGGGGGAGCCATTGGCGACCCAGGAAATATGGAAAAATTGTTAAAACAACCTCCTAGATAAAGCAATTCGTTTGTTTTGACAAGGTGGGTGTTTTGTAAAATGATTATGCAGGTGAAGGATGTTAGGGATTTAATGATTTTATTTTGGATTTATTTAATTTAGGTTTTAAAATGGTTATTAGGTGTACAATGGCTGAAACTATTTCAAAATAAGGTTATTTGGTTTGTGTTTTGGGTAGGAAGTTATACGATAAGTTAGATATGATTTTATTTTGTTTATGTTTAGATTTTAGGAAGATTCTAAGTGATTGAATAGGATAGATATGAATTGATTTTGATTTATTTTTTATTTTAAGAAAATTCTAGGTGGTTGTGTAGGATTTAACAATCATAAATTTTTTTTTACATGAGATGATAATGATAAGATATTGATTGGATAAGGATAAGTATTTGACTTAGGATATGATGTAATATAAATTATTGGGGATGAGGGATGTAGGTATGGTATTTTAATTTTGATTAATAAAGATGAGGAGTGATAAGGGATGTAGATGTATTTAATTAATTAATTGAATAATGATAAGGGGTATAGTATGTGACTTAAGATATGGGGTGTTGATATATTTAATTAATTAATTAAGGATGAGGGTGCTGAGGGGTGCATATTTTATATGACTTAGTATAGGGATTATATGTGATAATGAAGGGGGTCTAGCAAACATAGACATGGGAATTAGCAGTGCTAATATGTGCACAAAGGAAAAGGAAAAAAGGCGACAACCCCCCCAACAACCATTTTATGTCATTCATCGATGACCCTACAAAGGTATCAAGGGCTAGATTCTAGAGTTCGGTCCCTAAAGAAAAAATGTTTGGATGGGACTTACTAAATAAGGATGAATGATTGTTGCATAGAAGAAATATGTTATTATGGAGCATGCATACACATGAAGAAGAGTCAGAATTTGAGGTCAAGAACATGTCTTACTCAAAATTGAAGTTGAGGAAGGAACTAAGGACATTATACAATGTCATCAACCCCATTAAGATGAATAATGAGAAGGCTAGTAATGCACTAAATTAGATGACAACTGAAGTTGCACGAAGGAATTTGGATAACGGGGATATGCCCAAGGTGATGTTGAAGGATTAAAAGGACAAGTAAGAATATATTCAACAACTTGGGAAAGAGATAAGGGAACAAAATAAACTCATAGTTGATGCATATGACAAAGCACGTAGTATACTAAGGAGCATCACAAGTGCATTCCTTGAACTTGTAGAGCAAGCCCAAAATTTTTATTCAATGGAGTTTGACTATCTTGAGGACCTTGTTGGGATGTTACTCCATAGAGTAAAGAGTGGCATAGGGCCATCAACTAAATATTTATCTGAAACAAAAATGAAGAATAAGGAGGAAGTTGAGGCCAAGATAACACAATATAAGGCATTGATCACAAAGATCAAAGAGGCCGCTAAGAAGGTAGAACTGTCATGTGATAAATGCCCAAATATTTACCCAATTATTAGTGTGTATATTACAAATGAGGAGGCAAAGCTAAGAGTAATTCAGGATAAAATTAAGAATAATAAGCTCAAACGGGAGAAGGTCATGGCAGAAGTAGTAGTGCATAAATATCTAATCCACACCATGAAAGAAACACTTGAGGACATGATCAAGGAATTTCAACTCTTGGTCATGCAAAGTATGGATTCGTTAGAATTTTGTGACTATGGAATTAGATGTAGTAGTGAAAGAGTTGAAGGAAAATTTTGATAGCTAGCATTTTAGAAATTATATGGAATTATTGAGGCTGCACCAGACAAAGCTTTAGAGGGGCTTGCAAGATGGAAGGAGTTGAAAAATATTGTGAGCATAGAGTTTACAGAGCTTCTCCAACCACCTCCGGGTTGAATTTGAATGTGCACATTTGGTGAATTATCATTATGTGATTGACAAGGTTATGACCCATATTCCTTATTCTTCAAGGTCCTTTAATTATTTGATTTATTCATTCTTTGGATAAATGAGTTTGTTTTAACTATTACTGAGGATAGACAATACATTTAGTGTAGGGTAATGTTGAGCAGATAAAATGGCTAAGTGTTAGCCATGCGTAAAGGTTAGAAACCATGAGTAAGAGGTGTGCAAGGGTGTGTGCAACATGCAGAAGGGTTAGTGCGTAAAGGTTCATGCATGGGATCACATCGTTATAGGACTTCAAGAAAATAGAAAAGAAAAAGATAGAGTGGCATTCAAGAAAGATCCAAAAATAGAAAAAATCAAGATGAATTAGCAACCAAGTAAAGGTTATATATAAGAAAGCACATGCAAGATGATGTTAAAGACAACAAATGAAACGAGCTATTAATAGGATAAATCATGAAGCTAATTATAGCTTAGTCTATTGTTAAGCACGACTATTATTAAGAAGGTTAATCTAAGTGGTGAAGGGAAAGTCCCCACTGTATATAAATAGGTGATGCACTATACTATTTAGGAGTGTAGTGGTTGAGTAACTTGTTATTACGTAATTCATTATAGTTTTTTATGCATGCATTTTTTAGCACTTCATTGTAAGCAATATATGATGTAATCAACACTCTTATTATGTGATTAGTTATGTTTTGTCATGGATAACTGTATTTACATTACAGGGGTTACTAGATCTAAACATATTTTGATGGGTATTCATATGTTAATAGTCATTATCTATGAATGATTTCCATATTATGTGTTGCCAAATTACAATGAATGGTTATGATTATGAATATACATGTATAACATCTTCATAAACAAAAGAAGGAGGGAATTGGAGGTTGTATACACTTCAGGTGAGCTTTCAAACTTGTCTGGATGAAATGTCAGCACGCCTAGCTAAGTATAGGGAAATAAAATACTATAGGATTTCACATAATCCTAAATGAATATATTTATATAATAGGTGGCTTATCGGGGAGCGGGTGAGGTTTTGGTTAAAGAAAATTTTCAAATAATAAAATAAATCAAGAAATTAACAATAAAAAGGGGATTCAATTAAATATTAAATAAAACATAAAATATAGATAATATCCTTAAATTATCCCAATTTTTCGGGGCTTCCATCAACCCCATACCAAGGAAATGAAAAAAATGGAATTTTGGGTGATTTGTAGAATGTTGTTAATTTAATTTCTTTTCATGTGTGTATGCGAAAGGAGAAGGTTGAATTTCAGTTCAGTTATTGCATCCATGGCAGATGCAAGTAATTTTTGTATTTTCCTCTCATGATTTGTGGCTACTCATGTGTTGGTAGAGTGGTTATTTAAATTGGGGTTGTCTAAATATTTTTAACAACTTACTTCTAGCCTATGCTATAATGGAGATTCTATAAGGGCATGGAGATCCTCCCGCAAATTTTGGAAGGGTGGAAATTTTGTTTAAGGCTATAATTCCATGCACTTTGTGGACATGTATACAAATTTTTAAAAAATGCTTCTGGGCATGTGAACTAGGTTTTTTATTATTGTAAAATGGTTTTGAAGGGGACCATACCCCAGAGTACAAAAAGGGCTCAACAACCAGATCAAATAAGATGGAAACATTGGTTTTTTGACAAGTGGGGACCACACCCTAGAAAACAAGGCCTAATAGCCAAAAATAATAGTTAAAAACAAAGGCAAGGGATGACCTGCCTGCACGAAGCCAAAAAATAGCCAAACCACATCATCACAATAGTTGTACATCTACACAAGACCAACAAAAAGATAAAAAAGTAGAGACTTGGAAATATTCATTTTCGAGAATTTTTAAATACCTTTTTTTACCTCCTTCATAGCCTTGAACATATTAAGGGCAGTGTGTTCAGAGGGGTGCTTGCTGATGGAAGGGATATCCATTTAATTTTCTTTACCTCCTTTCAAAATTCTTTAAGGAATGTCACTAAGATAAAAAAAATTGTTTGACCTGTACTTCAATAAATTCAAGGATGGAATTGTGCATAGTAAGGTGGTAAATTTTCTTGTTTATGATCTTCTCCATAGTCTCTTCAATATCATTATGTTTTAAACTATTTCTTAAATTTTTTTCTCAAGAATTTGGTTTCATTTAGGAATGTGTTTGTCATTTCCTCCCTCTTTGCATAAGAGATCCACATCCTTGACAAGGGCCTCGACATGTGAACTAGTTTTTGGTGAAAAACCTTGGCAGATCTTATTTGTTTATTTTGTAGCATGGTTTTTTGTGGGCGCTTTAGCTAAGAGGTTGAAATTTTAATTTAAATTACTCATTGATGTTTTCCAAAGAAATAAAAAAATAAAAATAAATACAGGACACTTTGATTGCAAGATATAAAAAAAATAGTTTGTCAAAAAAGGATTTGGAAAGTGTAAGAAAATGGTTTTGATAGGCATAAATCTAGACATCACAACCTGTAGCAACACCTCCCTTCTTACCCTTTGGTCACATTTTGTCTAGTGGTGAGTTGTTATGGTAGTGGATGACATTGAAATTTTTGTTTTTGACCTTAATTTCTTTTGTCTGGTTACTGTTGGGAAACCAATGTTAGCCATGTTAACTATTTGATAAAATTCCAAAACATTATGTGGGTTCATGGAGAAAAATGACTGTTTGATGTGCACTCTATGAGTTTTTAAAAAAAGGATTTTGAATTTTAAAAAAAATGCAAATTGGTTGGTGTAACTCCAAACACCACAACTCTTTCCATCTCCTTCCTAGCCCATGCCAAAATGAGAGCTTTGGAAAGGGTACACACATAAAATAAAAAAAACATTGTTAGGGGAATTTTGTCTTAAGTTTTTTATTTTGGTGCTTCCCTATCAATCAAGTATGAAAAATGTGGGTTCCTAGGTAAGGCATTCAATTTTTTTGTATAAATTACTTAATTAAGTATAACTTTATGGTTGCCAATGGTTACAAATTTTGCACATAGAGTGTTATGATGGGGGTTATGATCAATTTGGGCTTAGTGAAGATGCATTGGAAACTTTAATTGATTTCCATTGATGGGTGAGGCTAGCTCAATAATATTTCCTTCCACCCCATTGGAGCAAGGAGAAAACTTGAAAAAGGATCAGGAGTGGATTAATCTTGGAGAAGATCCAATAAGAGCACATTTAAGACACTGAAACTAGTGATAAAAGATTGATGTCATGGATGGTCCCAAACCAATTTCTGATGGTTCCTTGTACATTGCTAATAGATGAATAGACATGGTCTTCTTACTCTTTCTTACATAGTTTTTAATGTTTCTATTTTTCTAATTTTAATGGAGTTGTAAATTACTAAAGAAGAATAAGTTTAGTTATTTTAAACAAAACATGTTATCCATTAGTAAATTGTACCTTGGTTTGGCACACAACTAAACAAGTTCCCAAGAATGTAAATACTACTCTATTTTACTTAGTTAGATGGATAGATGAACTACGAAACTAGTTATGGTTATGGAAACCACGTGATTGATGGGTTAAATGTGGAACTTGGTGAAAACCACTTCTTGAAAACCTTGTTTGATCTTGATAAATCATGTTTTTCAATGAGGAAAAAAACCATCCCTACATACCCCAAAATGATAAAATAAAGCCTTGGTTGTGTACCTTGTCACATGGAGTGTTCAATAAAACCTTGGATTTGTGTTTTACCTTGTTTCGTAACGTGTTTTGAAGCTTAGCGTGCTATTTCACAACTTTGAAAGTTAAAAATGTATTTTGGTTTTAACCCTTCATTTTTTCCCTGGGTGTAGAAATGGATTTTAGATGCCGCATTCCTATAGTATTTCTTCATTTCAATCATTACCAAACATCATTTTGGAGATAAAAATCCCACAAGCTATTTTTCTAGATAGTTTTTTAGGTCTCTGGTCGTTCGATGATGAGGCCATCAGGGTGTATTTACAATCGGTGGTTATAGAAATAAAAACGTCAATTAAACATAGTTCTATAGTTTTGGGTTCTTTCAGTGTTGAGTGTTTCCCAATATATATGGGAGTAGGTGGGGATTGGTTTTATTATGTATTTGAGTCTTAGAGTTTGTTTTTTAATGTTGATTTTTGGGCAACTTGAAGATTAAACAAAATATGAATAAATGTTATGAAAATGGTTAATTTGATTACTATTGTAACTATAAATACATAACAATTAAGTACAACAAATGACTCAAGAAAATTAATATAGTAAATATGAAACCCTAGTTACAAATAGGAGGAAATAATACTTAGCTGATTTATAATTAATCCTTGGTTGTGCCAAAGTGTTGACCCGATGAATAAAGAGTGATAAGTGTCACACAGATACTCAGAAAAGTGTACGAGATGATGATCATCCTGTACTGGGGCACCTGTTAAGGGGCAGGTGTGCTTGCGAGCGCCATAGACCTTCTCTGGGTGCATTTGACTTCTCAAACCTTTAGGAAACCTCCTCCATAGGGTCGTAAGATGCTCATTTTCCTTTCATTTGGTCACTATGAGGTCGTACAATGAACACTGAGGTAGCTGAAAAGTTGAAATGAAATAATGACCTAAAAACCCCTCAAAGAGACATCAAATCTTAAAAAATAAAGATGAAAAATGACGGGTTGGACTATCCTCAGTTTTCAAAAAAATGATCTTATGAATGAGCATTGCTCTACATTTTAGACCTAATATAGTTCTGTGTGTGTGTGGAATCTTGCCCTAGGTGGCTCTTGTGTGTGTCACACTTGGATAATGAGGAAGTAGCTATATGTAATTAAATGTGTGCATGGAATATAATGAACTTCCCCTCCTATGAATTTTATACATAATAATGCAATCCCTTGCCCTTGAATGGATTCTAGAATGCATGTTTGAATGCTCTTGAATACCCTTTGGATGCAAACTTAGTTAGTGATAGCTAATGCTTAGTGTTTGGTCCTTTATTATGATCACATAACTTTATCTTTATACGATTACTTTCCTTGAATTTCTTAATTAACCCTAAAAAGGCCGACTACTAAAAAGATAAGATGATCAAATGGCTAGAAATGACCCAAAAGATGTGAACAAAGTAAAAAGAGGTTAGGGGAGCCAAGCGGGGATGGGGGTGCCTGACGTTGACATTCTGGGTGGGTGTTTTTTTCTAGAATGAAAAATGCCAAGGTATGAAAATAAAAACTAAGATAGAAAGGGCGTAAGACTAAAAAGAACAACAAGAAGAAAGAAAATATGGCCAAAGACATGGGTTAATTAGTACCCTTCTTACTTAGGAATCATATGAATAGTAGTATGCAATCGAGACTAGATAATTACCCAAAGTGCATGATTTTGTTTCTACATTTTCCCCTAATTTATGTTTTTGAGTGAAATCTTGATAACATAAAATATATAGACATGCGTACCTGATAACCATGTAGATAGATGGTGAGAAGCATGTCGAGAGACAAGGAAAAGTGTGGAGTGATAAAAAGGTAGAGTGGGGAGACTAAAGATGAGAAAGTGTAAAAAGTTACGAGATAATGAACCTATGGCGGAAACACATGTTGTAGATGTCGATATTGATGTGTGTGATGTTGTTTATATTGTTGTTAAATAATACTGACTACCACTTCCCATACGGATGGACCTGCGAAAGAGAAGAACAAACAAGTAGTTAAATACGCATGTATATGTGTAAAATGAAGTATGAAGTATGTAAAATGAAAAATATGAAAAAGGAACATGTGCACCTGATCTGTGATGAGGAAAAGAGTGTAGAAAGGATCCTATAGATGTTGTAGAAGACCGATTTTTTTAGGCGATCTCACGCCAGTTGTGCCACCTACGAGTTTTTTGGGATATCTCATGCCAATGATATGGAAGAAGTGTAGGGAGTAAATTATGTTTTCATCTTCCAACCTTTAACTACTTTCTGAAATATGGAGGACCACTACAGATGGTGCATAAAAATTAGACCCTGTTTGACCAATTATGATCCAACGTTGAAGAAGAATATGTTGAATGATGTATGTATAGTGGGTTCTAAAGACTATCTACCCTATAAAAGTTGTTGTGTGGAGTGTTGTAGATTGTGTTGCACTAAATAATTATATGTAACTACCCCTTGTCATAGGTTTCCAAGAAGGGTCAGGGGCACTCATGTGCTACTTTCCTAGTCTAGTTGTTGGTGTCTATATTGTAATAAGGACCCAAGTAAGATTCTGAGCCCTGTCTAATGTTGATGACTATGTTGTATCGGTACTATGTTGTGCTAAAATGTAACTGTGAATTGTTGTATGGGGTAACTGATTTACCCAAATTATGCCCCCTTGTTTGTGTTGGATGTGATGTTACTAAGGAAAATGTAGCTCAAAGGAGGACTGTCCACTATACTGAAAATTATGCCCTACAGCTGGGAGGGAATGTGCTTGGTAGAAACAAAGGCACATAAAAACAAGTGGCTAGGAGATAAGTGTTAGTACAAGAAAAACATGCATGTAAAATGTAAACTAGAAAATAACCAGACAATGTGTAAGCTAAGATGCAAGAAGACAATGTAGACCACGAAAAATAGGTTTCAAACATGGGACATCGCTTACGATGTCACAAGACAATAAAGGTTGACTAGGCTCAAAAGAATACAAATGTATAAAGAAAACAAAGGGAAAATCCTCAAAAACAGTGGAAAACAAAATCAAAGCAATGACAAGTAGTGTAACAAACAACCATGAAAGAGAATAGGCCTACAAGACAAATGTTGCACATGAAATACCCATTAACATATTAGAAAGATTAAAAGTACATCAAAGGATGTATAATACAATATAGTAATGTGCTATGAACAAAATGAAAAAATAACACTTGTAGCATACAAAAGTAGATGCCCCCAGGATCCTCTGTGGGACTGGTAATAGGTACTATGCCAAACATCCATGCTGCATGTATGGATATGTAAATTTTTTTTATCACAACTAGCAATAAAGTAAACACGCATGTGTGTATGGAAAGATAATGACATATAAGATATCTATTTATAATTTTTAATAAAGTGTACATGTAATAATTAATTGTAAGTAAAACTAAGTGCAACCAAGATATATAGCTTGTTGTCAAGTGTAGATGGAACATAATTCATAGTGAGTGTGATAGGAGCAGTGTGACCTTTGAGTAGATGTGTAAATACATTAGGTGAGGTTCATTTATACATAGCCCCTCAGTAGTCAAGAATGAACTGTTGAGCAATATTTCATAATCAAGAAATGGTTTGAATTGTGTGTACTAATAAGATGTGATCCTCAAAATGAAAATCATAGAGTGTAAGTGTGTGAGTGAATGAGTGAGCGATTTAACACATGAGTGTAATGAGGTCCATTTTATATATAGATCCTCAGTAGTTTAGCATGGACTGTGGAAATAGAAAGTGTCATATGGTAATGACAACAACGTGTAGAGGTAGATGTCAGAAAGATATGTCATGAATGTACAGAGTGTGCAATGTGTATAATGTAGAATACATGCTGTGAGAAGGAGATGAGCATGTGATGTGTGATGTATGTAGTGTACATAGTGTGTGAGGTTCATGTGTATAGGTTTCCCTCAAAATTCAAGTGTGAACCATAGCACAAGAGTGTGTCATCGGGTAATGATGATACAAAATTTTGCATCAAAATGTGTATTTTATATGTGACTGTCTAAATGTGAAGTGACAAGAAAATAAGATACATTTGAATGCTAGAGGGGGGGAATGAGTGCGATGCCCCCATATATGTGATGGTGATAAGAGAGAGATCAAGTGATAGTGTCTGAAAGGTCATCATTTTCCTAATCAAAGCCAACTGGAGTTGTATTAGATACATGATAAGCAATACTACGAGGTGGATCATATAAAGAAGCATTGCGACGTAGGGTGTACATAGTCATGGAATATTCTTCATCGATGAAAGGTACTGGTGGACACCCATATGCGTACCAGCGAGTGAGATTTTGGGAATATCCAGGAGATGAATCATTACCAATAGAAATATGGTCGAAGGGCATAGGAAAGGTGATAGAAGTGTGACTGGAATCTAAAGTGACCCCAATATAATCAAGCCAAGATTTCCCAAGTTTTTGTGAAGAAGTATGAGGGGCACGTGCAAGGAATACTACTAAATGAAATGAATGAAGACCATAGGTATCCGTAATGTGAAAATATCCATGATACATATGAGGCGAGTGTGGAAATAGTAGGATGTCATTGAGTGTTAAGCCAAGTCTATTTAAGCCATCATGTATGAAAATAGTATCAAAATAAGTAGGATCTAATGGAATATAACACCAATAAGAATTATTTTTGAAGAGCGTGCATGTGAAAGGAGGTGGTAAGGATGAAAACTATCTAGGAGAAGGAGAAATAATGTCCAAAGTATGGATGAACCCCCGATAAAGTACTATAACATTATTAGAAGGTAGGGTTTTGAATTTGTATTCATCGTGACCATTGACAATGAAAGCTTCATTCAAATACAAGTCATCTATATCGATAAGATTGAAATTAAGGTTGCACAATGTTTCATCAGTAAGTTCAATGGTATCAACTTCATCATCAGAATCTTTGAAATCATTTGTATTGGCATTGTCATGTTGTATAGTTACATTGAGGATATTTCTAGGAGGTGTACTAGATACAGGAGCAATAGGAGCTTCAATGAGCAGAGTAGTAGTGCTTGGAGGAGTAGACACTATGGGTGAGATGATGACAATAGTCTGAGTAGAAATAGTCAAAGTGTGTGGAGCGGGGGAAGAAGACTGTGAAGCACTAGATTTATCAATATAATATGTATCAATACTACTATATAAAATAGGTTGGGAAGAAGGAATATGCATAACAATAACATGGTGTATGTGATAGAATTTGAATGGATCAAGGTCTGCATCAATGGTATGTTTATATCGATCATGTAAGAATTTGACACATTGGTGCATAGTGGATGGAAATTATTGCATTGCATAAATCCAAGGTCTTGCTAGTAAAAGATTAAGTTAAAGTGAAGTATCTATAACAAATAATTATGTGAGGACATTCTTAGACCCAACTTGAATATGTAATGAAATAGTTCCTTAGCATGTGCAATTAGTTTAATTATAGCCTGGTTATTTGAGAAGGGAATGAGCACATAGGTTGATGGCTGAGCCATTTGACATAAGTACATAGTTAATGCAAGTGGTTTCAATTATAGTAGTGATGAGAAAAGATGCACATAGACTGTCATTAGCAAACGACATTATGTCCTCATTAGTAAATGATATATCACATGGAAATTTTTTGATGGAAAGAATGAGGTGTGTAAAGGACACTAAAAAATTATCACTTTCTATATGAATACAATGGAGGGTGTCATCTAATACATGTGATGATAGTCATGCGCATTGCACAATAGTCATAGAGGGAGATTTTGGCCTGCGTATTCTTTAGTTGTTCAATGATATCATATACCTTAGAAGAAGTAGGAGGAGTTGTATAAGTGATAAGAGGTGGAATAAAAATGGGTGGAGCCATAGGAGGATGAGTGTGGCGAGTAGCTACTACATTCATAGAAGGATCACCATACAACAAGGAGGATGTTGAGTATGAACTGACATGAAATCAACAATGGTAGTAACCATGCTTGAAACTTTAGTGGGTGCAAAAAAAGGATAATATGATTGATTTATAACTTGATAAGATGAAGGAATGCTCAGAAGGAAGGGTTTGATCCATAGGGTTCACCAAAATGATTAAGAAAAATATGACTAAATCTACTTAATCTGATAGTTATTGTAGCAGTAAATAAATAACAATTAAGTAAAACAAATGAATAAATAAAATTAAGATAGTAAATATGAAACCCTAGTTGCAAAGAGGACGAAAGAAGAATTATATGATTTGAAATTAATTATGGGTTGTTCCAAATTGATGACCTAATTAACATAAAGGAAGAATCATTAGACAGATACTTAGAAAAGTGTGCAAGATGAAAATCTTCCTAGACTGGGGTGCCTGGGAAGGGGCAGAGGTGCTTGTGGGCACCCTATACCTGCTCTGGACATCTGTGACTACTTAAAACCTCAGGAAACCTCCTCCATAGGGTCGTGAGATGTTCATTTTCCTTCACCCTTTGTTGCTATGAGGTCGCAAAATGATCTTCGAGGTTGCTGTAAACCTGTAATGAAATAATGACCTACAAAACCCTCAAAGAGACATCAAATACAAAAAATGAAAGATGTAAAATGATGGGTTAGACTATCCTCAACTATCAAACAAGTAATCTTATGATTGAGCATTGTTCTACATTTCAGACCTAATTTAGTTTTGTGTGTGTGTGTGTACAGAATCATTCCCTAAGTGGCTCTTTTCACACTTGGATAGCAAACAAGTAGATAGATGTAAAATATTTAAGTAGATGTGCGCATGGAATAGAATGAAATTCATCTCTTATGAAGTGTATGTAGAATAATGTAGTCCCTTTCCCTTGAATGGATGCTTGAATTCTCTTGAATAGCCTTTGGATGCAACCTTAGGTGGTGATAGCTAATTCTTAGTGTTTGGTCCTTTATTATGATCACATAGCTTTATATTTGTATGATTCCTTACCTTGAATTTCATAATTAACCCTAAAAGTGTCGAATACCAAAAAGATAAGATGCTCAAACAGCTAGAAATGACCCAAAAGATGTGAAAAAAGTACAAAGAGTTCAGGGTCACCAAGAGGGAAAGGGAGCGCCTGGTGCTAACATCCTGGCTAGGTGCTAGTGTCTAGAATAAGAAATGTTGAGGTATCAAAATACAGACTGAACTAGAAAGGGTGTAAAACCAAAATCAACAACAGGAAGAAATCAAAGATGGCCAAATACATGAGTTGATTAGTACTTTCCTTACTTATGAATCATATGAATAGCAGTATGCAATCAAGACTAGATAATTACCCAAAGTGCGTGATTTTGTGTCTACACCTGCCTAAATTTGATGTTTTTGAAAACTTGCAACTAAATGGAGAAAATTATCTTATGACCTTATCGAAGAAAAAAATGATAGAAAATCCTTGTAAAGTCAAATACATGACTATAGGAAATCTTCTTTTGAATTTTACTTGAAAAAAATTGATTGTGGAGAAAAGTTGGTTTCTCTCTCCTAGCTCTATTTGTCCCTTTGGCTTTGAAAAATGAAATGAAAAGGAAATTTTATTTCTTAATCTCCTTTGAAGTATGTTAAATATAATTTCAGTATTGTTGGAAAAATGTAAAGTTGTAAATCATGCTTGATTTTAGTTTAATGTCATGCCAATAGTTGTGTTAACTAGATGGTTTTTGTAGGTACATATGAGAAGAAGAAAATGGTAGCATTTCTTGTTCTTCTATAATATGGAATATCATTGAAATATACATGTAATATTAAATAGATATATCAACACTATTTTTTATGAACATGAATGTTATTTATTGATTATTTTGTGATGAGTAAGAAATTATATTATATTGGTGTATTGGGAAAACATGCATTCTATTTGGGTATTATCTTCATTATGAGTTTGTAAATTATTCTATGGTGTAGATGTTTTAAAATAAGCCCCTATAATGTTAATTATTATTTTATCGCTTAATACTTATGTTGATGGTAGGGAACTTTCTATTCCTAAACTATCAAAAGGAACGACGCTCTTAACCCTTACAGTGTATCTCTCTCTTAAACGAGTCTTGTATAGTTTTACTATGCTTCTATCACTTTAGAAAATAATTAAACATGTCACTTTTCATTAATTTCCTTTCACCTTTGAATGATCTCATTGTGAGATCTAAGTTTTGTGAGGGATGTCAGTACTTGTTTACCTTCACATTAAATCCTCATGTTAAACTCCATTCACCCCTCTCACATCTAATTGGTCTATGGGAGGTTGAATTTCTCTAATGTTATCTTATATCAAGTTGTGTCTTCCTTTAGCATTGTGTTTATTCTCTTGTCTTTCACCATAAAGGTTTTCTTGTGCTCGTGGAATTATGCATGTTATTATAGTTAAGGGTGTAATGTAACATTTTTACATGATTGATGGAATGTTTATAAACATTTTTAGAGGGTTGTATTTTATGTTAAGCCTCTTGGAAAGGCTAATCAACTTATGTGTATCAGTATGGGATCATAAGGGAAAATTAAGAAGGTAATTATTATTCTTTGTAGTGTGATCAATGAAAATTTGGTAAACCACAAAGTGTGGTGGCTCACTCATCTTGTTCTTACCTCAAAAGAATATTGACTCAAATTATATACGAGATTATTAATTCTTATACATGGGTGTTTTGGAAAGTCTAAGGCGAGTCATAAAGGAGATTTATTTTGAGACATCTCGTAGAAGGCTTAGTTACAAATGAGATTTGCATATAGATCTTGATGTCCAAGTTGTGTTCTCGAGTCCAAGAATAAGAGTAAAATTTTAATGAAATCGTTATTAACCTTTAGAATTTAGATTATTTTCTTTAGGTGTCAATTTTTGAAAGAAAGTAAAACTTGGATTTTTGTGAGATAATGGTGTTTGAACCACTCCAAAATTAAATTTTATTTATATGTAGGGTCCTTGAGTGTAAATAGAAATAAAATTAAAACCTAGAATATTTTATATGTTATTGGTGTTCAAAACCTATAATAAACTATTTATATCAAAAATGTGTCCTTAAGATGTTGATTTTGAGTAAACAAAATATGGAATTCTTTCCCTTTAAACCAATGTTCACTCTTTCATGTGAATAAGTGTACATGTATAAGTTAAATATAAAATGAAATAAATAAAGTGTAATATTGTGAATAAGAATATATTCTTACATGATAAATGATTTTGAGACCTAGAAGGTTATAAATGGGTGTTTTTAAATGGAAGTTCAGACAGAACCATATTAAGTTAAGTGTTAAATGAAATAAAATAAATGCATATAAGAAAAAAGAAAAAGGCATGTTTTCATGTTGTGCTTGTAGACACAAAAGAAAACACATATTAAAATTTTACTATGCCTTCAATATGTTGTTTATATGCATGGATCTTAAACATAAAAATTATTCAATGGTGACATCATCTCTTGTCCATGTATGTCTTTGATTTTTCTATTGTACTTCTCTGTCACATCTGTCATTTCTGTATCCACTTCTGGTCAAGTCTGTAGGATCCCTCTCTATGTGTATTTTCATATTTTTTGTCATTTATCCCAAGACATTAACTCCCTCTCTTAACATTAGCATCCAGGTGCTTGCATCCACCTAGGCACTCTTTTCCTGTTTATTTATTTCTTTCATTTTGACATTTTTGGTCGAATTTTTTTACTTTTTTTATCCTTATCCCATGTTCATATTCCACCTTTTGTGTGACTTGTGTCGAAATTCGAACAAGAGATCCATATATATATATATATATATATATATATATATGCAACATACACACTTTTATTCTTATTGGAAATTCTAAGTGGAAACTACATCGACATACTATCACTACAATCAAATAGACTGTATTTTCGACTTGATACACTACATAGGAAGGGGAAATGTTAAATTCCATACCACACATTTTCATCTCATCTAGCCATAGTCTACATCTCATATAGCTGTATTTTCAGCTGCATACACTACCTAAGGACACTATTTCACACACAATCACACAAAACTACATGCAATCAGGAATGTAGTACAATGATAGGTAATAAGGTCACTCTTCCTGTGAACGTTGAGGTCAGTCCAACTTCACATTTTTCATAATTTATTCAAATTTGATGTGTTCATGAGCTTGTATAGGTAGCTAGGGTTTTTTTCACATGTTACAAGTGTGATCAAAACCATGAAAATGAAGGTAATGCGACATAACATAGATTAAGGTGACAACCTTTGGACCCAGAAAAGAAGTAGATCCTAAGCATTTGCATAATAAACAATGCCTATAGTTGGACATCCACATCTAGGAACCTCTGTCATCTTGTGGGAACCCCTTACCCAATCACTACATAGATCTAGAGCTCTTTGAGATCTTCCTGCGACATCATTCCTTTCCATATCTAGTATACACTTAGTCTTGAATATCTAAAAATCACACAGAAATCAGCTAAGTCACCTATCTTTTCCATTTGCTTATATTCTTGCATTGTTTGATCACTTAGAATTTGAATTTTATCATATTATGCATTGTTAGTTACTCTGAAACATAGATTTACTTCTAATTAAATTAAATCATTTGGTGAGCTTGCTCTTATTCGAACTCCTTTCCCTAGGATCCCAAAACCATCATAGTTAAAAAGAGGTTCTCATCAGCTAATCATGATATGACCTATATGTGTATGCAACATGTTTTTTCTAATTCCTTTGAAGAATATGAATTTTGTAACTGTTAGTGCAGAATCATAGCACCACCCTTGAATGTCTGCAACAAGATGGGTTGAGGCTCTCAGTGTGATTGCACAACATGGAGGATCTCTCAAGGTGTGGGACCTTGCGAGTTGAGAGAGGTCTCTGGATTAAGGCCGGTTCCTATTCATCTATTTAGGTGCACACAAATAAATTACAGAGGATCTATTTTAAGCCTACTCTATTTTACCAAGGAGACAGGGTTGAGAGCATAAAAAAAATAAACCTAAGCTAATGAGGTGATGCACCAAAGGAATGTTAAACACTGGTTTTGCAAGCTAAAACATACCAAAGAAATGTAATGTAAACTCCATGCACAAATAAATGAAACGTAATGAGAGATTAGAAGGCAACAATAAACACATGAGAGGGTCGAGAATCATCCACAGACATATACTATTTCTGTAAAATTTGATATAGTGCATTAAAGTGGCCAAGAGGGAAAATCTTGCATTATAGCTTGAATGGGAGGTTTGGGAACTCCAAAAATTTGCTTATAGACAAGGGAAGAAGGGAGAGTGTAGAAAAGAAATGCCTAACCCTTTACAATAAGCCCTGTCCCTTATTTTATAGATTCAACACAAAGAGAAGAAGGAGAGAGAGGTGGGAAAACTAATTTTAAGCTCAACTACTGGCCATTAATTCCCCTACAAATCCACCCACAATCTATCAAATCTTCCTTGATTGCTTGTTTGGCTTGTTGAAGGAGGAAGAATGGTGGATCATATCAAATCCGATCTGGTTGCTGGACCGATTAGATCCTACATTAATGACACGAAGACATTTTCCACTTTTTACCCACCTAACTTCTTCAAAATTAAAGTTTTAGATCTCCACGATGTAGACGAGGTTGAGAACTCTCCAATGGTGCCAAATTTGTTGTATTTTAGGCACTTGATCGTAAGATATGCCCATTTGAATATTTGAATCAGGTCCGTACAAAAATGGTGGAAACCAGTTAGCAGAATAGGTCTGCGAGCCCAAAATTCACTTTACGCCTTTTGGCACAAAATACAAAAATGCAAAAAATTACCTCGCAGCCCTGTAATACCTTTTTCTTAAAAAGTCATCTTCAGGTCTTCTGGTCTGCATTTTCAATTTGGGAAAGAAATTACTCCAAGGCCCACCAAGTTGCATGTAATTTAGACATGACACATGGCTCCTCGGGCATCGGTGGAGGCACGACTCATATTTATACTTTGTCTCTTGGAAATGAAGCCAAAAGATTAAAATTACTCCCAGATACCCACCTCCCTGCTTTGACATGGAACATGGCCACGTGGAGGGGTGGCGCTCATTTGGGGAACACTTTTGGATTTTTCTTTTGAAGTTGTGTCGGGCTAACGCGTGGCTTCTTCTGCAGATTCGCGTTATTCCTTTATATTTTTTGACTAAGTCACTTCACTTGGTGGGGCCATATATCTGACCTAGGACACATGGAGGCTTAGCGCTCGTCTAAAGACCCATTTTAGATTTACCTTTGAAGATGCACTACGCTGACACGTGGAAGCCTTGCACTCATTTCAGTCTCCACTTTGGGTCGTTCCTTTGAATGTGCATCGTTAAGACCATGGAAAATTCCGCCTACACTCTTATACTAAACTGATTTGGGCCCACTTTTAGATTTATATTTATTAACCCCTAGCCACGTTGAGGGCTGGCGCAAGTTTGAGTCTCTGCCTTATGCTCCCATCTTGAAATTACGTTGAGCTGACATGTGTTTCCTTCCACTTTTTTGGACTTTTCAATGGCCGAATCTATCCTTTTTTTGGGCCTGGGACATGTGGAAGCTCCACGCTTGTTTGGGAACTTATTTTTTATTTTTAGCCTATGGAGATGCACCAATGAGGCACGTGGAGGATTCCACTGATTCCTCCATACTTAGCCAATTTTAGGATCGTTTTGTACCATTTGTAGAGCCCAAAGACTTTGAGTTTTTCTCCATTTATTTTCCTTATGGCCTATGGTTTTCTTTGACACTATTTGCCTCCCTCCCTGACCCTACTACTGTTAGTGTAGCAGCTGATTAACATGATGAGATCCCTCTCCACCATTAGTTCAAGCTTATGGTGTGATGGAAAGTCATTTGGTATCAGAGCTAGGTAGTTAAGCATGCTAGCCCTAGAGTAGTGCTGGGATGGGTGACCTCCCAAGAAATTCTCGGTGTCACTGCCTCTTAATGTCGTTGGGCCTAATTAGGTGTATACGTGGTGGGCCCAGAGCTCATGTGGTTGCATCTGGCTTCATCGTGCGGGGGTGTGTTGGTGTAGCAGTTGATTAACATGATGAGATCCCTCTCCACAATAAGTTCGAGCTTTTGGTGTGACGGAAAATTGTGTGGTATCAAAGCCAGGCAGTTAAGCGTGCCAGCCCCAGAGTAGTGCTGGGATGGGTGACCTCCTAGAAAATTCCTAGTGTCACTGCCTCCTAATGCCATTGGGCCTAATTGGGTGTATACGTGGTGGGCCAAGAGGTCACATGGTTGTATTCGGCTCCATCATGAGGGAGGGTGTTAGCGTAGCAGCTGATTAACATGATGAGATCCCTCTCCACCATCAGTTCGAGCTTTTGGTGTGATGGAAAATTGTTTGGTATCAGAGCGGATCTTGTGGATCCTTGCACTCCTCGGTGTTGCTCGTGTGTTTTTCTAGCTTCCGACGTGATATCCAGATCTCGTTGTGTGTGTCATAATGGTTATTCCATTTTTTGTACTCTTCTTGCATTGATTTCGGGCATTTATACCTCTATTCGTGTTTGTGGGTTTTGGTTTCTTGCTCGGTTGTTCGATGTGGTTGTTCAAGTTTATGGTGTTTTTTGATTTTAGTGTCTTTGACCACTCAATTTTTCGGGTTCGCATGCACATTTGGAGGTGTTTTTATGAGCACGTATTCCTTTCCCTTCGACTACAGCTTGCTCATGCTACGTGTTGGTCTAGCCTCTGCATTGGTGTGCCCGTTTTTCTATGCGTGGCATCCTACTTTGGCATTTTAGACTCTATTCCGGCTCTCTTTAGGCATTTTCAGCTTCAACCTGCATTTTTTTTGCATTAGAAAATGTTACACTTGCGTCTTTGTGCATAGGAAAACATTTTTGCTTCCTCAGATATGTTTTTTTGGCATTGCCTTGGCTTTTCAGACCTGCACACGCAGTACAACCATTTTTCTATCTTTTTTTGTGGTTTGGGTCTTCTCCAGCTTCTGCCTAGCACTCAGACCTCCAACACGTGGCTTCAACACCTCCAGCTCCTTCCTCCAATGTTAGAAAACGTTTTTTTTGAATTACCATTACAAAAAATGTTTTTTCTAACCTGCACGTGGTCTTGGACATTTTTTGGAGCCATCCTGTTGTTGTAGACCTGCATTTTTTATCTTCCTCTGGCATGTGGACCTTAAACGGTGTTGCTTCAACAACTCAGGTGCCTCTGCATTGAAAAATGTTTTGGATTCTATGTTTCTGGCTGCTTGAAAACATTTTTTTGGCTGCTGAGTTTGGTTGCTAAACGTTTTGGTTGTTGTGTTTAACTTACCTACATTTCCATCCTTCAACGGTTCTCTTACCTAGAAATCTACGTTGAAATCTACTGCATACAACTCTGTGCCTTCAACATGCGTTTTTTATTGGAAAATGTTTTTTGTCTTCTGTTGCGTTCAACATCAACCTGCATTTTCTCCTCTGGCATTTTCTCCTTTCACAGCGGCCGTTTCAACTCCCTGCACCACATGGAACATCTCCCAGCACCAGTCCACCAGCCACGTGGCCCTACAGCAATCTCCAGCGGTTTCAACCTCTCCTCCAACACGTGCTAACTGCTGCTCTACCATTCAGCTCGGTTTGACACCTTCCAATGTGGGTCCCCCTCTCATCACCTTCTTTTCTGATGTTTTAGGGTGATTATTAAAAATAAAAAAAACATTTCATTTCTTGGCATTGTAAAAATTTGGGTTATTTGACTTGTTTTATCAACCCTCCTACGAGCGTTGAAGATGGAGGATGAGGTCTGGGGTTGGCAGGAGGCTAACCCACCCCTCGCAGTCAAAACAAACCCCTATCTAAAATTTTGTGCCATTTCTTAACAAGTACCCACACAATACCCTTTGCACCCATCTCGTGTACTTTTTTAATGCATATGCAACATCTAGTGTATTTTTCCATCAGTTGCGGGAATCGTTTTAATGCTATAACTTTTGACTCGCTGCTCATTTTTTAGCGCTTCTTTAGTGAAAGTTGCATGATTTTTCACACATTACGTGATGGCATTGCCAATTTTGTAAAATTCACTAGTTTATAAAGTGCCACATTTTGGGTGGGTTGCTTGTACTCTTGGGCCTACACACACAGACACATTATCAGCCGAGTTCTGACGTCTTGCTTTTGTGCATCTTTCATTTTGCATCATGGAGAGTGCTCTTTCTAAGACGAGAGCATCGTAGGATCGCTTTACAGCATCCGCCACTTCTTACCGGGAGAGAGACCTATTCAGCTTGGCATGCTTCCATGGAACGTTACTTTGCCCATGAGGGTATTTCAACCTTCTTACTTGGGCCAGTTCCTGCACCCATTGATCATCATCATCTAGAGGACTTCCTCAACACTTGCGACCACATCTTTGGTCACATGATGATGCATGTCTCTCGTTCTCTCTGGTTTCACGTGGCAGACTCAGATCCACCCCACCGTGTCTGGAGCATTCTTCAGTCCTTCTATGGAGACCCTTCACATACTTGCACTGTTGTTACTGCTACTGATTCAGTTGTCTCCTCCATTTCTTTGTGTGATGACAGTTCCACTGACACAGGACTCGCTTGGATTCTACTTCTGATGACGAGGATTGTGCATCTAGTTCTGATGTCGAGAGCATTACAATAGGACTCTTCTCCTCTTTCTCTCACTATTCTAGAGAGTGTTGACACTTCCCACATCTCATCAGATATCGAGAAGTCTCATACTTAGTCTCACACCGTCATTACACCCACCTCCTTTCCACTTCCAGTGTGCGAGGCCCATTTCACTCCTCCACCTTCATTGGATGACTCCTACCTATCTGACATCGCTCTTCTATTTTTTGAGCCCCCTCATTGGGACGAGTATCTGCCTGACCTTAGTTATCTTTTCGCAGAGTCTACTTGTGATGCTCTATAGATTTCTCATCCATCTACATGTGTTTCAGAGGCATTCATCAACTCTGTTTTTGGGAGTGCCCCTTCCGGGAATCATGTCACTTCCACATTTCCAGAGACCTTCATTAATCCACCCTCAGTTGTGGATCCCTTTTCTATTGTGGAGGATGTTTTTTTCCCTTCACATCACTTGGACATCCTTTTTGTGGGTGTTCCTCTTCACTCTGACAGTTCTACGCATGTGGCATTACCTTTGGTTCCTTGGCACTCACTCGCTATACCTATGTCACACTTATGTGCACCAGACTCAGAGTTCTTCATGTTGCTGCCTTCAATTTCCTTTGTGGAGTGTGTGAAATTCCAGCATGTCATTTTTGTCCTTCCTAAGGGAAAGCACATAGTTCAGTGCGGGTGGCTCTTCTTTAGTCTAGAGGCAGAGGATCTTGTCATCGACATTCTTTTGGGAGACTTCTTAGAGCTACAGATTTCCAGATCCGTCCATGGCATCTTCTGCATTCCTCTCGTCTCGCTCTTCTTCTCTCTTCTTCTTCTATATGATAGATTGCCTCTTTGTACATGGGTACCCTTTCAGGCTTGTCTATGGCCGGGACCCATATTTGGCATCTTTCTTAGATTAGAGAGTTTGTTTTTCTCTTGTGGTGGATGTTTTTCCTGCTGGGTTTTCCTTCACTGCTTGGGATCTTTTTCTTGTACATGGGTACCTCATCAGGCTTTGTGTCGGGACCCATTTCTTGTTTTTGACTTACCACCTCATCCTAAGTTACGATGAAGGTGGGTGTTGGTGTGTGTTATTTTCCACATCATTAGGTGAGTCATCTCACTTAGGTGAGATCGTAGGTCCACGTGTCATTTAGGGGTCATTATGAGATTCCCTTATGTGTCAGTGTGTCAACACGTCAGTGTGTCAGCACGTCAGTACATCATATACATCATTGGGAGTTAAACTTCTATTATGGGAATGTAACTCCCCCTCTCTACTTGAGTTGTCATGATTGTAGCACTGGGGGTTACTCAGCACCTCCTATAAGTACATGTCTTTTGATCTATGAGATAGAGGAGATTTTTATGGCTTAACTAGGTTCTGCCCATTTGTCGAATCTTTGCATGCACATTCGGTTGATGCTCAATCCTCCCGAGATCTCTTCACGCTACCGTTCGCATTTTCGTTGATGTGCACGTCATCCCTTGTGATCCTCACTTGCTGTCACACCAAAAGCTCGAACTGATGGTGGAGAGGGATCTCATCGTGTTATTCAGCGGTTACGCCAATACCCTCCCGCATGATGGAGCCAGGATACACCCAATCAGGCCCAACGGCACATTAGGAGGCAGTGACACTGGGAATTTCTCGGGAGGTCACCCATCCCAGAACTACTCTGGGGGTAGCACGCTTAACTAGTTGGTATCAAAGCTACACGACTTGCCGTCACACCAAAAGCTCGAACTAATGGTGTGATGGCAAGTCGTGCATCTCTGATACCAAGCAGTTAAGCAACGCCATCCCCAGAGTAGTTCTGGGATGGGTGACCTCCTGGGAAATTCCCAGTGTCACTTCCTCCTAATGTTGTTGGGCCTGATTGGGTGTATACCCGGCTCCATCGTGTGGGGGTGTATTGGCGTAGCAACTGTTTAACATGATCAGATCCCTCTCCACCATCAGTTCGAGCTTTTGGTGTGACAACAAGTCGTTTGGTATCAGAGCCAGGTAGTTAAGTGCGCTAGCCCCAGAGTAGTGCTGGCAATGGGTGACCTCCCGGGAAATTCTCGGTGTCACTTCCTCTTAATATTCCATTGGGACTGATTGGGTGTATACCCGGCTCTATCATGCGGGAGGGTATTGGTATAGCAAATGATTAACACGATGAGATCCCTCTCCACCATCAGTTTGAGCTTTTGGTGTGATGGCAAGTCGTGCAACTCTGATACCATGAAAGAGGGTTTTAAAACCCGCAAGTGAGGATCACGAGGGACGATGTGCACATCAATGAATGTGTGAACGGCAGCGTGAAGAGATCTCGAGAGGAGCGAGCATCAACTGAATGTGCATGCAAAGATTCGACAAATGGGCAGAACCTAGTTAAGCCATAAAACACTCCTCTATCTCATCGATCAAAAGACGTGTACATATAGGAGGTGTTGAGTAACCCCCAGTGCTATAATCATGACAACTCGAGTAGAGAGGGGGAGTTACATTCCCATAATATAAGTATAACTCCCAATGACGCATATGACGCATTGACGCGTAAGGGAATCTCATAATGAACCCTAAATGACACATGGACCTATGATCTCACCTAAGTGAGATGACTCACCTAATGATGTGGAAAATAACACACACCAACAACTACTCCATTGTAGAGCCTACTGTTACTTATCTGTTGGATTTGAAGTGTGGATTCGTTCAATGGAACTGTTTCTTGAGTTTCTTCTTGCATAGGGTTGTGTTTGATCAATTTTGTTCGGGGCAAAATTCAGATAACAACTTGGCACCTCGCAGGGGCATCTTTCTACTAGATGAAGAGATCAATTGCCTTGTTGTATGCATTGGGCACAGAGTTATGGTTGGTGGCTGACGTTGATCCTATTTTCTTGAAATGGACCCTTTAAGACCCAATTTTAGTTGCTTTGTATTTGTTTAATTTAAAAAAGAGCAACTATTGCGAAAACTATGGGTCTCCTTATTGTGAAAATGTTGAAGGGCCTGGTGCATTCACCTGGAGGCACATTGAGCTGTATAACAATGCAAAACTAGAGCAACAAAAAACCCATGTCACAACACTTAGGAAAACAAAACCTACGCTACAACAAAACAATGTGCATATGTACTTAGGGAATTATTAGGATCTGTAATTCTTTGCCATCCAATTTAGCCAACTGTAAGGAATTTCTACTTTTGCACCTTGTGATCATATAGGGGCCACTCCCAATGGCATCGAACTTGGAATGCCTTCCTGGTTTTTCTCGATCTACATCCCACTTTAGAACTAAGTCCCCTTCTTGAAATGTCCTTGTTCTTGCTTTCTTGTCAAAACTCTTCTTGATCAATGCTTGATCCTTTTCCATGCTCTTCATTGCATGCTCTCTTACTTATCCTACTTCCATTAGCTCTGAATACCTGATTGCCATGGGTTCAAACTCAGCTAGCTCTAACTGTTTCATGAGCTCCAAAGCGGGAAACTCCAATGATATGGGCAATAGCCTTGCCTTTTCCATATACAAGCTTGTATGTGGAGCTTCCTGTGGATATTTTGGATGTGATCCTATCAGCCCATAGAGCTGATTTGAGCTTTGTATGCCAAGTTCTCTAATTTTCATCAAGAGTCCTTCTAATAATCCTTAATAGGTTCTTGTTCATGGACTCTACTTGGCCATTACCTTGAGGGTAATAGTTTGATGAAGTGCTGAGGTATACACCATTCTTGACTACCCATTCAATGATCCTTGTACCCATGAATGCCAATGCATTATCTAATATAATAGTGGCAGGGATTCCAAACCTGGTGGCTATCCCTTCATAGAAATCCAAGATGTTGGATTCATTTGCTTCTTTTAGTGCCACCACCTTAGTCCACTTGGTAAAATAATCTATTCTGTAAGTATACATTTATGGCCCTGGCTTGAATTTGGGTTAATCACCCCAATGAAGTCTAGTCCCCATTGCATGAATGATTGATCCACTGAAATTGGGTGAAGGGGCAGGACTACTCGCTTTTCTTTCCCTGTGAAGAATGCACACTTCTTACATTTCTTGATCCATGAGTAGTAGTCCTTGAACACTGTAGGCCAATAATAACAAGATTTCATGATCTTGAGAGCTGTTACTCTAGGAGAAAAGTGACCTCTTACTTCTCCATCATGGAACTCATGCAACTCTCTCTCAATTTGGCCTAGTCCAATGCACCTCAATAGAACACTATTGATATCCCTTTTAAACAAGACACCACCAACAAGCACATATGGGATGGCTTGTAGTCTGAAGTATCTCCTCTTTGCTTTGTTCCATTCCAGAGGGCACAAACCTATTTGGAGATAATGCACGAAGGCTTGAGTCCAACATGGAATAGGTGCCTCATTATATGGTTGCTCTTGATCATTCTAAAATAGTAGGACAACCTCATTTTTATCCACTGACTCAGCCTGTTGCTTGGAGGTGAGATGTTCACATAGACCCTTGCCACAAACTAGTTTGGTCACCTTGATCTCAATGTCATATTCCATTACCTGAGTGATCCAACCTACTCTCTTCTCATTCAAGTCCTTGTTCAGGAGAAAATCCTTGACACCAGCATGAGATACTAGCAGTTGAATCTTATTGTTTGAGACCAAGTGTCTAAACTTCTTCAAGCTCCTAACAACAACAAGGACATGTTTTTCAATGAAAGAGTACTTTACCTCATAGTCCTCCAAGATCTGACTGAAGAAGGCTATGGGTTATTCTGAACCTTCCTTGTTGGGCTGGACCAAGATGGCTGAGATGGTGTCTGACCCTCCAAAAGCATACAACATGAAGTCTTTTGAGAAGTCTGGGTTAATGAGAGTTGGGGCTTGTGATATTATGAGCTTGATGGCCTCAAAACTCTCTTTGCCTTCTGTTGTTCATTTAAATGCAAGAGTCTTCTTTAACATCATTGTTAAAGGCTTCACAAGAGTGGAAAAATCAGGTACAAACCTGTGAACAAATTTTATCCTCCCCAAGAAGCTTTGGAGAGGACTTTTTGTGTTGTGGCAATGGAAGTGTCCGAATGGCTTCAACTCTTTCAGGATCAATTGTTAACCCTTCTCTTGAAACAATGTGGCCCAAAAATTTCCCCTCATGTGCCAAGAATACACACTTCTTTGGGTTTAATGACACTTTGAATCTTCTACACATCTAGAATACACCTTCTAAGGTGGAAGAGATGGTCTGCAACATTCTTTGAGAAGATGGTGATATCATCTAGATACACCAGGAAAATATTGTTGATTAAGCCTTTGAATGCCATGTCCATAGCTCACTGAAATGTTGCCATCGAGCATTTGATAGTCCAAATGGCATCTTCTTATAAGCATATGTCCCCCATTTGGTGGTGAAGGCTGTCTTAAATTGGTCTTCCTCTTTCACCATTATCTAGTTATAGCCTGAATATCCATCTAGCAATGAAAACCTCTCAGAGCCAGCCACAACCTGTAGGATCTGTTCCATTGATGGAAGTGGATAGTGATCTTTCAGTGATGCTTTGTTCAGATCATGAAAGTCCACACACAGTCTAATTTCTCCATTTCTTTTCCTCACAAGGCACCAAGTTAGCAACCTAACTTGAGTGCTTGATAGGGAAGATGATGTTGGCCTCAATTATCTTGTTCAATTCTTTCCTCATGAGAGGCTCAATGTGAGGATTTATTGGCCTTTGCTTCTATCTAAAAGGCTTAGATCCTGGATCCAGCTCGATAGTGTGTTGTGCCAGCTTTGGGTTGAAACCTCTTAAATATTTGTAAGTCTAGGAAAAGACATCTGGGAATTCTTGACAAAGTTGAATAAATTCATATTTTTCTTGTTGAGTGCTTACCTTGCCAATCTGCAACGTTTTTCCTTCTTCTATGAAAATGGGCTCTGAATCTTCACCCTTTACCTGAATATTCACCTTCTCCTTTCAGAATTGGTCATTTGGGTTGAAGATTGATTCCAAAGTGACAAGACCCTTTGGTAGTTTGTTGGTCCTCAGCTGCACCACTTGATCGCCATACTGCTACTCCAGTTTGTCTTGGTTCTTGGAGGAGAACTCAGCTTCTTCTTGTAGAAAGTTGACAATTTGTTGATCATTTTTGAAGACTTTCCAACTTGTGTTGTTATCTGGGACAACTGGTCTCATAACCAACTTGATATGGGGCTGAGATTTATCACTCTTGATACTCTCTACAACATCAAATGCTGCCCCAATTATTCAATTTGTCTACTGCTTCATTCTTCTTCCTTGGGATGGAATTGATGCCAAATGCTTCGAAATCCTTGATGAGGTCCCATACCCAGTTCTTGTAGCTCTTTAACATGTCATTCTTGGTAGCATTTTGTCCTCGGACCTGATTAGCAACTAGCTCACTATTGCCAAACACTTGCAAGTTCTTGATTCCTCTTTTCCTTTCCCAATGCAGTCCATGGATCAAAGCCTCATACTCTACTGTGTTGTTTGAATAAGAAAATTGGAAATGGAAAGATGAGTAGTATTTCATACCTTGGGGGGAAACAAGCATAGCTCCTCCTCTGGCTCCTTGTCTACTTCTTGAGCCATCAAAGAATAACTGCCATACTCATTATCATCTTTGTGGTCTGGCTTAATGATGTCAGGAAGAGGATGATTCTCCTCATGCAAATAGTAGACTCCTAGCTCAGATTCCTCCATCTCCTTATAGGGGTAAAAATCATGCCTCTTGTTCACCCATTCGTCGAGGGTCAAGTCTTGGGATACACCCCACCTTGGTATCTGCTTCACAAGTGCTTGGGAGGTCCTCTTGATCAAAGGCTGAACAATTGGCATTGATTAGGCTGGGTACATAAGACTCAATATGGTAATATGTAATGGGATCAGATCTGATTGTAGCCTTAGCTCCATACCTTGTTCTAAAAAGCATGTGTGACCAATCAACAGACAAATAGCCTCCAATCTTAGTAGTGAAGTCTCTTGACAAACACAATGCAAAATGTGGCGGCAAGTCTATGACTGATACGTTTTGCAATACAGTCACATTGGGGCATGTGTGTAGTGTGAGGTTAAATCTTTGATGACTCCAACCATTGTTACCGTTGTCCCATCTAATTACACTACACCCCTGGAGATGACTTCGTATTGAAGACCCAGCTGATCAGCTATTTGTTTTGGCATTACAGAGCTACTTTCCCCCAAATCAATCATGCAATTATGTACCAATTTGTCTCCAATGATCAATGAAACATAGAATGGAGGGGGCTTCAGATTCTTACCTTGTTGTTCTCCATGGTTTCCCTCAGGCTGAACCGCATTGGTAAACACTTTCTCTTGCTGGTTAGGGGGCTGATTTGAGCTTGACCAATTGGCCATAGTAGTCTGCAACAGATCTCTCTGTCCTGGAATGGCCAATGACTCCCACATTGAAATATTCACATTTTTCTTCTTCATTTGTTCAATGATGTTAAATGATGATGAGCTATCCTTTTGCTGCCCCTTTCCTGGTACATTTTTCTCTTGCACATGGGTCGTTACAACCGGTGCCTGAGTGGGTTTGGAAGGTGGCTTGGGATGACTCTGCATATTGGGAGTTACATTTTGAGTGCCAATACCTTATGGAGTAATGGAGGGTTGAGGATTACCTGAGTTTGGTGATTGTCCCTCTCTAATATTCCTTTTCTTGGACCATGTATTGGCAGCTACACTTTGAGAAGGGGCTTGATTCATACCACAGAAATCTTCAGCTTGCCAATTGACAAGCATAGTCTCACTTGGAGGTGCCTCTTGTTGAGTTTCTTGCTGCTGATTTTCCTCTTGGCTAGACTCTTGTGACACACCAATGGTCTATACCATCAAGGCCTGGTTTAGTGCACCATTAAAACACATTGACTGGTTGTGGGGCTGATTGCATGGGAAACACCAATCATATTCTTGTGCCATGTTGTTTTGTGTTGGAACCAAGGCCCTTGATGTTGAAGTTGTGTTTGGATCATATGACCGGAAAGGCCTAGCAACTTGAGGTTGTCCTTGGTTTTGGTTTTGATTTACAGCCTGAGCTGGTGGCCTATTTTGCTGATATGGGGGTCTAGCCTGATACTGAGTCTGAGGCTGATATGGCCTAGAAATTTGAGCTTGCTGCCTTTTGATAGTCACTAGCTCATTCCCTAGGTTCTGTAAGTTGTTTCATAACTTCTTGAAGCTCTTTTGAGGTGTTAGAAGATGAGGTGGAGGCTTCAACTGAACTCTGATTCCTAGGAGTAGGTATAGGAGCTAATGTGGGTGTCTGACTAGTGCTTGGATCTCCTAGTTCTGGGTATAGAGGCATAGGTGGCCTAGGAGCAAGTTTGCCAGCCTGAATTAGACAATTTTCAGCTCTAATGGAAATGTTATAGGCTGCAGGTAAGGTGGTGCCTCCCATTGATTGAATCATTAAAGAAATATCAGAATTTAGAGCTCTAAGAAAGTATAAGAAAGCACCTTCATCTGTGGGCCTTACAACCAATGGAATCCTGTCCCATGTCCTTTGGAATATGAAGTTGAAATCTATTAGCTGCTCATTAGGGGCCCTCTTGATGGTTGTCAAATTCTCCAACAAGGATAGATTATCTCCCTTCTCTCCAAATTGGTTGTGAAGAGCTCTGCACAGATGGTCCCAAGTCTGAATAGAGCCTGTTGTTAGACTCCTGAACCATCGTGAAGCTTTACCCTTGAGTGAAGAAGCTAAAAACTTGACTGTAATGTCCATCTCAGTGATCTCATGAATTACACAGAAATTTGCAATGTCTTGAATGTGGTCACTAGGAGAAGTCTGGTTCTCTCCAGTGAAATATGGGAATGCTCTTTAATGCTACAACCAGGACTGGATTTTGTGCATTGAGAGCAGAGTGGGCTGCTGCCAGTGAAGTCAACATAGGGGTTGGGTGGTTATGCCATTATGATTGGCCTGAGAACCCTTGTTGATTGAATGAATGGCCTACTAGGTGGAGGTGTTGACAAGGTTCTATTTGGTGGAGATGGAGACATCTGGGCTCTTCTCCCCTCTCTCCCTCTGTCTGGGGACAAGTGCAGATAGAAAAATAGTCCCTCCTCTCTAGTTCTTGACCTTGTTTATATTCTTCTCATGAACTTGAAAAGCTTGGAATGTTGAAACTAGTAGATTCTGTCTCTTTTGGAGTCGCCAGATGTGTAATTTCAAAGCTTCTTAAAAGCTTAAAACTTACAGCAAGTGCACATCAATCTTGCTGTAATAAAAATGGAGACTTCTTGGTCCCACCGGGCGTGCCAAAAATGTTAGTGTAGAATCACAACACCCCTGAATGCCTTGCAACTAGATGAGTTGAGACTCTCAGTGTGATTGCACAACATGGAGCATATCTCAAAGTGTGGGACCTTGCGAGTTGAGAGAGCTCTCCGGATTAAGGTCAGTTCCTATTCCTCTGTTCACATGCACACAAATAAATTGTAGAGGATCTACTCTAAAACCTACTCTATCTTACCAAGGAGACAAGGTTGAGAAGATATGAGAAAATAAACCTAAGCTAATGAGGTGATGCACCAAAGGAATGTTAAACACTCGTTTTGCAATTTCTAACACAGACCATAGAAATGTAATACAAATACCATGCACAGATAACCAAACTATAATGAGAGATCAGAAGACAACAATAAACACATGAGAGGGTCAAGAATCATCCACAAACATATATTATTGCTCCAAAAGTTGATACAGTACATTACAGTAGCCAAGATTAAAAATCTTATATTACAACTTGAATGGGAGGTTTGGAAACTCCACAAATTCGTCTTACAGACAAGGGAAGAAGGGAGGGTGCAAAACAAAAACTTGTCCAACCCTTTACAATGAGCCCAACCCCTTCTTTTATAGATTCAACAGAGAGAGAAGAAGGAGAGAGGTGGGAAAACTAATTTGAAGCTCAACTACTGGCCATCAATGCCCCTACAAATCCACCCACAATCTGTCAAATCTGCCTTGATTTACTTGTTCGGCATGTTGAAGGAGGAAGAATGGATGGATCAGATCAAATCCGATGTGGTTGTTGGAGAAATTGGATGCTACATTAATGGCACAAATATGTTTTCCATTTTTCACCCACCTAACCTCATCAAAATTAAAGTTTTAGATCTCCATGGCATGTAGATGAGGTTGAGATCTCTCCAATGGTGCCAAATTTGTTGGATTTTGGGCACTGGATCAGAAGATATGCCCATTTGAAAATTTGAATCGAGTCCATATAAAAAATGGTGAAAACCAGTTAGCAGAATGGGTCCATTGGGCCTGAAATTCACTTTGCGCCCATTTTGCACAAAAATACAAAAATGCAAAAATTGTCCCATAGCCCCGCAATACCTTTTGTGAAAAAAAACCATCTTCGGGCCCATCGGTCCGCATTTTTCCATTTGGGAAAAAAATCACTTCAAGGCCCACCGGCCCACATGTAATTTAGGCCTGACACATGTGGCTCCTTGGGCATTGGAGGAGGCACGGCTCATTTTTATACTTTATGTCTCTTGGAAATGAAGCCAAAATGTTAAAATTACCTCTGGCGACCTACCTTCCCACTTTGACTTGAAACATGGCCACGTGGAGGGATGGCATGTTCGTTTGGGGACCACTTTTGGATTTTTCTTTTGAAGTTGTGTTGGGATGACACGTGGCTCCTTTCATGACTTTTCTTTGTTCCTTTATTTTTTTGACTAAGTCATTTTTGTTTGGCGGGGCCATACATCTAACCAAGGACACGTGGAGGCTTGGCGCTTTTCTAAAGACTTGATTTTAGATTTATCTTTGAAGATGCGTTGGGATGACACGTGGAATCCTTGTACTCATTTGAGTCTCCACTTTGGGTGGTGTGCCTTGGAATGTGCACCATTAAGACACGTGGACACCTTCAACTTGTACTCTTATACTTAACTGATTTGGGCCCGCTGCTATTTGACCTTTCATTGACCCCTGACCATGTGGAGAGTTGGCACTAGTTTTAGATTCTACTTCAAGCTTTCCCATTTTGAAATTATGCCAAGATGACACGTGTTTCTTTCCACTTGTTTGGACTTCTCAATGGCTAGCTCTATCCTTTTTTAGGCCTAGGACACATGGAAGCTCGGCGCTCATTTGGAGTCTACTTTTTGAGTTTAACCTTGGAGATGTGTCAATGAGGCACATGGAGGGTTCCACTGATTCTCTCTATACTTAGCCAATTTGGGCTTGCTTTGAATCATTTGTAGAGCCTGATTAGACTTTGAACCTTTCTCCATTTCTTCTCCTTTGAGCCCCTGGTTTTCCTTTGACACTATTTGGCCCTTCCCTGACCCTGCTACTCCATTGTAGAGCCCTTTTACAACCTATGTTTGTTGGATTTAAAATGTGGGCTCATATGGAAGGAACCGTCCCTTGAATTTATTTCTTCCACAGGGTTAATGTTTGATCAATTTTGTTGATGGGAAAAACATGAGATAACAGGCACAACATCCTCCTCTTCTTAGAATCGACTTAGCCTCCTTAAAGTCCGCTCTAAAATAGGTCGTGAAAAGCTGGACTCGTACAGCCTTTGAGCTGTAACATCCGTTTCCCATCCTAGCAAAACCTCTAGTTTTCTTTGACACTATTTTCCACCTTAGACTCGACCTCTGCTTCTCCAATATTCTGAGTCCGCCTAGCAAGGCCCTGAAGGTCCTGTGCTCTAAAATACCCATGGGCTCCATCCATACGGAAACTACCCTTAGATTTGCTTCCGGCACCTTCAAAGGCCACATTGATCCACTACATGAGAGGGGTAAAATTTGGGATATATACCCCCTTATTTGAATTCAAATACATGAATTTCACATCTTTGCATGTCTGATCTATCAGTTGGGCCTGGCTTTAGCTAGGACAATAATTCATATCGGCATACCCAATCCATTATAGGATCTGTTGAATGTTTTCCCACGAAGTCCTTCAGGAGACAACTTATTTTGCCTTTGCCCTCGTGCACATGGATCTTGACATCTGGATGAGGTCACTGACCTTTTCATAAACACCTTCACCCTAATTTCCACCTCATGGAAAGTTAGGTTTTTTGGTGACCATGCTCCTCTTAGAATTCATACATTTACTTCCCTTTTGCATGTCTTCTGCTTCCTACAACCTATTGACTGAATAAAAAGCAACCTAGGAAAGCTAGGAACATTGTCCTGTGATTTCAACCTGGGCCATTAGATACTCTCTGTCCTCATAAACTATCCCATTAATGAAAAGGTAGTCCTACACTCCCTACCATAAAGTCTGTTGAAAATGTGGCATTCAG
The DNA here is from genome assembly GCA_019776745.2 of Taxus chinensis. Classification (NCBI taxonomy): domain Eukaryota; kingdom Viridiplantae; phylum Streptophyta; class Pinopsida; order Cupressales; family Taxaceae; genus Taxus; species Taxus chinensis. The sequence goes on from CM034152.1 coordinate 763,367,762, forward strand.
GCACAAGTGCAAAACTCTGGAAGATTGGAGTGTGTAACGAAAACCCTAAAAAATAGCAGTGCTTCATCCCACTTGGGGTAGTGCATCCATGATGTACTATGAGTCAATCAGTGTCCTCTAAGATGATGATAATCGGAAGCCCACTCGCTACTCTAGCCATTTGTCTTTAGAAGATAGGTTATGCTGAAGTTCGATACTGCAGTCACCACAGGCTTGTTCCCAACCATAGTATAGAAGTGTAATGTGTATACCCAAAGCCCTCTTCTTCTCGCAGATGATATTTTGCTGAAATCTCCTGTAGTCTAACAATGTTATCAAGGTACAGTGGTTGTCTACTGCACCAGTTATATAGGGCTTCTTTCACCAGATTGGTGTCTCGAGTACCCCCCCAGGTGGGGGATTATGGTTCCGCTGTGACATTTAGATGCCCGACTAGGATGGCTGGTGGTATCTCAACGTCGGTAGTGCTACTATGACAATACATGAAAATTTTGTCCCATTTCCACTCTAGAATAACATGTGGTAAAGAAGGCCAGTTGGTCTTGTTCCGGTTCAGCCTTCAAATCCTTGTGCCTAATCACACTTTTCTCTTGTTGTAGACATAAACTAAGCTACATCTCTTCACATGAAGGCCATTCTCACCACCCTAGTTGCATGCATATCTGTGTCAAGGTGGTGTGCTTTTCTTATTCTTCCCACATGGATGGGCTAAATAAGGTACACGATGAGCCTCTGCCAAGATAACATGTCTCAAACATCCATCCCTTACTATGTAACACTTTGTATAGCATCTATGTCTGAGAATTTCCAATTGAAAGGTGGTCTACTATAGTAAAAATTTGAACTTCCCCTAAAAGGGGTAAATGTGTGCAGACTCAAGTCTTTTGAATCTCACGTAAGGTTAAAATTGTCATGAGGATACTGTCACAAAATCCTACTCCCTAAATATGTACCGATTGATGTAGCCATAACCAAATGTCTCCATCTACTCAAACTGTTGGTGAAAAAAATATATTAAGATATATCACATGATCTATCTACACCTGTTGTACTTCACAAAGCAAACTCCATCCAAATCGGACTAAAGATCATCGAGATTAGGTTGTGTTACAATCTTAACGTAAGCTCAAATGGTCTGATCCTAAAAATATAAATTCAAACCTAGCTACAAGAATGAAAAGTCTCCATCCAACCATAATTGTTGAACAAAGGATTTGCTTTAGAGCAAGGTGCATGAGTTAGAGAATTAGGTAAAATGATCTTTGATATTAGAAGAGAGTCGAAGGCTTTTCTTGACATGGCCCTCCTACATCAATTTTTTTATTTGATTTACAGTCCTAAAAACAAGAATTTTCTAGTATAATGCAAGTATTAGGGATTTTCGATGTGAATCATGGCACTACAATTTAATATTTGTATATAGAAAGGCATCCCTTTCAATTTGTATCTTAAATCCTTTCTCAAATCCCATTAAATGCACACATAATTATTCCCTTTCTGGTGACAGGGAAGTGATGTTTTGTCTAATCTGAGAAGTTCATCATGTCTAAACAAATCTCCTATGGTAAACTGTCAGCCCCATGAAACTGCACACTTTGGTCACACTATACCTGGCACATGTCAATTCATAATTAGCTCTAATCTTGGAAGGAGTGGATGGATAAGTTGACCTTGCCTAAAAAGGATGTGACCCGATTACTTGTACTCTTACTGCATATGATAATGAACACTTCTCTAGGTTTCCCGTAAAGTTTACTAGCCCACGAATTGACACTACAGAATCTGTGAAGGTTATCCTCAAGATATCCAATTCATGTGTGCATGAGTAAATCAGAAATTTAATCATTACAAATATGCAAAAAGCATGAAGTGATCTAAGACCAGCTAGAAAAAGAAATATCAAGAAATAGTGGTCATTAATACTACATGACAAAATACATGGTTTGGGGGAATTTAGTCAGACCAAAAGACAAATCCTGTGAACTCGTAGTGGCAACATATCTCGTATGGACCTTAGACAAAACTATCAAGTTACTTTCTCCCCTACATGACTACACTCAGTTAGTGGTGTCGGTCACCATTAATTATCTATGATTATAAAATATTGTGGCTCCAATCCTAAAACATGATATAATTACAATCATCTATCCTTAAGTGAAAGGGGGTTCCAAATTCTATGATAAAATAAAATATTCTTATTGATCCATCCCTGACGATAATTCATACACAATCCTAAGATTAATCGGTGCTTCTTACATTTTACATTAAGATCACCTTTATTTAATGTCCAAATAGGGGATAAGTGTGCCTTAGGATGGATTAGGCCTATCATCTATTGAGTTCCCTCAACCTATGTACCACTTTTCCTCACATAGCTCAGGGTTCTTGAATCCTATACAGGTATCTTGAGAGGTAGGCTCTCCCTCCTGGAACCCAAATCATATGTGACAGAAGTAGATCCATAACGTGGGGGAGGAACCCTGAATTCTCCCCTGAGCTTGAAATACATCATAGAAGAGATTTTTTTTTGACAATTTTATGCCCAGTCAACAATGTTCGATATCAAAAAAAAAAAAAAAGTATAATGTAATCCTTTACTGAGGCAATCCCGTATAGTGAAAATAAATACTATATATTTTCATGCCACAATAAATGATTGCTAATGGAATAAAGGCATATCTATATCTAAAAACTTATAAACATGATAGGGTGAACACTACTACAATTTATTTTGCAATATATTGCCATAGAAAGCCTAGCACTTGCTAGGTTATTAGCATAATAACGAGAAGCTGCAAACACCATATGTTGGGCACAAAATACACACCAAAAATCCACATATATGTATTCTTTCTGAAAATAATCACACATACCAGCTCCTCAGTCATCTGTGAAGCCATGACCATTGCCACTCTCTCAAATCTCGTCAAAATTTCTGCCCTAACACATGGTATTTTTGTAACTGGCATCTTAAATTTCAACTACTCTCAGTGAAAATGAAGTTACATTTCACCTTTTCACTATTACTATACATAGTAATTCCAATTTACCGTATACTATAGTTACTATTTACCTCTATTTTTCTAACTAATACATGGCATACGGTTTTTCTCATATCTTGATCTTTGTGTTAGGAAATAAGGGATAAAATATGCGGAATAATCCCTCACAGAATCGCAACAGAAGAAACTAATATGCAGAAATTATTACAGATCTCAAATAAAATTGCAGAATAAAATAACACAACACAAAAAGACAGTATTTAACATGGTTCACCCAATTTGGGCTACGTCCACCAAGAATCACTTGCTCATATTTTATTACAAGCCACTGCTCTCTCAATACAATACCCAGGTCCGTTTGGAGCTATGCTCAACAAAATCTACAGAATTCACAGCTGAATTCAAAACACATCTGCAACACAATTTCTTGTACATATATCATATGCATAAGACCATATAAATAGACAACTGCTTAAGCAGTTTGATACAAAACCGTGGGTATCAAAACCAAGGGAAAAAAACCGTGGGTATCAAAACAATGGGCGAAAGACCGAAAAAACCATGGGCCCAAAAACAGCCCATAACGGTTACCCATTACCCATGGGTTAATGGACCGCCGTAAAAATACCCGAGTGTAACACATGGAAGGTGTACCATACTATAACATGAAAATAGGCTCCACAAACATAACAATCTCCCACTTGGAGACTAGTTTCCACTGAGCAAGCTTCTCAACCCTTCACTGTCATCCGCGAAGGCCAACCAAAGCTGAACATAGCTTTAGTTTATCCCTTGTGACCACCTTGGTCATCATGTCTGCAAGATTCTAACTGGTATGAATCTTCTCCAACTTCAACTTATCTTCCTCCAAAGCTGTCCTGATGAAGTGATATCTCAACTATATATGCTTCATCCTGGAGTGGAAAGCAGAGTTCTTAGCTAGGTGTATAACACTCTGACTATCACTATATAGCTTACATTCCTCCTGCTTATGCCCCAACTCCTCAAGCAATTGTTGTAGCCAAATCATCTCTTTGCTTGCCTCTTTGGCAGCAACATACTCAGCCTCCATGGTTGACAAAGCCACCAACTTCTGTAGTCGTGAAATCTAGCTCACTGCTGTCCCACCTACAGTATAAATATAACCTGTTGTGCTCCTCCTGCTGTCTACATCTCCAGCCATGTCTAAATCTACATAACCACATAAAGTGGTGTCTGATCCACTATAGCACAGAACTATCCCCATGGTTCCTCTCAAATACCAAAGGATCCACTTTACTACTTGCCAATGCTCTTTACCTGGATCACTCATAAATCTACTCACAGCTCCCACTGCATGGGCAATATCAAGCCTAGTGCACACCATAGCATACATAAAACTGCCAACTGCTGATGAGTAAGGTACCTTGGACATCTGATTTCTTTCCTGCTCTATCTTGGGACACTGCTCCTTTGATAACTTAAAATGGCCTGCCAAAGGAGTCCCAACTAGTTTAGCATCCCGCATGTTAAACCTGTCTAATACCTTCTTAATGTTACCTTCCTGAGATAAAGTCAACTTTCATTCCTTCCTATCCCGAGTTATCCTCATACCAACGATTTTTCTGGCTGCCCCCAAATCCTTCATATCAAAGGATTCACTTAGTTGTTTCTTGAGTACTTTTATTTCCTGCATGTTTTTACCTGCAACCAACATGTCATCAACATACAAACATAGGAAAATATAACTTCCATCCTCAAAAGTTCTTTGTATACACGCAATGGTCATAATGACATCTAATATAACCTTGCTCCATCATGAAGCTATCAAACTTCTTATACCATTGACGCAGAACTTGTTTCAAGCCATACAAGGCTCTTATTCAATTTACACACCATCTCCTCTTTACCTTTGACCTCATAGCCCTCTGGTTGCTACATATATAGTTCCTCCTCCAAATCACCATGGAGAAATGCAGTCTTTACATCTAACTGTTCTAAGTGCAAGTCTTCTGCTGCCACTATTCCAAGAATAGTTTTAATAGAATTCATTTTTACTACAGGAGAAAATATCTCATCAAAATCTATACCTTGTTTCTGTGCAAACCCCTTGACCACTAACCAGTGCCTTATATCTTTTTCTTTCCTCCTCCTTCGTCTTTAACTTTGTACACCCACTTGTTCTGCAATGCTCTTTTGCCTTCTGATAGCTTCACCAAATCCAAATTCTGGTTCTCCATGAGAGACTTATGCTTCTCATCCATGGCTTGCTCCCACTTCTTACTGGCATCTACCTGCATTGCTTCATCAAAAATCTCTGGCTCTCCACCATTAGTGAGTAATAAATTATAAAGAGAAGGAGAAAACCGTTCAGGTTCTTTTCTTACCCTAGAAGACCTCCTCACTGTAGGATTTTAGGGTTCCTGTAGAGTAGGTTCCTGAACTGATTCATGGGTCACTTTCCCATTCGGAAGATCCTCTACCACTGCATATTCGTTCTTGGATTCTTCCCTATTTTCTTGCAACTGTTTCTTATACATGACTTTCTCATTAAAGACCACATCCCTAGACCGAATGATTTTCTTGTCCTTAATACTCCAACATTTAAACCCAAAGTCATCACCACCATAACCAATGAAAGTACATTTTTCTGATTTAGCCTCTAGCTTGGTCCTATCATCCTTGTCTATATGAACAAACACTTCACATCCAAAGACTCTAAGAAATGAATAATCAACTTTCTTACCATACCATGCCTCCTCAGGTATGCCTCCATCCAAGGCACTTGAGGGTCCTCTGTTTATCAAGTACACAGCTGTGCTCACCGCTTCTACCCAAAAAGAAAGAGGCAGTCCTGCATGTAACCTCATGCTCCTAGCACGTTCCATTATTGTTCTGTTCATCCTTTCTGATACCCCATTCTGCTGTGGACTTCCTGGAACCGTTTTTTTCCTGTGGATTCCATTCTTAGAACAGTAATCATTAAATTCATTGCATGCAATACTCCCCTCAATTATCTGACCTAAGACATTTTAGCTTAAGACCTGTTTCATTCTCTACCAAGGCTTTCCATTTAACAAAAGTGTTAAATACATCAGATTTGTGTCTAATACAATAAACCCAAACTTTCCTTGTTGCATCATCAATAAAAGTAACCTAATAACTTGAACCCCCAAGAGATGATACCTGAGCCGCCCCCCACACATCTGAATGTACCAGCTCTAACTTACTCTCTTTCTTCATAGGTCCAACATTGAGAAACATTACTCGCTTCTGTTTCCCATATATGCAGTTTTCACAGAAATCTAAACCTGTTTCTGTATATCCAGGAAAATTCTTCTTTATGATGTTCATGCCCTTATGGCTCATATGACCAAGCCTATAGTGCCATAATGTTGTATTTGCATCTAAAGCCACAAGATTACAATCATTAGTATTATCAGTGGTTAAATACAAGGTTACAACCTTCTTACCTCTTGCCACCACAAGAGCACCCTTGGTAACCTTCCAAGAGTCTGCTGTAAATATCACAGTACAACCATCACTTCCTAAACTTCCTTGCCGATATCAAATTTCTCCTTAATTTAGGCACATGTTTGACATCCTTCAATAGCCATGTATTCCCATTCTACATCTTAACCTGAATAGAACCTTTTCCAACTATACTACAAGGCTCATCATCACCAAGAAAAACATGCCCAAAATCCCCTGAACATAATCAACAAAATAATGCCTATGTGGAGTAGCATGAAAAGAAGCCCCTGAATCTAAAACCCAAGATTCAGTAATATTATGCAAAGAAAGAATCAAAGCATCCTGACATACATTACCCGATGCCACATTTGCCTCCTTGTTTTCTTCCTGTTGTTTCTTCTTATCCCGAAGCTCCCAACAGTCCTTCTTTGCATGCCCAGGCTTTCCACAATTCCAGCATACAATCTTGTTCTTAGATTTTGACCTTGCCCGATCTTTTGATTTTCCACGGTTTTCCTCTATTCTTCTGTCTCCCTCTAGTTTCCACTGTCAAAGCATTCCCTGAAGTAGAAGATTCCCCAGAGCTTTTTCTTCGCATTTCCTCGCTTAGAATCACCCCTACAACATCCTCAAACTTCAACTTCGAGTTAGCTGGAACCGAGTTACTTACCGCCATTACCAGGCTATTCCAACTCTCAGGTAAAGAGCATAGAATTAATAAAGCCCTAACTTCTTCATCAAATTCTATTATAACCGAAGCTAGCATATTCACAACCGTATTGAAATCATTTAAATGATCTGCTACTGAACTATTCTCAGACATCTTCATATTAAACAACTTTTTCATTAAAAATATCTTATTAGAGGCTAGAGGGTTTTTCATACAACTTCCCTAATGCATCCATTAGATCTTTTGTAGTCTTTTCCTTTGAAACATTAAATAATACCGAAGATGCAAGACACAGCCGGATCGTTCCAAGTGCCTTTCGATCCAAAAAATCCCATTCCGCATCTGTCATACTCGAGGGTTTTGTTCACCTTCTCAGACAACGGAGTATAAAGATCCTTCTGATAAAGGTAATCTTCCATCTGCATCTTCCAAAGACTGAAATTCTGCCCGTTGAATTTATCAACCCTAGATCTTCCATCATCTGCCATAGCTCCCACTCAAGCTAAAAAACTTTCCCTGTGATTCAACACTTCAGCAAACCAAACCAGGCTCTGATACCAATTGTTAGGAAATAAGGGATAAAATATGCGGAATAATCCCTCACATAATCGCAACAGAAGAAACTAATATGCAGAAATTATTACAGATCTCAAATAAAATTGCAGAATAAAATAACACAACACAAAGAGACAGTATTTAACGTGGTTCACCCAATTTGGGCTACGTCCACCAAGAATCACTTGCTCAGATTTTATTACAAGCCACTGCTCTCTCAATACAATACCCAGATCCATTTGGAGCTATGCTCAACAAACTCTACAGAATTCACAACCGAATTCAAAACACATCTGCAATACATTTGCTTGTTTTTTTCTATCATATGCATAAGACCATATAAATAAACAACTGCTTAAGCAGTTTGATACAAAACCGTGGGGTATCAAAACCATGGGCAAAAACCCGTGGGTATCAAACCTATGGGTCAAAAAACTAAAAAACCCATATGAGCCCAAAAGCACGTTTCCCGATATTCAGGTTACCAATTTTTCGATGGCCAAAAAATTTACCGCCGTAAAAAAAAAAATTCGGGGGCTGCGCCCCCGGACCCCGCTCGGGGCCCGGCTCTGAACCCCGAACCCCGACGAGGATACATGAACAGTAACTCTTAGTGTACAGTCTTCAACACTTTCTCCACATGAAAACAGGCTCCACAACTAACAATTCATCACATAGGCCAAACTTCTACAACACAAAAGAAAGGCAGTTTAATGTGGGAAGGATCTTATATTGGTGAATCTAAGAACCCGGAGGAAACTAAGGCATGAAAGACACATACACCTGTCAATATGCCCGTTAAAACTTAATGAAAAGTCTCTCAAAAATCAAAAATTACACCTGGAAATGGACCTAACTATTTGAAATCATTGTGCTAATCTCTCAAAGACCTTCACCATGGACATCGAACATGGCATCTTACCAATTGAGAAAATCTGAAAAATAAGTCTTAGGATAAAACACATTTCTAGCGAACTGAAAACACCCATTACTATCATAATTATTGTCTGGTCTCCCCCTAACATTCTTTCACTAGCATCACTCTTTTCTTTCCTCCATTATTTCTACTTTGCTCCTCTACCTTTATCTCCACCAAATCCACCTAATATGGGGGTCATTCTTACCAACCTCTCCATCTTCTATTCTTCCTTGGTCAATATCTGTATTATCTTCATCATACAATCCTTTCTCTATTTTTCTCATATCATTCATATCCTCATCTCTATGGTTTTTACACTCTAGCACCACTTGGTATCCCTCTTCCTTATGATCTAACGTTACCGAATGTTACCCACATCTCCACATTAATATCGTCATTCCTAGACTGACCTTTATTGGAATCCCCATTTCCAACTCTATTTTCCTCTCCCCACTTCCACTTATTGTAGGATTAGTGGAAATGAGTCATCATTTCCTTTCTTTATATATTCTTCCTCTATGGGTTCCTTCAATTGGAAAAAATACTTACTTCACCATCATTAACATAACTCTTTATTGAAGTCCCATCTAAATTTATTCTTTCATCTTCCACATGCATCTCCATGCGGTTTGACCTTCTGGTGTTCTTTTTCTATGGATGGATTTTCTCCCCCAACTATACTCTAGTCTCCTTCAATAGAATTCCTCTAGTATCAGGACACCAAAATTCGTCTCATTCTTCAAACCCCATCAGGTTGGGAATTTATCGCTCCCTTCATCCTCTCTATCTCCTTGGACAATAATTCCCATTCCTATAATTATCTCCATCCATTTCAAATGTGCCACCAATTCTCTTCCTTTCTATTGTCTTCTCACAACATCCACTTATTCTACTTTGTCTACAAAAATGTTGATCAACTGGTCCTCCATTCTTACAATTCTTCTATCTTCCTCAGATCTTAAATTCCTATCATGGCTCCCTCATTTCTCCATATATTTACTTCCCTTACACTACTTATACATTGCCTCTCCAATAGCATAAAGGGGGGGAATGTAGACAAACAATCACACATATATGGGTGCTATTTTACTAGGTCCCAATCAGTATACTATTTATATGCTTATGATGTCCTAAGAGAGAAAACTAGTCAATTGAAACATCTATCTCTTGTACATATATGTCTTTTCTTTATTTTTACTAGTAATTCTCCTCTAGTCATGTATCATTTATGGTATCCAGCTTCTAGTCAAGTCACAAGGATCCCTATTATAGTTTTTCTTTTCACATTGATCATCATTTCCAAGACGTCTAGCGCCCAACTCAGGGTGCCATGCATCCCAGGCGCCCTGCATCCCCTCTGGGTGACCTGACCTCTTTCTATCTTACTCGCTCTTTTGGGGCCTCATTATTATCTTTAATGCGTCAGATTATTTTATCATGTCTCAACCTTATCCTAGTTGTTCATAGTTGTCAAAATGTGTAACTAAGTGAATCATATAAATACAAGGCTATGTGACCAAAATAAAGGACTAATCTCTAGCATCTATTATCATCACCTAAGGTTGGCAATCCAAAGGCATTCTAATCAGCATCAAGGCATACCATCTAGCTACTCACTCAAGGGTGAATACATTTTGGGCTATCATACACTTCATAGGAAGGGGAAGTGGTCATTTTGACATACCACACATCTATTTACATTATTACATCTAGCTATTTCCCACTATGAAGTGCATCTTGTATAGAGCTTGCGTTAGGGAAACCTAAGGATACTATTTCACACATAAGCACATAGAACAACATGGAGTCTGAGAATGTAGTGCAATCGCTCAGTCGTAAGTTCACTCTGTCGGGTGACCTACGTTGGGCTCATTTTGACTTCCCATTTTGCATCTTTTATTCATAGTTTTATGTATTTGATGAGCTTGTTTAGGGTACTTGTGCAGGTTATCTCTCTATTTACATGTTAAAGGTGAACTCAGCGATCAAACAGCTTACACAACGAAGGTTATCAATGAACATATGGTAGCGACCATCTTGTGACACAAGGAGAATCAGTCTTCTGAACATTTTCATAGTCACAGGTGCTGACAGAGGTCTCCAGCGCTCAGGAACCTCTGACCCAGTACAAGCACCATCACTCCAGGTTTATTCTGTAGTTACATAATTTAGTTACATACTTGTCAATAGTATCCTCCTCTATGTTCATCAGTTTTCTAGTCCAGAACACTTAAGGATCCTTATTACAAAATTAGCTAAGTCTTCTATTCCCTCTTTTGCACTTAGGGTTTTAATTTTCGTTAGCTTATCTGTTGGCGTCAATTGATAATAATGGTATAGCTTAGATACCAAATAGATAGAATAGAATAAGATTGTAATGACCCAAACAGGGACAGAAGCCTCACAAATATTATTCATCATGAAATCAGAATACATAACAATGCAAAGAGCTATAATATTTATAGATAATTAGACAGCCTCATGTGGATAGACATGACACCCTAGCAGGACACCAACTACGAGATGATAAGACCCATCTCACATGCACATGTAATTACTACTAATACCAATATTGAATGTTATCCAACATAACAATATTGAATGCAAGTCACTAGACTAGAGTGCACATGTTGCACATTATTAAATAAAAGACAATGCAATAAAATTCAATAAATATGCCTATGCTAAATTATGCTAACATTCCCCCCGCTTAATTTTGCATAGTTTCTAATGAAGTGGAGAGGAACTCTCTGAACTTGGTGTGAATTTGTCTCGTGCAAGTGACTTAGTGAAAACATCTGCCTTCTGTTCAGCTGTAGGACAGAACCGGAGTTGTATGTTTGTGCTTCAAGACATGCTCACGTATGAAATGAACCTGTAATTCAATATGCTTGGTTCTCTCATGAAATACTGGATTGCGAACAAGCATCAGAACTCCTTCATTATCAACATATACTAGATTATATTTATGTTGTGGTAGACCAATTCCTTCCAGTATTCGGCGTAGCCATATTGCTTCACAAACAGCTTCACCTGCAACTCGATACTCTGCTTCTGTAGAAGAGCGGGGAAACAAAGTTTTGTTTCTTGCTTCCCCCATGATATCGATCCAGATCCCAATAAAGAAGAGGAAGCCTGATGTTGAATTCCTATCATCCATGTTTCCTGCATGATCTGAATCTGAATATCCTGTCAAGAAGAAGTTTTCGTTCTTCTTGTACTCTAGACCAAGGTCAACTGTACCCTTTAGATATCTCAGTATTCTCTTTGCTGATTTCCAATGACATATTTTCGGTTCTTGCATGAAGCGTGATAAATAGCTGACTGCAAAGCTGATATCTGGTCTAGTATATGTCAGGTAATGAGACTCCTGATCAACTGCCGATAGAGAGTTGCATTCACCGGTGGTGATGGATCGGAACGAGATAACTGAAGTCTCACTTCCATTGGTGTAGCAATAGGAGTGCAGTCCATCATCTTGAATTTCTCGAGCGTTGTCTTGGTGTATTTCAACTGCGAAACAAAGATGTGATTCTCTTTTTGCCATACTTCCAACCCATGACAATAGTGCATGAGCCCGAGATCTGTCATGTCGATACGATCAATTAAAATCCTTCTTTGTTGCATCGATCATCTTCACAGAACTACCTGTAATGACTAGATCATCGACATAAACAACCACAATGAAAATCTCCCCACCCTTGCTTTTTGAGGTAGAGATTGGGGTCATAAGGATTCCTTTCGAATCCATGACTTATGAGATGCTCATCAATTTTGATGTACCATGCACGGGGTGCCTGTTTTAGGCCATATAGAGATTTTATGAGTTCTGCATACCATCATCTCTTTTCCTGGTATTACATAACCCTCTAGCTGAGTCATTTAGACTTCTTCTTGTAAATCTCCATTAAGAAAGGCACTTTTCACATCCATTTAGTGGACTTTCCAACCAAATTGTGCAGCTAGAGCAAAGATCATCCTGATTGTTTTGATCTTGGCTGTGGGAGAAAATGTCTCCTCATAATCAATGCCTTCTTGTTGTGCATACCCCTTTTCAACAAGCCTTGCTTTATACTTTTCAATAGTGCCATCTGATTTGTACTTAGTCTTGAGTATCCATCTGCATCCAATGGGTTTCTTCCCTGGTGGAAGGTCGACAAGTTGCCATGTGTTGTTCTTCATCACTGAATGATACTCTAGAATCCATGGCATCTTTCCAAGCTTTTGATTGTAGAGCTTCCTGAACTGTAGATGGCTCAACTGTTTCAACAACTCTGCTCATTAGGGCATAATTGACCTCTTCACGAGCTTGACTACGAGTTCTAGGTCCAGGATTGGACGATGTGCTAGGTGCTTCATCCAAATTTGCATCTCTTATTAATTGAGTATACCATTTAGGTAACTTCTTAACTGTTCCATTCACTTGTGGTGGATCCAATTTTTCACCATCATCCAATTCATCACCGTCATCTTCAGTGGGAACATCAAAATTTTGTCTTCACGAAGAGGTGTATTCTGCATGTTTGTTGAGTCATTAAGTGGAGCATCTACTTGTTTCTTCTCAAAGAACTCAACATCCCTACTTGTGTATATTTTCTTTGCTTTCAGATCCCCTAATATGTACCAAAGTGCTTCTTCACTGTATCCAATGAATATCAGTTTCTCAGCTTTCATATCCAACTTGTTCCTATTCTTCTTGGGTTATGTGCATGCTAGCTTTACACCCAAATACTCTTAGGTGTGCAATTGATGGTTTCGCGATTTGACCATGCTTCTTGAGGTGTCACTCCTTCAAGAGCTACTGTGGGCACTCTGTTCAACAAATAGACTGCAGAGGTTCTTGCAGCTTCTGCCCAAAATGTCTTTGTTAAACCTGAGTCGTCAATCATACATCGCACCATTTCCATGATAGTACGATTCCTTCTCTCAACTATACCATTTTGCTGTGGTGTGTGAGTAGGAGGCCATTTGTCTACAGAATCCCATGAGCTTCCAGGTAAGTCTTGAACTCATTGCTTGTGAATTCCCCCCCTTGATCTGAGTGGAGAGTTTTGATCTTGCGACCAACTTCATTCTCAACAAGTGCTTTGAACTTCTAAAATGTCTCAAAGGCTTGACTCTTGTTTCTTAGATAATATATCCACATCTTTCTTGAGTAGTCATCAACACAAAGCATGAAGTATTGACATCCAGAATGACTTGGTTGCATGGGCCCGCAAAGATTGGTGTGCACCAAATCAAGCTTTCCCTTAGCTCTATATGTGTTCTTCTGGAAGGGTACTCTGTGTTGTTTTCCAGCTAGGCAATTGTGACACTTGTCAGTGTTGTGCTTGAGTGTAGGCAATCCTTTCACCATGTTGCCCTTTTAAAGTGTTTGTAGATAGCCAAAACTGATGTGACCATATCTGTGATGCCATAGTTCTGCAGATTGTGTGTCTTTGGCCACTAGAGCTTGATCATCCTTGTGGACAAAATCAAGTTGGAACATGCGTCCCACATTGGAGGCTCTTGCTACAATCTTGGAACCTCTTGACTTATCTCTTATCAAGCACACTTTTTCTCCATTATTACTGTCAAAATCCAACTTCAAGTTGTGATCAAGGAGTTGAATAACTGATAGCAAATTCTTGGTCAACCTAGGTACATACAATACATTTGTGATTTTACAGTCATGCTTTCCAAGAGGTAGTGAAATGTTTCCAATCCCCTTGACACTGTATGATGAGTCATCACCTAATGACACATGGTTCTTATTAGGTGAGTCACGCAGTGTGTAGAACCAATCCTTGTGTCCAGTCATGTGTCGAGTTGCACCTGAGTCAACATACCAGATATCTTGTGTGGACTTGGTTTCTTCATCAAAATTGAGTAGAATACATGTGGTGTCCTTCATCTGAATCATCCTCATGTTCGGCAATGTACCCTTGTTGTTTGGGTTTTCTTTGCCAATTACCATTTTTCTGCCCTTGATTGTTGTTGTTGTTGGACTTCCCTTGATTTGAATTATTGTTACCACTGTTGGTTATTGGGTTTTGAATTGCTTGATGAACCCTTTTTGTAGGAATTGTACCAACAATCTTTGATGTCATGTCCCCCTCTATTGCAAATGGGACACTTCTTGGTGTTCTCTCGTTGACTTTGATTTTGTTGGGACTTCTTGTGATTGGACTGAAATTTCCCCTTTCCTTTATGATTGGAAGATAGTGCTTGCTCATCTTCATGATCTTTGTTGTTCATTGCCTCTTCTTGTTGGAGTAGATTGACCAACTTCTCAAAGGTGACTGTGTGTTCACTCATATTGATAGTTGTCACAAAGATTCTATAGGAAGGAGGAAGTGCTCGCAACACAATTGGTACGAGTCTTCATCACTTATCTCTTTTCCCAATGCCAATAGAGATGCCCTCAAAGTAGCAACTCATCTCAAAAAAACTTCAACCTTCTCATTGTGCTTGAACTTGAGAGTATGCAGTTGTGATAGTAGGTTGAGGATGGCATTCTTGTTCTTTTCCTCATAGACTGTGCTCAACTTATCCCATGCATCCTTGGCCAATGTGGCATCTCTAATGTGGGGTTGCACATCATCTATTATGCTAAACAAGATGATCAACTTGGCCTTTTGATTGGCCCTATCAAATTGAACTTGTTTGTCTTCCATCATCAAGTGATCTTGTTGTTTTTCCATCTACAACTGTCCATAGGTCTTCAAACTCAAGTAACATCTTGATCTTCGGTTTCCATGCAGACATAGTTGTCTCCTCTAAGCAGTTGTGAATCTTGGAAAGAAGAACTTTGGTGCTTGTGCACCCATTTCTGCAATCTGAATTTCTGAAACTCTAAATTTCTGACAAAGGGTAAGGCTCTTATCACTCCAGGTTTATGGTCTCCCTCTCAATATACCGTCAGGCCGATATACCAAACCTTTCTATATATGCTCCCTTCCGATATACCCATCAGTACGTGGAAGAAGATCACCCTTTCAATATACCCGTCAGTACGGAAAGAGGTGTTAACGCACGTGAAAGAATTTAGTACGTGGTACTTAGACAGTATGAAGAGGGGTTTGTGCAAGCACAAACGGATGGGAGGGCTCAAATGTGTGTGTATTGTGTCCTTATTACTCCCCATCGATTTTATAGGGTCGATGCCTAGAAAACGTTTAGGCAGCTGTGTTAGGCATTAAGTGCAGTAGTAGTCACGACGGCATCACCCGTAAGCGCTTCCCAGAGGCACCGTATATACCGAACGACTGCTATGAGATCAAAGATCTCGTGTGATAGAACCAAACATAAAATAAAAAATTTGTACTTTTTTTTACTCTTTTTTTTTCACTTTATGCACCAAGATTAGTACAAAATGCTCCAAAATTACATCAAAATGAAGTTTTTGTGTTCCCCCTCTTTAGTAAAAAAGGGTCTAGAATCACAAAATACACAATTTAGGCCAAAAATATTTTTTACCCCCAATAGGTGTTTTTCCGCTAAATTTAGCGGTGGCTCTAAATGTGTTTGGTGAGATTCTAAATTTGGAAATCTCCCAAAATTTAGTAATTTCTCCAAATTTTCCAAAAAAAAAATAATTTAATAAAAAATATGGAGAGAGTGGGAATTGAACCGCTGACCTGTTTGTTCCCAAGATCCAAACAAACAATCTGAATATTGTTTTCACCTTTTCTCATAAACCGTGATCTGGGTTTTTCTAAAATTTTACAGCAGCATCATACAATATTTTTCTTGAAACCCACAAAATTTTAGAAGAATCGGAATCTTATTTTTTGAGATCTTACCAATTTACCAGCTAGATCTGATTTTTTTTCAGAAAAAATGATCCAACTTGTACAAGAATTTTCGTCACATGTAGAGGCCGAATCTGAAGATGATGTAAACTGCAAAGTTGTGCGCCTCCTTCTTATATTTCCAGAAAAAAAAAATGGCACATCAATATGACATTGTATGAAAAAGTTACGTCCTTTTTTTAAGAGCTATCTGCTGGAATTTTGTTGACGGGACTGCTTCAAACCTTTGCTCCCGAATTCTTCACACCTCCACTTTCAGATCTGATTTTTTTTACTCCTTTTTTTAGATCTGATCTTTTTTTTTCACTCTTTTTTAGATCTGCAATTTTTTTTCAAGATCTATTCTCCTTTTTTTTTTAAGATCTATTTTTTTTTTCAAGATCTCTTTTTTTTCCAAGATCCTTTCTCCTTTTTTTTAAAAGATCTCCAAATCTGAAATATTCCGCCAATATGTTGGATCAATTGGCTATGCCAATGACTAATAAAAAAAATTACCTTCCAAATAAGTGGATAGGTCAAATTTTAGTTGAGGGATGCTTGGAAGGAATGGAGGCTGCGGGATGCTTCAATGGCTCTCCTTTGATGCAAATCTTTTCTCCAATGGATCCTCTCCAATAGTGCTCCTCTTCAACCTTGCTTGGATAGAACCTGCTCTGATACCAAATGATTATAATGGTATATCTCTGATACCAAATGATAATAGGTATAGCTCTAATACCAAATGATAGAATAGAATAAGATTGCAATGACCAAAGAGGGACGGAAGCCTCACAAATATTATTGATCATGAAATCAGATTAGTCATATATCTTTTGCAAGAGCTGTAATAGTTTATAGCATTACTTAGATAGCACTTAACATATGGATTAGACATGACACCCTATCAGGAACCAACTACATTTTTAGTTATGATGAAGACCTAGATTTAATTCACAATGTACATGTAAATTAGTGCTACTTTAATACCAATATGGTGAATAATGGACTAAGAATATAACAAATATTTAACCATGAAAGTGTGATATTGTGGAAGGTTCCTATTCATGATGTTCTTATTGTAATTATGTTCTAGTTTCATACCTATTCATTTATATAAGTGTGATGTTGTTTTGCATCTTGTTTCATTATGTTATTCATGTTGTTGTAAACATTACATGTGGCGTTGTGCAATCTCTTGTGATTATTTATCATGTCACATATTCATATCAAGTAAAAAAATAATATAAAAAGTATCATGTTATTTTTTTCTTATGTTTGGATCCCACATAGATAGGCACTATAATTGGTATCAGAGTGAAGGTTCACATTCTCAAACCTCTGGGACATTTTGGTGATACGATGAATTATGCACAAGGGTGGAGGAGTTAGAGGAGTAGTGTGTTTATTTTGTTGTGATGTGGAAAATGTGGTACTTGCGATTATGTGAATGTACCTTTTGTGGTTACAATTTGGCGTGGACTTATTATGATATTCATCTACTTCTCAATGGGAGTAATTTCTCTCTTTCTTGTGAGTTCAGCATGAAATTGATGTGTATTACCACCTTGTTGTGGTGGAGGGAATGTTTTGTGAACCACGAAAGTGTTATGATTCTTTGAGTGATATTGTAGATACGTGGATCAATGTGTTGCATAACAAAGTGTTTTGTAATGAAATATGTCATATTTTGTTAATTCCCACTGTGTTGTGTTGTTTTATGGCATTATGTCACAATGTTGTGCTATATTGGAATGTATGTCATGATGTTGAAATCTCTATGTTTTTTGCATACACACACACACACACACACACACACACACACACACACACACACACACACACACACACACACACACACACAAATTATAAAGAAAGATAGTGAAGTAGGGTCATATGGTGATTTTATGACCCCTAATGTGTTGTAATCACACTCTTAGTGCATTATGTGGAAATGTACATGTTGTAAGCCATGGAATATTATTATGTTATATGCCCTTGTAATTTTTCCATGCGTAAGATGACGTGGTTATTATGCCTAATCCATCATTGTATTAGTCATGTAGTTATGTGTTATGTTTTACATGCTACACTATTGATCCCTACAAGTAGCATCCAAAAGTGTATGTGTGGAGAGAGAAGTTGTAGACTAGGTGACTATAACCTTGAGCCAAGTACAAGTTTGAAAGTGGAGTCTCGTGTAGACTTAAAACCCATTTCTATCCATTTCAATATACTACAAGCTTGCTCATAATATTTTCCATGTACACCACCTTAGACTCATGCTTATGCAAACTAGTGACTCTTCTCTCTCCTATTTGGATTGTACATTGAACAATACTATGTGAAATTGACCATGTGGAGTCTCGTATGTGTGATTTGGAGATATAATTATTATGGTTATATGTATTTTGAGAGATTAGGCTTGATGTATGAGTGCTAGCAAATCGATGAGTACCCCTTTGGTGGTCATAGAATGGCCATGTAATGATCATAATGTGATCTTTCTATGTTTGTATTTTATTTGTAAATAGATCATTTTCTTTATTTTGTTAAGAACCAACAATTTCTTGATTGATACACTCCTAAATTTTGGGGTTTGACTTGATTTTAGCTAACAAGATGCCTTTGCTCTACTGCGGCTATTTAACTAAAAATGGATGTTATTTTGATAAGATATGCTTTTGAGTTTGAACATTTTTCTAACTCTCAGCCCAAAGTTTGGATTTGATACCACTTGGTGTTTGGATTTGATTGTTATGTTGGATGCAAAAATGTTGTAACTCTTAACAAGATGGGTGTTAAGAGGAATAAACAAGGAGTGGATGGACCTATCGTGACCCACTTAACAAAATGGGGATATGCCCTAAGCGAGTGATGAAAAGAGGGTGTAGTATTAATATTACATGTCTCTATAACAAGATGAGTGTTAAGAGGAACCAAAAGGGGCTATGTTCACTAGGGCACTTAACAAAATGACTTGACTTCATTAAGGTGGAAAGATAGGATGGAAATGTTAGTCTTAGAGGAATGACTAGCAAAATGAATGCTAAGAAATATGAAAAGGTTATGAAAGGATTCATGGTGACCTTTACAAACATGGATGTACATACGGTGAAGAGGCTCTGTGGTGAGTGAAAAAGGTTACTTTTCTGAACTATGATTCATTCAAAATTAGTGACACATAGAGGAGTTCTTTAAAACACTAATGAGAGATGCTCAGATGCTTATGGAAAGTTTTTTAATGGAATATAATTAATAAATTTGATGAATTTTCTCGCAATTTTAGTCAAGGTGGATGTACTGTCAAGAGGAGACTTAGGAAGCTCCTCAATGAATGCATGTGCCATTGGATCTTATCAAAACAATGTGTGGTTAAAAGTCATGGAGACATAGTCAAAAAGAAACATGTTACAAAATGAAATAGTGTGATGTCATCACAAGAAATGTTAGAAATAATGATGGGAAGGTCCAAATATCATGAAAGTGGAGATAAGAGATGAGAATAAAATGTGATGTCGACTACTTTTGTCTTTCAAGTGTAGAGAAAAGTGAGATGCTTTAAAATATAGAAATGAGGGAATGATAAGGATGTCGAAAGCATGCTAACAAATGTGAATGTGGATATATCGGTGAGCATAAAATCATGGGGGATATGTGACATTAAAGATGTCAAAAATTCAACTTTGGTGAATGTGAACCTACTGGAACAGTGTAAGAGTATGGAATCCTCAATAGAGTGATCAACAAAAGTGAACATGTCAACATGTAAGACTTATGTAATCATGACAACTTATCAATGGTGATTAAGAGGATTCTGACCATGATAACACGTGAGTATCATGATGTTCAAATGATAATAAATTGAAAAAGATGAAAGTTATCCAAGTATATATACTGGATGAACCACGAAGTCTTATGAGACTTGGAAACATGTTTACAAAGTGACAAGGTGTTATGGGAAGGAGAGATTAATGTGTAATGCCAAGAGTGAAACAGTAAGTGATGATCTTCACATTTGAAAAATGAGAAATTGATGAAATTTTAAATTATGTTTGACCTATACCTTATGGTTGTTGCTTGGATTAAGGCATGGATCCCTTTTAGGTGGTTACTCAACTAGGTGTCAATAATATGACCTTCCCATGAAAGCTCACCGATGTTATTTCTAACTTCTAGACTTTCGCTTTACCCCCTTGAAAAATGATAAAGTATCTTTCTCAAATGAGGGGGCATTTGGGTTTCAACTAAGCCTAGTATCTATGAATTTAATCTGCAAAAGGTTCCATACTAGTTGTTTGGGATTTGGGGGGGTACTCATGTTGCATCAGCCAGTTCCCTCAATGTGATAACTACGTTGGAGTTTTTGATGGTGCTACATTAAGTTGTCAGTTTATATGTGCTTAAGCCAAAGCACTTCCCACAATTATATCAGTTAGGAAATAGTCCTTGTCAACCACACCTCTAAATACAGTGTCAATGGTTGTATTATTGATCTTAATTACAAGAGTGATCAAAAAATATAATAACATGAAAGTAAATTAATTAGTTATGTTTAGTTTAAGACCAAGGAAGCCTAGATTAAGTAGTTTTGAAGTGTCCTTGTGCGGATGAATACGGTCTTGTAACCCTTGAAGTGTTAGCAATTTTCCTTCAACATAGATGTGGTGATGTCAAACATCTTGACAAACAACACAACTCTACATGATTTTTATTCTCAAGATCGCTTGTAACATAGTGCTAATGAGAAGATGCATAAATGTGAAATGTGTTGTGACTAACTGAAAAAAAGAAAAAGAAAAATGACAATAAAAAATGCACGCAAAGATATTTATGTACATAAGTGGCTTAGGATGGTGCAGGTAAACCTTGAAAGGGTTTGCAAACCAAGGATTTAAAAAGTGACAAAAAAATGGTCTAAAATGTCCAAATAACCCTATAAATACAGGGTTTTACGATTACTCTGTTTGACTAAAACGATAAAATATAGATAATATCCTTAGAGGGGTGCTAATTTGAGTTAAAAGACCTAATGTGTTAACCCCATTACCAAGTAAGTGAATTAATGGAGTTACAAGTAATTCTGAGTAGGTCCTAGTATTTTGATTTCTTAGCATGCGTGTAAACTTAAGATGAATGACCAAGATCCTTGAAATTAGTAAAAAGCATCCATATTCTAGGAAAATTATGACATGGCTACGGTGGACTCTCATGCTTTATGAGCCTGCTCATGCGTTGGTCTGAGCTACTTTTTGGGGATAAAAGGAAATATACTCAGTATGATTATTAATGCTAGCACTAACTTCTATCTTGCTATTACAATTTCATGCTTCTATTGAGAACAATTGTGAATGGATCCTTTCTACATAATCTATGCCCCTAGGGATACGGTTATTGAGGAAGTAATTGCATAAACTTGGTGGACTGATCTCAAGATCTTTAGAAAACATGCATACTACAGCCAACTAGCTTATCATTGGTTGACTGTTAACTCTCTTCTAAATCCAGGTGAAAAATATGGAGGAATCTCCATTTTTTTCATAGGTATGGATGAATTTACAGATGTGGTTTTTGCTGAGAACTTCAATCTCTTGGATGATGAAATTTTAGTTTAAATTCCTCATTGGGCTTTGCAAAAGAAATGGGAAAAAATAAAAAAATAAAGATGGGGCACTTTGATTGTAGGATATAGACAAAATGATTTGTTGGAAAAGGATTTGGGAAGTACAAGAAAATGGTTTTGACCCAAGTGTAAATAGACATCACAACATATGCCAACCCCTCCCTTATTCCCCTCTGGCCTCAGTTTGCTCTTGTGGTGATCTGATGCTGGCAGTGGATGAAATTAACATTATTTTTTTCTACCTTATTTTATTTTGTCTGGTTTCTAATGGAAAACCAATGCAAGGAATATTAAATATTTGTTAAAATTCAGACAAAAATGTGGGTTTATGGACAATAACGATTGTTGGATGCGCACTCTATGAGTTTGAAAAAAAAGGATTTTAAAACTTGAAAAAAAAAGTACATTAGTCGGTGTAAATCCAAACACCAAAACTCTTGCCATCTCCTTCCTAGCCCATATAAAAATGAGAGCTTTAGAAAGAGTAAGAACAATAAATCAAATCATCTGGTTAGTGGAATTTTGTATTATGTTGTTGATTTTGTGTGCTACCCTATCAGCTGAGTATGTAAAATGTGGGATCCTAGGAAAGGTGTGTGAATTATTTGTCTAAATGATTCAAGGAATTGCAGATTTATGGTTTTCAATGGTTATGAAATTTTCACATAGAGTGTTATGATGGTGTTTCACCTCAAAGTATTGCAATAAAATAGATAAGGGTAATGGGTGTAGGACGAATACATGTGAATAGTCAGGAGAAGGTTGTGTGCATTGTAGATGTTGATCAGACTGAATGTGAGAGCTTCCTTTTGGCTAGGAGGATACTACCTGTAAATCACAATAAGACCAAAAGAGAGAGTTAAATAGTATATGGCAGTGGAATGCGTAGAAAATTCTAATTCCTAGAAGTGTGATACTTCCTAGATGGCTTTCAATCCATTGTTTTATCAAATTAATGATAATAAATGTGAGAATTAAATGTCCTATTGCTAACACTTTGATTTAGGTGTCTCAAAACATTATAAATACACTATATTAGGAAAAGAACTGAAAATAAAAAACTAATTTAGTATTGAGAAAGGTGTGGTTCAGGTTAGGTAAGGTCACTGATGTCTTAGGCACGGTCGAGGAAAGGTTTTGGGTGATTTTGGGCTATTTGGTGAAGGTTATCATCTCGTTGCTCTAAACAAAAATACCAGTCACAGAGATCAGTATTGGTTAGGCGACCAATGTTGGTACTAGAAAATGACCGACACCAGTTGGGTGACTGGGTGTCAGTAGGGGAAATATTGTGGAAATATAAAAAATGGGTGTTTTGGGTCTCTTTGTGATTACACAGAGAGTTAAAGGGGTTCGGGAAGAATAATGTAATTTATCTTAGGGATCAACAAGGGTGATAAAGGTGCTATGAAAGGTGAAAAGGTTTAGGTTGATGGAGTAGGGTGGTAAATACGTGAAGGTGGTATTTGGGATAGAGAGGGATCAGGTGAAAGAAGTAAATAAAAGACTTAAGATCAAAACCCTGAGCATTAAAAATAAGAATGAGTTACATATCTGGTAATCTATAGATCTGAAAGGTGGTTGTTGGTTGATGAGAATTCATGGGAGATACAAGAATTTGTCCAGTGCCATGAAAATGGAGCCTATGTGCTTTGTTGTGACGATCTGACGCTGTAGATGAGATGACTAGATGCTGGTTAAGATCTTATGGGCTCTGGTTTGTTATCTGGTAGCTTGATTACTTGAGAGTTAGCATGCTAAAGCTTAGGTGAATGAATGATTTGCAGAACATGTCCAAAGAGTTGGAAACTCTTATTTAAGGTAACCGATTGTGGTTAGAGAACCGGCATCAGTCAAGACATAATCGACATCAGTTAAGGAGAATTGGTATAATTTTCCAAAAATAGTGTTTCTCTCCCAAATTTCGCATGGTATTTGGCTTAGTATGGGCATAGAATGTTGAATGTTGTAAATTAGTGTGTGGAATTAGTTAGAGGATTAATAAGTCATGAATAGTTAGGGTTGGAAAGAGTCCTGGTTGGTTAGGATAAGTGGGCACTTGGTCTAGGCTCATTAATAGGCTATGATTAAGTCTAGGATGAGGTGGAAATGTGAGGTGGATAGGTGAGTTATGTAATTAAATTAATTGTGATAATTAAATTAATTAAAATGTGTGCAAGTGGGCGTGGTGGGGGAATAATAATAAATTAATTAATCGAAGATGGTTTAGAGGTTTGCAACCCAATTTTGGGTGTCTATAGATGGATGTTATGCTCAAGTTGAGATTAGTGAAGAGGTCTTGAAAACTTTAATCAATTTCCATTGAAAAACAAGGATAGCTCAACAATATTTCCTTCCACCCTCTCAACTTGTTTCAATCATGGACCATTGGAAAAAGGAGAAAACATGCAAAAGGATCAGGAGTGGATTATTCTTCGGTGTATACGAAATAAGAATACATTAAAGGCATCAGAACTAGTGATAAAATGTTGATGTAATGGACAATTGCGAACCGGTTTCTAATGGTTCATTGTACCTTGCCAGTAGATCAACATGCATGGTCCCTCTTACTCTTTCTTGCATAGTTTTTAATGTTTATAGTATTCTAATTTTAATGGAGAGGTAAATCAAACTAAAAAAGAATAAATTTTAGTTGTTTTAAATGAAACGTGTTATCCATTGGTAAATTTCACCTGAGTTTGATACACAACTAGACAAGTTCCCAAGAATGTAAAAACTACTCTCTTTTTACCTTGTTAGATGGGTGGATTAACTATGATACTATTTTTGGTTATAAAAACCATGCAGTTAATGGGTTAAACAAGAAACTTAGTGAAAACCACTTCTTGAACTTTTTATCTTAATAAATCATGTTTTTCAATGAGGTGCAAAACATCCCAACAAACCTATAAATGAAAAAATAAATCCTTGGTCGTGTACCTTATCACGCGACGTGTTCAATAAAACCCAAGGTTGTTCCTCATATGTTTGTTTGACCTTGTTTTGTAATGCGTTTATGAGATCAACGTGCTAGTTTGCAACTTTAAATAATTGTTGAAAGTTGAAAATGTAGTTTGGTTTTGACCCGCCTTTTTGGCCCTAGGTGTAGAAATGGATTCTAGATCCCATATACCTCTATTATTTCTTCTTGTCAATCAATATCAATTCTCAGTTTGGAGAAAAACATTACACAAGATAGTTTTCCAGATAGATTTTGTAAGTCTCTAGTCATTAGATGATGAGGTCGTTTTGGTTGCATTTACGATCAGTGGCTCTGGAAAAGACAGAAACAAATTGAATGAAGCTCACCAATATTGGGTTCTGTTAGCTCCGAGTATTTCCCTATATATAGGGAGTAGTTAGGGATAGTTTTTGTTGTGCGTTTGAGTCTTGGAGGTTTTTTTAAGGCTGATTTTTGGGCTACTTACCTAATTTTTATTTTTTTGAAACTTTTGATTAAATTGAGAAAATGGTCCCATGACCTTATCCAAGAAAAATAATGATAGAGAACCATTGTAAACCCAAATACATGACTGTAGAAAACCCTCTTTTGAAATTTTCTTGAAAATAAACTATGGAGAAATGGTGTTTTCTCTATCCTCTCTCTATATGTCGCTTTGGACTTTGAAAATGAAATGAAATGGAAATTGTATTTCTTACTCTCATTGGAAGTATATTAGATATAGTTTCGATATTGTTGGAAAAATGTGAAATCGTAAATCATGCTTGATTATAGTTTGACGCCATGCCAATAGTTATGTTGACCATGTGGTGGATGCAGGTACATGGGACAAGAAGAAAATAGTAGCGTTGTTTATGCTTTTGTAATATGGAATATCATTGAAATATACATGTAATATTAAATAGACATATTAACACTATTATTATGAACCTGAATGTTTTTTATTGATTATTTTTTGATGGGTAAGAAATTGTGTTATATTGGTGTATTAGGAAAACAAGAATTCTATTTGTGTATGATCTTGATTATGATTGTTTATATTGTTATAAGGTCTAAATGTTTTGAAATACAATTCTATAATGTTAATTATTATTTTCTCCCTTAATAATTATGTTGATGGTATAGAACTTTATATTCCTAAACTATCAAAAGGAATAATGCTCTTAACCCTTATTGTGTATCTCTCTCTTAAAAAAGTCTTGTATAGCTTTACTATACTCCTATCACTTTAGAAAATACTTAAACCTATCACATGTAATTTCTTTCCATTAAAACTTGAATAATCTCTTTGTGAGATCTAAGCGTTGTGATGGAAGTTGGTACTTATTTACCTTCACATCAAATCCTCATGTTTGATTCCATTAACACCTCTCACATCTAATTAATCTATTGGAGGTTTAATTTCTCTAAATTTAACTTATATCAAGTTTTATATTCCTTTAGCATTTTGTTTACTCATGTTAATTTCACCATAAAACGTTTTCTTGTTCTCATGGAAGTATGCATGTTATTATAGTTAAGGGTGCAATGCCACTTTATGACATGATTAATGGAATGCTTATAAACATTTTTAGAGGTTTTTCTTTAATGCTAAGCCTATTTGGAAGGGTAAATCAACTTATGTGTATGGGATCATAAGGGAAAATTAAGAAGGAAATTATTATTCCTTATAGTGTGATCAAGAATATTTTGGTAAACCACAAAGTGTGGTGGCTCACTCATCTTGTTTTTACCTCAAAAAAATATTTTCTCAAATTAAATACCATATAATTAATTCTTATAGATGAGTGTTTTGGAAAGTCTAAGGTGTCTTAGATAGGATATGTTGGTTGAGATATCTCTTAGAAGGCTTATTTGTGAATGGGGTTTGCATATAGATTCCGATATCCAAGTTGTGTTCTCGAGTCCAACAAAAAGAGTCAAATTTGACTGAAATCATTATTAACCTTTAGAATTTAAATTGTTTTATTGAGGTGTAAGTTTTTTAAAGAAATTAGAAATTGGAATTTTGTGAAATAACAATGTTTTAGCCACTTCAAAATTGATTTTTAGTTGGCCATATGGTCCTTTAGTGTAAATAGAAGTAAAATTAAAACCTAGTATATTTTATATACTATTGTTGTTCAAAACATATCATAAAATATGTCTATATAAAATTTGTCCTTAAGATGTTGACCTTTTGAGTAAAAAAAAATATGGAAACCTTTCCCTTTGAACCAATATTCACTCTTTCGTGTGAGTAAGTGTACTTGTATAAGTTAAATCTGAAATGAAATAAATAAGGTGTAACATTGTGAATAAGAATATAAGCTTACATGATAAATGATTTTGAGACATATAAGGTTATATAAGGGTTTTTTTAAATGGAAGTTAAGACAGAACCATGTTAAGTTAAGTGCTAAACAAAATAAAATATATGTAGCCTAAAAAATAGAAAATTGTATGTTATCATGTTGTGCTCTTCAAAGTTTTACGGTTAATAATGGAATAAGAATAAAACATATATTCAATCATGAAAGTGTGATATTATGGAAGCTTCCTAGTCATGATGTTCATATTTTGGTTGTGTTTTTGTTTTCATACCTATTTATTTATGTAAGTGTGACGTTAGTTACATCTTGTGTCATTGTGTTATTGGTGTGTTCTTCATGTGGTGTTGTGCAATCACTTGTGAGTCTTTATGGTGTCTCATAGTTGTATCAAGTAAAATGAACATAAAAAAATACCTTGGTATTTTGGTCTTGTGTTTGGGTCCCACATGGGTTGGAACTACAATACCCCCAAAGTACTTTTCATGGATTTAGGCTACTCTTTTTTGTCCCTTCTTTTTTCTTCTTCTATGACCCTCCTTCTCTTTCTCTTTAGTATCTTCTCATTATGTTTTGCATCCTACTTGCACCTTTTTATATTTTCTCTCCCTTCTTCTTGACATGTTTGGATTTTCATGTTCTCATGGTTGGTGCCCATTCCTTGGGTAACTCTTATCCTTCCATGCTCATATTCTCATGGTGCTTCTTCTGTTCTCCATGCATTCTCCATTTATTTCATACACCTTCCTTAAGTGTAGGCTTATCTTCTTTCCCAAGATTCCCTTTCATCATTTTGCCATTGATATAGGCATGCATAGTCCTTTTACTAGTTACCCTGGACTCAATCACCCAATTTATATGATATGGATGAAAATTTCTAATTATCGTTGTTGCAACCAGTTGTAAGGGGGATGTTTCTATTAGCCATTTTTGTGAGCACAAAAAAAAATGTTATATAAAAATCTAGATAGAATAGGATGACATAACAGGTTTCCTAAAATGAGTGATGTATGTAAGCACAAAATTCTTGTAAATAAATTCATTATAATATAACAAAAAATATAATGGTTTTTACATTCGTAATGGAAAATATTCTTATCCATTCAGTTGTTTTATATTTTTAAGTTACAATGAAAAAAGTAAGAATTACAGTTTAGTGTTTCTTCTTATTAGTTTGGGAAGTAATAAAATTCCATCAGCCACACTTTTGTTTTGAAACGGGAGACAATGCAAGACATTATCTATTTAGATATAAACGTAGGGATTGCCACATTTTCATAATTCAAATGTTGATGGAAACTAATAATAGAATAAAAATGATATATAATTTTCATTTCCATTACAATATATAATTTGGGCATGAGTGACCCATTGATTTAATCTACTTTGAAATTAATATTATCTCAAAGTAACTTATTGTAACAAATTATATTAAGATGATTAAATAGAATAATGCAGTGACTACAATAAGTTTGATGAAAAAGAAGGAATTACATGTCTTTTTAGTTGGGGATTTTCCCATAAGAAATCACCATATTTTTCTCCAATTTCTTATCAAGGACATTCAAACGATTAAAGTGGAAGTTAAAGAAGGCATTTCTCCCCATTGTGTTCTTTATATGGAAATAAAGGGTCAACAAGATATCTCATTAACTCCCAATGAAGAAAACTTGAGGACAATTGATTATTAGTTGTGGGTACAAATACATGAGGTTATTTTCTACAAAATTCACTTGGAGTTATGATTTTTGTAGAACATCACTATGTAATGGAAAAATAGGAACAAGAAGATATCTCTCTATAGTCAGCTATAGTATAGTCGAAACACCCCCCCCCACTTTCAATTTAGAGGGGATAGGGAGGCCTATATGTATATGGGGAAACCCTCTCCTAGTCGGTCAAGGGAGATAGATGGATATGAGGCTCTTGACCTCCATCAACGTGTAAGTAGTAAGCTTTCAAAAATGTAAAAACCTAATAAAACGAGAGAGGGATGGTGACTTAGATGATTATGTGAAACTTGGGAATGATCGCGATTGTGTATTTGTTGAACATGTTGGAAACAATGTCGCAAAGGTTGGATGAGGGTTTTTAACCCCGGGAGATGTACAAGACAAAAAAACTCACAAGAGGAAAGAAGAACCCCAGGTACTAATGACTGATATGGGATCCTGTGTTTGCTAAAATCTCTAAACCTTACCTTTACTATTATTCATTATTTTCCTTTATTGTTTGCTAAAAGCTGTAGAATGGGGAGTCAGGATGACCTTAGCGGTCACCCAAAGAGTGAAATTATGACCAAGCATTGCACCGCATCTCATAATCCATGTATTTCTTCCTATGTGTGTGTATATTTGTCCCGTGCACTAAGTTTTCCTTGTGCAAACTACATGATGATAAAGGGCTCGATCTAGATTTTTCCCAAGTATGAAAAATGTGTGTGATGGAATAGAATGAACTCCCCTCCTATGCAGTGTATGTACAACATTACATCCCTTGTCCCTTCTATGAATGTGCTGGGTGTGTACTTTGTAGTGCCTTTGTGCCTTTTTGCAAGCTTAGGTGGTGATAGATAATGTTTATAGTACTTGGCCCCCTTATTTATAAGAAGTAACTATATATATATATATATATATATATATATATATATATATATACTATATATATATATGATTCCCTTTTTTAAATTTTGTAATTTAAAACTGAAAGGCCCATCCTAAAGTGTTAAAAGGTGACCAAGAAGTGAAAAGGGACATAAAAGGGCAAAAAGAAGATAGAGAGGGACAAGAGCACCCAGGAGGGACAATATCGTGTAGTGTGTGCTTATTTCTTAATTGGGAACTAATTTCTGAGGCCATAAAAAGGTAAATCAATGAAGTGTCCAAATAACTCTAAAATCTATAATGAAAATAAAGTGCAAGAGATAAAGCAACCTGAAAATGCTAAAAGGAGTTGTCAAACACTAGTTTTATTGCTTAGGAATCAAGTATACATTAGTATGCTTTAGGACATAAATTTACCGAAATGCATAGATTTTGTGTCTAGATTTATGTTGTTGAGTGAAAACATGATATTATACAAGTAAATACAAATATGTTTATCTTGTAATTTGGAGAGGAGTGTAACCGATAGCATGCTGAGTGGAAAACTAGCCACATAAAGCATGAAGTGATCACAATGTGAAGAGTGGAAAATAGGGAAAGGAGATATAATCTAGGGGTGAATCGTATGTGTATTAGCGTGATGTAGGAGATTGTGCTTAATAATGGGAGTTGATTCTTTTTTCTTATAAGGATGGACATGCAAAATAAGAGAAAGAGTACTTAAAGTCCCGTATGTGAAAGATCAGAGTAACATATGTATAAGTAAGTAAAAGTGTGTAGAAATTAATATCTAGGAAAGATTGCACCTGATGTACGAGAGAGTATAGGATATAGATATTTATTTCTCTTCTTGGAGATGTTATTAGATGGGATTCGGAGAGATCAATTCCCCACCATGAAATGTCAAGCCACAGATATAAGTTTCACGCTGTCAAGGATGAGGTTTTTTTGGAAATCTCATGCCACAAGTGAGGTTTTTGGACCAATCTCACAATGTAGTCACAAAATCATGCACATTAGACATTTATTTATCACGTTCTTATACTAGTATTTAGAAAATTTCTTAAGTGAAGAAAATTACCAATTAGCTACGTCTTTTGGCCATCTTATTTTACTTTTATTTCGGCATTCCCGCACATTTTTTATCTACATGCCTAGTTGGTTTCAATAATTTCCCTTCATTTTAGAGTTGGATGGGGCACCCTGGGTAGTAATGGGGCAGCCATGTGTTCCCCAGACCTACCTGGGGCGACCAGATCCTTTTTCTACTTTCCCATAGCTTTTGGGCTCTTTCTAGCCGTTTTTCATCATTAACTTTTTCCTAGTTGGCCATGTTGGGGTTAATTACGAAATTATATCAAGAGAACCCTATAAATATAAATTCATGATACCATAATAAGGGACCTAGCATCATCTACTACTATCACTCATCTATAGTTTCATCCATCTATTGCATTTGCATCCACATAGCTCTATCAGCAAGGAACTAGCTAGGAAGTTTGCATCACACTTCATAGGGGGGAGTGATTCTATTCTATTCCACACATGCATACTATTAAAATTTTTACATTTAGATATTTATTTTTAATTCACAAAGTATGAATGACACAAGAGAACCTATGCCGTGACATGCATGCATGCGCGGCGAGCGCGCGCGCACACACACACACACACACACACACACACATCAAAACTACATTTGGGTCCGAAATGTAGTGCAACGCTTAGATTAGTAAGCCCATTGTTGTGGCAGTTGAGGTCAGTCTGGACCCATTCATTCTGCATCTTTATTTTTAGGGTTTTGATACTCCTTATTTTCTTCTTGTAGGTCTCTACATCAGCTAGGATTATTGGTGACATATAGTATGGAACAAAGAACTTGACCTGACACACAGTAAGGGTTTTAGACCAAATTGTGACCCTGTGAGAACTATTTTCAGAGATATTTTGTAGATCAGGGTGCCCAAATTCCATACTAGAGTGCTTGTTGGCAGCCCAGTCCTTTTCCAGGAATGCAAGTCCACTCATATCCTCTAGATCCATCCTTTTCGAGACCGCTTGCATGGTCATTCCTTGTTCCATTTTTCTCTAGTCATCTTTGAGATAGTCACCTCTTATCAGCTAAGTTATTTCCTTACCTTTTTCTTGCATATTAGGGTTTTTTTATTAGTCTAATCATTTGGTAATTTCTATATTGCTATATTACAATGTTTGTTGCATCTTATGTCCTCCTAGATTAGATTAACCACCCCCTTATAAATAAAATTTTAGTTAATAACACACAAATGATAAGATTTTCGGGTGATATCATACCAAGGAGAAGAGTGTTGGGGTGAGAGTTTTTTTTTTATCTCCTTCCATGATGCTTCTCAAATGATAAGTGGAACTGCATATTGAAACATATCAATTTGTAACTAAATTATAGCGGATAGAATGAATTCTGTAACTGAAGGTAAATTCTTGATAGTGTAGATCTGTATTTTAAACTCCTGGAAAATGTGCTTATCTGAGAAATTGTCTATTTTTTCTCTCAGGACACAAGAAACCACTATTCCATGTCTACTACTGGGTGCTAGTGTTTTTTAAATTTTTTATGATCCAAGTATGATTCTAGGCCACTATGTGACTGTGTGCCTTGTTGATTCTATACTTTGTTTTTCTATTTTAGATCTCTATGCTGCTGGAAGGGTTATATTTCACGAAAGAGTTCACCCTTGTTTGGGGTGCATGTGATGAATGTAGGAGGATGTAATCCTAAATGAGAGGACTTTAAACTAATATCCATATTTTTGATTGGATACCTACAGGGGTTAAGAGATGTGCATGGTAGAGACTAAGGCACATACAAACCATATAGGTCTAGAGATAACTATATCAAACCTTTATAGATGCATTTTATCAATACATAACATTCATGTCAATCCTTCTTATGATCTTAACACTTTTGACAATGACCCACACTTGTATATGATGGTTTGCATTTACAATGTGGGCATCAAGCTCACTTTCAGTTAACGGATCTGAAGTCTAACTTATTTCCCATGGCATTCCTTGAGAAGCTAGGTATTCTACTCATGATGTTATATCATCTCATCTTTCACTACATGCATATGATGGTTATGTCCATCCATGCATGCTCATATCACATTACCTATCACTATAGGGCCGAAAAATGTAAAACTATATTATTTGTCATTGATTTTCTAGTCTTCTATAATTATTTTTCTTGGTTAAACCATGGCTCCATGCCATACAAGTTTTATTTCTACTGTACATCATGTGGTCAAATTCATACATGAAATTATTGAGGATATTATACTCCCGACCCTGATGCCTACAAGTATTGTGCCATGATCCTAATGCTACTCTTCTTATTCCATGCACTAATACTACAAATCCCCCAACCAATGGATTAACTACCTCATTTTCTACAAATTGAAGGTAGTTTATTTGTGTGATTGATGTAACTTCCTCCACTCCACCACTCCGTCTGCCACTACTACTGCTATGATTATTTATCAGGGGCCTATCTCTAACCTTTTCATGGGCATTCAGGTATGCATTCTATCTACTTTATATTACTAAATTTTCGAATCACAAACATAAATTGGTGGTAAAATATAGTCACAAATTCATGCACTTTAGACATTTATTTATCCTAGTCTTCATACTAGTATTTAGAAAGGTTATGTAGTGAAGAAAGTACTAATTACCTTAACCCATATTTTAGCCATCTTATTTTACTTTTATTTAATTTCATTCCCACACATTTTACTCTACCTAGCCCAGTAAATTTTGGTACTTTCCAGTCAGTTTAGTGTCATATAGGGCTCCCAGGTAAGTACTGGGGCACCCATGGACACCCTGTTACCACCTGGTGTGCTCGTATCACTTTTTCTACTATTGCCAGGCCACACTTTGTAGGCTCTTTCTATTCTATTATTCATCCTTATATTATTCCTAGTCCGCAACTGTCAGGGTTAATTAAGAATTAGATCAAGAGAACCCTATATAATGTCACCGTTTTGAGACCATAATGAGGACCTAGCATCATTACTACAATCAGCTCATCTAGATGTGCATCCATCTATTGAATTTACGACCACATAGCTCCATCATCAAGGCACATACTAGGAAGTATTCATAACACTTTAATAGGGGGGTGGTATTATATGCTATTCACGCACATATGATATACATTTTCTACATTTAGTTATTTCTCACTTTTTCACAAAGTGTGACTGGAACAAGAGCACCTAGGGAGCGTCATGCACATGCACACAAGAAATACATTTGGATCCAAATGTAGTGACAACACTCAGATTAGTAAGCTCACTATTATCGTAGCCAAGGTTAGTTTGATGCATTCATTTTACATCTTATTAATTAGGTTTTGATACACCTTCTTGCTTATTGTAGGTCTCCTACATCAACATGGATGATTGGTGACTTACAACATGAAAAATGAGCATGATGTGATACACCAATGAGGGTTTCAAACAACCTTCCAACCCTATGAGAACCATTTTCGGATATTTTCACACACCAAGGCGGCAGATTCCATACCGGAGCACTTGTGGTACCCCAGTCCAATTCAAGGCACCCCAACCCACTCAAATCCTCCAGATCAATCCTTTTTGAAACCTCTACATAATAATTCCTTATTTTATTTTCTCCAATTATCTCTGCAACACTCTACAATAAGCACCTCTTATCAGCTAAGTTCTTTCCTTACTTTATTTTTACATATTAGGGTTTTATTTTATTAGTCTAATTATCTGGTAATTTCTATATTGCTATAGTACAATGTTTGTTTTGTTTTATGTCCTCCTAGATTAGATTAGCTACCCCCTTATAAACTAAATTTTAGTTAATCATTTTGGTGAACCTGACCTTCGAATCCACCTTCATTCTAGGGATTTTTTTATATTTTCTATCATGGATCCCTAAGTTTATAAGCATCTTATCTAGTTTATTAAGAGATATCCTCATTGCTAATAAATTTGTAAAAAACAACTAGAATGCATTGTATTTGTGATGAGAATATTCCACCACCAACACCCATTAGATCTCTATTCCGATCGTTTATTTGATGACTCTGACGCCTAGTGATCCTCCATCTAACAACCACTATTAACTCAATTCCAGCTACTACACCATTGAAAGCCATGGAATTCCCATCCAACCATCCAATCTCTTAGATCGCAAATTCACAGCTTACGATGCGTCTTCTCTATCGCATTTGTATTCCTTCTACATATTCCTGCCCTCTCTGTCTACTACATGTCATTTAGTTGAACCTCAGACATTCATGTGCCTCTTCTCCCTTCTCTTCTCTCATTAATCACAATACTCTATAAACATGAATTCTTAGATCAACTCCTTAGTCACAGTTTGATTATCACTGTACTGCCTACCAATCACTATGCTGCATATCGTTTAGTTATATCAGGTCGTCCATATTGCAATTAGATCATTGGAATTAATGGGACAAATGCAAGATCATGTTGCCATACTTTTTTCATTGCCTAATCCACAGTCTTACGCCTCAAGACCTTATTTTGTTGATCTAAAATTTTAATACAATACTCACTCCTATTAGTCTCTCTAAGTTTGACTCACCTATAGATAAGGAGTATAATGAGCCTCAAGCCACTCCTAAGCAGTCAACCACTCATAAGTGAGTTCAACCCCCCTACTCAGCGCATGCTATGTGGCTACTAGGGAGAGGCCTTCCAATCTTTTTCTAAGAGTTCTCGATTATTCTCTAT
Source organism: Taxus chinensis (assembly GCA_019776745.2). Lineage (NCBI taxonomy): Eukaryota > Viridiplantae > Streptophyta > Pinopsida > Cupressales > Taxaceae > Taxus > Taxus chinensis. Next base: position 763,403,398 of record CM034152.1, read on the forward strand.
TTAATATACATGTGTGATATTAACACTAATCCTCACTGTGCAAGTGATTCTTCTCCCTAGTCAACCAACACGTTCTCCTATTTTACAATGTTGTTTCTTACTTCTCCATCTAATGAGCACTACCCCCCCATTTCTCTGTGGGTGTGAAAAAAAATTCTCCTACTAAATTCAAAAACTTCTTCCTACTAAGTCATCCATTGATATCAATAAACCTAAGCAGTCTCTCCCTTGAGACATCCGTCAAACCTTGGCCTTATCTCAAAATCTAAGCTCCATCCATTAAGTTGTCCTAACAAGTCCTCTTCTTCTATTTTATAAAAATTCCTCATTCTCGACCACTAAAAATAGTTCTAAATATAAACCTTTTCCAACAAATTTCCTATCGTACCCAAACTTGGTCCTTTGGTAGGTGACTCTTTCACTCGTAGGGGGAGGGGGAAGCGCGCTCTTGGGAATATGACACACTGTATATATTATGGTTCTTATATGACTGTTGAGGGGTATTTTTACACTAATAAACTCATTTCAACTTACTTAACATCCTTTATCTAATTACATAATATGTGTGCATACATCTGCAATAATCTATCACTCGTTATGCATACCATACAACCTCCCATCATGGAATCAATTACAACCTTTTAATATCTTACTTCACCACATTTACATAAATATTTTGTCAAATAGTACAGGTGTTTTTTTATCATACAATTGGGGGGAATATCATCCCACATCCCTCTTAATCTTCACCTACACATATCTCACTTTTTCATTCTCATACACAAATCATAGTATTGGCATACTCATTACACATTTATGTCATTATTACGTTGATATGCACCTTGTGCTCCCGGTTCCTAGTTGACTATTAAGTGATTACCATTACCACTGAACCTCCCCCACTGCACTATAATTATTAAGCATTTGGTTTCATCACACATCGTTCTCTATACACCCATACCTACTACACTAAGTCTACAATTTTGAATATTATTCTACATGCAATCTTGCATCATACTTGGTAATCGATTTAATATAATCTTATATTCATTCTACACATTACATTCATGTTTTATTAAATTAGCTATCGTGCTTTTTCCAATCCATACATTGCGCTACCTACCCCATACAACACATTCTACAGACTAATGCAGGTTTACCTTACATGATGATTCTAGCTTACATTAAATTTTAACTCACATTCTATAACAACTATGTATTTTAATATTCTATACACCATAGGTTGTGTGTCCATCATTACCATCCTCACTTGTTTTCTATGTGCTGTCACTCATCACCCTATAAGGCACTTTAAGTTCTTCAGTCCCATACTCGACTGCTGAGTTTTACAAATCAAATGGACCTTAATTCACCATGCGACATTTCAATCATGTGACATTCCTAGGCTAGTGACATACACTTTAGGTAAAATCATCCACACTCATCCTTTTTATCTAGTAGTGGTATACACTTTAGGGTAGATCAAACCACCTATATTATAAACAGCAACTTTGTAGTGGTATACACCTTAGGTTGACATCACCACCCTTACCATTAATTATATAGTGATATACGTTTTAGGCTAAATCTCACTCATCCATTCATTAGTGGGATAATACCGTTCACTATCGGGTTTAACCACATCCTTCTATATGTTTGGCACCTCATTACTACACATGACCATTCATGACACTGT
>CM034152.1:763405593-763557987 GCA_019776745.2 Taxus chinensis
TTCATTAAAAGATTAGTTCAGAATTGTTAAAACACAAACTCATAATAAATTGAAAGAAAGTAAATATATTTTAGAAATTTTTATAGTCAGCTTAAAGTCTAAAAACATTTAAAAATTAGTGTAGATTTCTAAGCTTTAGGAAGCTTTAGGAAGCTTTAAGGGAAAAGCGCAAATAACATTGATTCAATAATGACCGGTATAATTTATTTCAATAGAATTATAGTATCTTAAAGATAAAAATAAACAATATTGTCTAAGCACATATTTGGCAGAATTGGAGTCGGTTCTACTAGGGTTTCGTCTGCTTGCATGTCATACGTGTCCTCTTTGGGCACTGCGGGATAGTATCTTTACCAAATTTTTCTAGGGTTTATGGCCCTTTAGGCACACCTATATAATGGCCACCTCCACCTTGAGCCTGGTTATTGAAGCCGTGGTTGGAGCTTGTGGAGACTCAAACAATTGCACCCCCACTGAAACGCCCGTGAACATTTTTCCCGAAGGTCTTCTACGAAGAAATAAATCTCCCCCTGATCTTATTTTATCTATTCCTGAGTTTAATACTGCATGCCAGTGGTTAGAACAGTTGTGCCTTATTGGGTATTTTGTGGATGACATCCCCTCTGAAAAGATGCTAAAATCATGGGTTAACTCAACATGGTCTACTCATGGCATCAGACTCGAGAGCATACAAAACATGACCAAAGGTTCTTTCCTTTTCGTTTTTTCTCACCCATCGCACGCCCCTGCTATACGAAACCGCTCATCCATTTGGTATGTGCATAACTCTCTTTTGGTTCTCTCTCCATGGACCAAATATTTTATGTTGTTTGAATACGTGGCTGTAAAAGTTCCCGTTTGGGTAAATTTTCCTAGCATGCCACTACCACGTGTCCATTTCCTGCATTAAATCACTTCTTCTCTAGGGCGAGTTGTTTGCATGGAACCTCAATGCTTTTATAGCACCCGGCCATACAAATATGTCTGTGTTGAACTTGACCTCTCTAAAGAGTTGAAAGAGTTCATGGAGATTCAAATGGGAGATACCCGATACTAACAATGTATTTTTTACATTAACTTGCCTAGTACTTGCTTCCGATGCAATGCCTTGGATCATAAGATCAAGGACTATCCTCTTTATGTCATGTTCAACTGCCCAATTTCTAAGGTAGTTTCTGAAGCGGCCAAAACCCTTCAGGAGGAAGGGTGGAAAATGCTAGGAGGGCGGAAAAATAAGAAAAAACCAACTCAAACCAAGGTTCTCGAAACCAATGGCTCAAGTGAGCTAGTTAAGGAAAAAACCCCTAGACAAGTTCGTCTCAAGGAGCCAATTAATGATGACTCATTTGTCCGCTTTCCTAAGTTCTCTAGCACACCCAAGGCAACTTCAGTTCCCATAGACCCTAAAAATCCCATCCGAATTTCCTCTTCCATATTCATAGTTGATTTTAACAACTGGTCCATAGAGCCCATTCAAAAGGGCCCAAAGTCCTTCTTACCACTCCATGCCCAGTTGGGATCATATCTTGGCACAAAGTGTGGATTCTACAGAGGAGTACAATATAGAATATGGCAGGTGAAGGAAAGTTGAGTTGTAGGATTTCTTGAAGCACAATAATGCTGAATTTCTACGAAATCTGTTTGATGCTATGGATGACTTGGATGTGGATGGTATGGGCCTTGACCATCGTTTACCATAAATTCCATGTCGTAGAATGTGCGGTGTCTCATTAACTCCAACCGCAAGTATATCATCTGCGATGATTTTCAAAAAAATTCAAATTTACATGTGTTATTTTTGGAGGAAGTGAAAATTACAGGTTTTCAGTTGGCGATGGTTTGTAAATCTATCTAGCTTTACAACCTAACATTCTATAGTAATCATGATGGGAGTCATGGGGGTTTATATTCCTATTTTTTCCTAAATGAAAACCTTTCTTTATGGACCATGGTGACAATAGGCCACCAATCATGACATTTGGGCCCTATTTAATATTGACAGTCACCCTTTTGGCTTCATCTACATTTATTCCTCTAATGATGCGGCCAGAAGGGTTGATAACACATTGAAGGTGGATAGCTAAGCATTATTTCTAGATTCTTATTAGATTATATGTGAATACTTTAATATGGTGGAGCTTCTATGTGATAAGTATGAGTGTAGACACCTAAATTTGTCTACATGACTAATTAACATTAATTATGCCCCACATTTTAGCTTTATCTGCTACCAATCCATTTTAATCTATTTTAATCCATCATTATTATTCATACATAAACCATATAATATTAATAAGATTAATTATTATTATTATTATTATCAATCCATTTTATCATTTTACCATCATTTATCATCTATCGTTAATCTTTTTATTTCATCTAATATCCCATTTCTTTCCTTCTAATTCATTAATCTCATTAATCCATTATTATATCTTATTATCCTATTCTAATCCATATTAATATTTTATTGGAATTTAATATTCCTACATCTCACCTACCACCTACCCTACACATTCCTACACCTAGCCTTTCCATCAAATCTCATCATTAATTATCCTAATCACATCATTTAACATAATATAATCCTAATGATGTGCACATCCTCACCTCTAAATCTAGAGGCTTCTAAATCTAGAAGCTTCTCCATTCTTCCCTTCCATTTTCAAATATTCAAATTAAAATACACTATTCCATTGAATTTTTAATTCAGTGGAAATCCCTCACAAAATCTAGAATTTTCCATTCTAGAATCCTCCAATCCTCTCATCCAATTCCAACCATTGGATTCAATCCACCATGACAAGATCTCAACCATTCAATTTTCCAGTCACAAGCTATAAATCAAGGTTCTCATCCTCCATGAGAGACATCTTCTAAATCCATAAGAAAATTCTACTCTTTTGTTCAATCAATCTATTCTATCAATCATCCATCTATAACCAAGCAATCCTTCGTCATCTTCATCAACAATCAAGCAATCGTCAAGGGGAGGTGCTGTCCAAGTGCATCCACATCAATAATCTTGAAGCAATCAATCATCCTCAAGCACATCCAACCATAGGGAAGGAGAATTGCATGTTAAATGATAAGTGCAGGTATTGTTTCTCTTCTTTTCATCTTTGGTTGATTTGAGGTAGTTGATTTGTTGAGTTTGCATCTTGAATTTGAATTGGTTTCATATTCATTTTACTTGTGCATTCTAACTTGATTTTTCATCTACAGTTTTGGTGGCCATCATTGGGCTTATCCCCCAAAATCTTTGTAATTTTTTGTTTATTATCATCTAATTACCAATCTGTCGAAATTTGGTTTCCTAAAAATTTGATTTGCACCCTTAAAATTTGAATTCCATATTAGTGCATATGTGACCCATTTCAATGCATATATCACAAAACAAAACATTTGTCTACTTGTTTTCTTGACTCTGTGCATGCAGGAAATCTTTCAGTGCATTTATCCCATCCAGTGGTGCATTTAGCACAAAACAATGCATATGACCTCTGTTTTGGCGCATATGACATGAATTGGCAAATTTGTTCTGTTTTGGTGCATTTTTCTTGCTTTTACTTTGCCTACCTTCCAAGAGCCATAACTTTTGATCCTGAACTCGAAACGACTTCGTTATTTTTTCCCCGAAAAGGTATTGAAAGGATATATGAAATGAAAGTGTTAATGTAGAATTTTACTATACAATTTATTTATGGTTTTCATTTTACTAAATATTGTTTTTCTAACTACACTTTGAGTTATATTTTCTTGTTCCAAACTACTAATACTTTGTGTGCAACTTCCTCTTCTTACCAAAGATTAAAAAAACAATCTAAAACTACTAATCGTTCTTGTTTTGTAGCTCGTTTGGTCCAAGAGATTTGGGGTTATAATCAAACTACTCATATTTGTTTTGTAGGGCCTCCTCTTAAAGACCCCTTTTGCATTTTTTTAATCATCTTTTAATCATTTAAAAAAAAAAAGTTCTTTCTATCTTGCATCTTTCATCTTTTGCATGTTTGTATTGTTAAACCCAAAGGTTAGATTTCATGTATGCTCTCCTCTCGCGTCCTTGGGTGATCTTGAGGATCAAAAGTGGTCCACCTTCTTCCCTTTTCATTTTTAGGGGCAACGTGATGTGGAGTTTGTCACCACACACTTGTCATAGTCCTAGGGGTCTTGTGACTATGGGATTCCTATCAATGCACGTAGACACACCCCATGTTCTTGTGGGGTATACAAATCCTTGGAGAGTTGTCATTTATTGGATAAGCATCTACATGTTTTAAGCATGAGGTGAAGTGAGGGGATTCCACTTCCCAATACCCACACCTTATACAACATCCTTACCACAAGGATTTGGGCCGCATGTACTGTAAGGTATATAGGGGACATCGTTAGAGAGCTTCTTTATCCTAGACTAGGTATCCTTCAGCTAGAATCAAGCTATAATGCAGGGGAAGGAACCACCAAATATTACTAGCTAGATGATCACACATCGATGCAAAGGTGGGCCAAGCTCAATGTGCACCATTGTCATGTTTGGTATTGAAAGTGGGATATAGCTTGTGTTGCACACCCACTTGACTAGCTAGGTTGTGTTTTTCATGTGTGTTGTTTTTTTACATATCATTTTGACCACACATTAATAAACCAATCAAACATTAATCAAATAATCAAATCGACTCCCCCATCCAAACCTAATCATAACCAATCCATCAATCTAATTACCCCAATCTTATCCCCTTTCCTAATCCATCCCATCCACATCTAATCCCTCCATCTTAATCAAATATTACCTACATACTATCCATACCCAATCCTATTCCTAAATTTTATCTAAACCCCCATCCTCATTATGGCTCCCATCAAAGTAAAATCCCCCACTCATCAACCTTTACCCTCGCCAACTTTGATCAAAACATCCCTATTACTATCTAATATCTGCAAAACCAAATGAAGACACTCACATCCTCTATACCAAAAATCTCCTAACCCATCCCAAGTCGATCCCACCATCCTCATAAGCATCCAAAATATTAACCAACAAATTCTTGACCTCCAATAACACCTTAGCCAAACATCTTCTCAACTATCTTCCCTCACACCCACTTATGATAGTGAGGATCTTATTGACATTGACCAAGATGATACTCCATCTACAAAACCAATCATACCCAATCCTACATCCACATCATCCAACATTCCCAACCATCCCACTTCCCCACATTACATCAATTTTGATCAAATCCAATCATCCCCATCCAACAATAAAGATCTCCTTTTTGAGCTTTACCAAACTTTAACCAACTATGATTCATCCACCACATCCACTTATCCACTTCCAAAAAATAAAAAGCCAAATAAAAATCAAAACTTAAATCACCACCATCACCTAATAAACTTCTTTTACAATTTTCTAACCTATTATCCGAGCCTAATCCTCCATCACTACTATCCACCCCTAAATACACCATCAACCAATTCTAATCCCCAACTCCCTCACATCAAAACATATCATAATGTACCTTATACAAACCCAATCAAATCCAATCAAGATCAAACCAAACCACTATCTTTATCCCCTATATCACACCTTAGTCCTAAATCATCATCATCCTCATCCCAACCTCATCCCACGTAATTTCTCCTAGATAGTCCCAAGTCCCCTCCTTTAACATCTACTTTGGCTCCTACGCCTCCATCACCTAAATCCAACCCCATCCCATTTAATGTGACTCCTAAGTCACCCATATCCCCTTCATCCCCTAATCCTACTTCATACAATATGGCTCCCATGCCACCTTTATACTCTTCATCCACATCTATCAAATCCACCAATAACCAATCCAATCCTAAACCATCTAGTGTGACTCCTAAGTCACCCCCATCTCCTACCTGTAATCCTAATTTCCCCCCTGTCCCCCAATCATATCACATCCAACATGATTCCTAAGTTACCTCACTCTCCCAAATCCAATGTGGTTTCCACACCACCCCCCTCCACCTCAACTCAACAACCATTCAACCCATCTCCCTCATCAACATCTGCTCCATCCTTTAAATCCACACAATCTACCTCCCCCAAACCCAACCAATCTAACATTTCCTCTTCATCCAAATCTAACACATCCTCTTTATCCACCCCTACCTTATCCACTCCATCCCCAATCAAACCATCTAATCCTACACAAACCAACCCTACACCATCCACATCTCCAAAATCAATGAAATCCAATCCTAGGCCAAAATCAATCACCAATCCAAAACCAAACCAACCTCCTAAATTCCCTCAAGGATAATCCTCCATCCAAATCCCAACCATCTAATCCACATCCTAAACCTACATCCAAATCACATCAATTCAATCAATCTTCTCCTATCCTACCCACTCCTACACATATCCTACCTAACCCACTCTTATTACCCATACCATCTCTCTTACCAACCCCAATCACCTTCCGCCTCCTTAGGTGAATCCCTAACTACCATCTTCCATCATCTTAAAAAATTCAACATGATCATCCATCCCCTAATAAAATCACATGATCCAAACATTCCAAATCCATCTTGGTATAGGGACAACTATTAATGTGAATTCCATTGCACCCATTGGACATTCGACCAATCGTTTGCATGCAATTTAAGTCTTATGTCCAAAATCACATTAACTGAGCACTTCTTGTCCTTGTACCTCTATATCCACCACCTTTCTCTCCACCTACCTCTAACCATCAGCCACCATCTAAATTCCCCTATAAATCCAAAATATTGTCAACCATCCAAATCTCATTATACATCCACACATCCCTCATCAATAAAAAATAAAAACCCTAATGATCAATCCAAACATCCTTCCTCAACAAAAACCATGAAGCAAATCTCCCCTCCCATCCTTTGTTAAATCTTGGCCCTTAGCGGGGTGAGAAAATAAAAAACATCCACCAATCTAATTGTTACCACACGAGCCTCATCCTCCCCATTCACTTCCTACCCCATAGCCAACAATATATTCGCTAACATGAAACATCATGGTCATTTATGCTTAGGGATTAAACCTAACACTAACACTAACCCATCATACTATTCCATCACAATCTGATCCTACCAACTCCCTTGATTCACCCATCACTCCATCTAACAATCCCCAATCCCTTGATAGCCCTACACATCCCAAACACATAAAAACTAGATTGAGCATTTCGATTGTCCTTTGTACACAGATGTTCTTTCCTCATCCCTTCATCCTCATTCCAACTGAATCCATCTCCACAAATGCTCAATTTAAATTAATCAAACATGATATAAATCATTAGTACCTATTACACTTGTGTGAATGTAGTTCCCAATCCTCTTTAACATTGATATTATTATGATTGTGATTATTATAGATAGGAGTTATAGACATTGTTATCACATTTTAGACTTTGATTGACATTGTTATATTTGATTAGTTTATTTGATAGTATGGATGTTTAGACTTATGACATGATTTACGGAATGGATTATGTGCATGGTTTGACATATCAAAATTTGATGATCTTGAGCTACTATTATACTGACACATTCGATTTGATATATAAATGTTGTTAGATGATTTATTTGATTTCATAATCTTATTGCTAATTGTTAAATTGATAAAATTAAAATATGTGAAATTGTGAACAGTTAGTGAATTGCTTGTTTTAGCGATAATTTAGTTATAATATTTGATGATATGATTTGATATGTATATGTGTGTGTTTTATTAACCCAAAGGCGTTAACATGGCCATGAGGCAAGAAAGGTATTGTTTTGATTTTTGTAGACACTTGTAACACAACAAACCAAAAGGGGATATGAGACCAATAGTGAAGGAATCTAGAGTATTGGCAACAAGTGACCTTGACAACTAGTGTAAATGCGTGATTTTATTGTTAGGAGGTCCCCATTGGGGGGTGGCCTCAAATGTGACCATGGGTAAAATTGTGTTCTTCCCTTTTTGGTTTTTATTTAATTGTGAGTAATTATATTTTATTATTATTTTGGAGTCACATTTATTACTATTTTTAAGTAATCCTTTTAAGTTAATTAATTTGATTAGCTTTTTTCTAATTAGGATGTTGAAAAAGGGGGGAAATAAATGTGAGTAGGTAGTCTTGGTTTGTGTTGGATTTGAAAGAATTTAATTTGATTTGCAGTAGTGTTTACTCAATCTTACATGTGAATTTCGGATTTTGAATTTCTAGGCCATTTTGGAGGCTTATGGGAAAAGTTAAGCTTGTCCCACACCTCTTAAGAGTCATCCACCCACTATGCCAATGATGGGAGAGGCTTATTTTAGGTTTTTTTGTGCATTTTATTGGAGAAAAAGAGAAATTAATTGCACTTTTCTTACAAGATTCCCAGCTTAATTGTGTCCTTTAGGAGTGTGGGTTGGGTTTGAGTGTGTAAGAGGGTTGTCATTCCCTCAACCACCAATATATTATGATTTGGGGTTTGGTTTTGACCCTAGTGATGTGGATTGGAGGAGAAATTATGTGGAATCCTACATGGAGCCACATCACCTCTCTCTCCCTCTTTACTATTTATTCTAATTTGTTTAAGGATTTGGGGGTTACTTGATTTATTTTTCGTCTCTTGGATTTGGAGGTGCTTTCTTTTTGGGAGTGCTTTTTGGAGTTGGACTAGCTTGAGATTTCTTGGAATTGAAAAGGTTGGAACTTGCATGTGGATTGTAACTCTTCACCCTTGACTTTTTTTCTCTTACTATTTTGGTTTGCATATGTTTGTGAATGAATGTTGTTACATGTGTGATTTAGGAAGTAGAATGGCTTCATGTTATGTATGAGAAGGTGAAATGGGGATACATTTTTGAGGGAGGAATAATATTTTTTTTTGATGCGTAATCACAACACCCCTGAATGTATGCAACTTAATGGGTTGATATTCTCAGTGTGATTGCATAACATGGAGATTTTGTAAAAGTGTGGGACTTTACAATAGGAAAAGATCTTTGGATGAAATTTGGTTCCTATTCCTCTGTTCTGATGCACACATCCAAATGGTAGAGGATCTACTCTAAAATATACTCTAACTTGCAAGGGAGACATGGTTAAGAAGATTACAATAAACTAAATCTAACAAAGGTGATGCACCAAAGGAATGTTGAACACCTGCTTTTCCATTAAACACAAACCATTAAAAATGTAATACAACCACATTCGTACAGATAACAAAGATTACAATGAGAGATCAAAAGACAACAATGAACACAAGAGAGGGCTGAAATTCATCCACATAATTATATTATTGCTCCACAAATTTGATACAGTGCATTATAATGGCCAAGAGGAAATATTGCAATTACAGTTTATATGGGAGGTTTGAACTCCACAAATTCACTTACAGATTAGAGAAGAAGGGAGGGTGCAAAGAAAAAAACTATCCAACCTTAGAAAAATTCTCCTCCCTATAATATATATGAAGAATGAGAGAAGAAAGAGAGAAGGATTCAAAATCTTGCTTCAACCAACCTAGAATGCATTGAATTCACCTATAACAATGATGGGTACCACTCTAAAATCCATACCCCCATGTACTATGCCTTGTTGGGCAAGAAAGGAAGCCCCTACTTCATTTTTTGGTAGGTGAGAAGTATGACACCAGCTCAAAAATGGTGGAATGTATTTTTCATTTTAAAGAACTTAGTGTCCACATAAATTATGATTTCCAAAAAGTCCTTTCTTGCCGCAAATACTAGATCCATAGTCAAAAGTTATGGCCATCTGAAGGTCGAAGTATCGTTATTCGAAAAAATTCTGATTTCTTGAGCTTCCTCCGAAATATTGAAATTCAGACTTTCTGACATTTTGACTTCATATTTTTTGTTACTATTCATTTTCTTGGGCACGTGAAAAAATTTGAAACTTTGAAACCTGAAAGTCTAAAATTTTAAAATTTCAAAATTTCGGAACTTTCTATTTTAGAGCTTTTGTCACTGTTCATGTTGCTTAGGCATGGGAAAAATTTGAAACTCTGAAACTTGAAAGTATGAAATTTCAAACTTTAAGAATTTCATAACTTTCTATTTCGGAGTTTTTAGTCACTATTCATCCTTCAAATCAGCTCGACAGTTCCAAAAAATCTAAAACCCAATTATCTGAAACTCCAAAAAGTGTAAAAGTCAGAGTTTTAGAATTTCAGAATTTCAGACTTTTTCCTCTTGTGGAATTTTTGGGTTCAAGATTTTGGGATTTTTGAGTTCGGGATTTTCCAACCGGTCATTTCTTTTCTCCAAAACCCTGAAATCTGAAATTCCAAATTTTAGATATTCAGAATTTTAAAAATTTTTCCTCTTTCGAAATTTTTGGGTTTGGGATTTCAAAGTTTACTAATTCCTTTTTACCCATGTCTTTCTCCAAAATGTCAAATGCCAAAAACTCTAAAATTTTGGGCCTAGGCCTGCATTCTTTTTATGACCTGCAAAGTGAGCTACTTTCCTTTGACGTTCCCTTGGCCATGTTGGCCCTTGTTTGTTCCTTTTCGAACCATACATTTCTATTTTCGAGCCCACGTTTACAACTTTATTTTTGGAATCCACATGCAAGCTCCCATGGCTGAATGAATTTCTCCATCTTCTCGGCATGTAAGGGCATGTTTATTCAATAATTCTGAGGGGAAAAATTGTATAACAATTTTTATTGGGAATTTTAGGAGGGTAGTTGGGTTCGGGTGTCCCACCTTGTGATAAGTAAAAAATGTGTTTATCTTGTTGTTTTTTCATTTTGGGAGGCATAAGAGTTATTTTTTTGTAAGGAGACATAAAAATTTTGGGGTTATGACTGAGTTTGTGGAGGTTTTGAGGTGGTCACCCAAACCCTTGGGAGGCAAAAGTAGAATCCCCATGTTCCTTTCTCTCCTTGTTTTGAGTTTAGAGCCATTGTGTTGGGAAAATTATGCGCGTGGAAGTGATTTTTTGGTTATTCTTATTATGTGAATGTTTGGTTTGAGTGTGAATGTGGAAGCCTTGTTTTATTTCCAATGGTTTTCAAATACCCCTTATTACTTCTTTGTTTAGGCTCAGGGGCCAATGAGGAAGAATACTTCTCTTCCTCATTGGATTATTGGTTGGGTGGATAATGTTGCCTACTCCCCCATTTTGTTTGTTGTGTTGGGACTTTGAGAAGAAGGTGGAGCTCAAGTAAAGGATGAATTAGTTGCATTGGGAGAAAAGAAATAAGATCCCTCTTTGTAAACATTTTTCCATGTTGTATTTATTTGAAATGGAGGGCTTGTAACTTGTATTCTTAAGAATTTAAATCCTTTGTAAATGTGTTGCAAAATGATTGATTTGTTTCTAGTTTTTCACGTGTCTGTATGAAAAAATAGATAAAGAAAGTTACATTTATTACTTTAAAATCCCTTTAGCTTGTCAAATCTTCTAGAAGTGTTTGAATGATGTATTTTAAATGTGTTAGTTTTGTTAAGGGAAACTACCAAAATTTTCATTGCTTAAATGATATAGGAAACTTTAAAGGGGCTTGAAATGAAAACAAAATTTCCTTTGATTGAAGTTTTTTCATTGCCTTCAAAGTTTGTTATCCCACAGTCATCAACTACAAGATCACATTAGGGAGATCCTAAAGCTACGTCTGTCTCATTATTGTAGCAATACAATAGGTTTTCAGGTTGAGGATTGGTTAGTGATCTTGAGTAGATGCTTCAATATTGTCGCATGTACTAGCAACACGAAGGCTCATGTTGTGATTCATCTTCTGAGGGATGGAGCAGGCATTTGGTGGAGGAGTGAAGAGTGGAATATCCATGTAGATTCAAATATAACTACTTAGGAGCTCTTCGAGGAGCAGTTCAAGGGTGGATACATATCTAGGAGATTTATTTACCAAGGGATAGATGAGTTCCATGACCTACATCATGCATCCATGACAATATCTTTAATATGTCGACTACATGTAAGACACATAAGTCAGGATACATTGGTTCATCAGGGGCCTAAACTTTGATTTGGGAGGTGAAGTACACATCCATTGTCTGCAGACCTTAGTTGAGGTGGTTGAGAAGTCGTACATTGTAGAGGAGACAAGGGGGAAGATGCAACATGTTAAGGATACAGGTGCATATCCGTATTCAATAGTTGTGGGATAACAAGTCAAGGGGGTCAGCTACTAATCCTCATTAAAGAAATGGTTCTAGAAAGTCTTCATTAAGGCCACCAGAACAGTCACCTCAGTAGTAGAATACACATCCACTGTTTAGACCTCCACAGAGATTTGATACTCAGAGGGGATGAAGTATGGGCCATCCCCTACAAGTCCCATTAGGACACAAGGAATACCTAGAGCTCAGTCAACAGGAGCTTGTCAACAATGACCACAACAGTCTATAGCAGGATCATCAGGATCCACGACATAGACCACTAGAGTATATGTTGGAGTTACATCTCATTGGAGAGGACTTGGTAGTTACTACGGATGCGGTGTGTACTTGGACATAATTGTAGAGAGTGCCCACAGAACTATAATAACAAGGGTAAGACATTGATTTCAGAGCCTATAGTTGGTGACATGGGATGTAGCCATCAAATCTATGTAGAGGTAAAGAACCACTAGGGAGAGCATCATAGCACGATGATTGAGACTAGAGGTAGCATTAGTGGTATTCCTACCTCTATTCTGTTTGATTCTGGCTTGTTTGATTCTTTTATTGCACCATATTTAGTAGAGGATTACTAGATGGTGGCAGCTAGGTAGGGCCTTAGTTGGGATTTTGAGATGGCGTCTAGAGCCAAGATCTTAGTAGAATAATTAGTTAAGGAGTGTGTAGTGGACCTAGGACCCTTCACCACTACCTTGGATCTTCATATTGTCCCTTTGGATTCTTATGGAGTGATCTTGCGCATGGATTGGTTATCTGCACATAGTCCCAGAGTTTGTTTTTAAACTAAGGTTATTTCTTATGTAGACAATTTGGGGGTTGAGTCTGTGATAGATGTAGTTAAAATACCCATCTCTATTGACACTATCTCCACTATACAACTTAAGTAGTGTGCGCCACACAAGTACCCGTTGTATGCTATTACAGTTAGTGATAGGTCGAAGGATGGGGCTAGTGGACCTTAACTTGATGATCACCCCATATTGCATGAGTTTTTAGATCATTTTCCTTGTGATCTTCCAGGGTTTCCTTCCCCCACATGAGATATACTTTCACATTGACTTGGTTAAGGGAGCGGAGCCTATCCCACTTGCTTCATATAGGATGACCACCCATGAGCTATGTGAGCTCAAGTTACAGTTAGAGGTTCCCTTCTTGAGAAAGGCCTAATCCATCCTAATGTATCCCCTTGGGGTACACTAATTATTTTTGTAAAGAAGGATGGATCCTTGCGGTTATGTGTGGGCTATAGACAGGTTAAGAAAAGTAACGATCAAGAATCGTTACCCCCTTCCTTACATGGATGCTTTTCTTTTATCAGATGAAGAGGGAATCAATGTTTCTCTAAGATATATCTTATGTCTGATTACCATTAACTAAGGATTGTATAGGAATATGTCCATAAGGCATATTTCTGTATAATACACAGGCACTATGAATTCACATTTGTGCCTTTCGGTCTAACTAATGCCCATGTAGTGTTCATGAGTTTGATGAATGGGGTGTTTAGAACTTTTCTAGGCCACTTTGTAATCATGTTATTTGATGACATTTTGGTCTACTCACATATGCATGAGGAACATGAGGAGAACCTTCGTCAGGTTCTACTATGTCCTCATGAGCAACAATATTTATGGTAACCTAGAGAAGTATGCATTCTTCTAGTCAGAGATGCAATATTTGGGCCACATTATTTCTAGGGAAGGTATCATAGTTGATCCTTCCAAGATTGGAGTCATTATGGATTGACTGGCACCCACTAGTATGACCGTGGTGTGCATTTTCATGGGATTGACAGGTTAATAAAGGAGGTTTATTCAGAAATTCTCTCATATTGTGCATCCCATCACTTCCCTTCGGTAGAAACAGAAGAAGTTCATTTTTTCAGATAGATGTGAGAAATCCTTTAGGACACTAAAGGAATTCTTTACAATAACACCCATTCTTGTAGTTCTATATCCACAGGAAGAGTTCTAAGTATGCACAGATGCTTCTTTGGCAAGATTAGGAGGTGTATTGATGTAGGAGGGCCGTGTAGTAGCTTTTTTGTCTCATAAACTAAAGGATTATGAGATCAATTGTCCTACTCATGACCTTGGGCTTGAAAAATTTGTGCATTCTTTGGTTTGATGGAGGAATTTCCTTTTAGGAAGGAGATTCAGTCTCAGGACTGGTCATTTGAGTCTTCATCACCTCTTCACGCATCCCAATCTCAACGCTCATAAATGGTGTTGGATGGAGTTGCTTTGTGATTATGACATGAAGATAGAACATTTTAAGGGGAAGAAGAATGTGGTTACATATGCCTTGAGTTGTCAGATACATATGGTTATGGCTACAGTAGTTGGTATAGACTTGAGGACAAGGATTTTGCAGTAGCTTCCACATGACAACTTCTACCTTTCAGTCAGAGAAGAGATCGAGTCTCATAGACCCCTTGAGGGGAAGTTTGATGGATTTTCACCAGAGGAAGATGGTCTTATTCAACACAAATGTCGAATCTATGTTCCGAGATATGGAGGATTGAGGAAGGATATCCTTTTTGAGGCACACCATGCACCCTATTCAACCCATTCAGGGGTGAAGAATATGGATGACACTTTGATACAGTTGTATCATTTGAGAGGGCCACAAAGAGACATGGATCATTTTGTGTCTCATTGTTTAGAGTGTCAGAAGGTGAAGGCCAAACATCAACATCAAGCTGGTCTTATATACAATCATACCATACTAGAGTGGAAATAGGACACCATTTCTACGGATTTCATTGTAGAGCTACCTACATTGAGATACCATCACAACACAGTCATGGTCACGGTGGATAGATTGAGGAAAGTGGTTATTTTTTCTCTAGTAAAGACCACCTATACAGCTAGTGCAACAACACGAGTATATATAAATGAGATTGTTATACTACATGGTATTCCATGGAAGATCATTTGTAACCATGACCCCCTTGTATAACTCTCACTTTTGGACCACCTTGCAACATTCTCTCAAGACGAAGATCAAATTTAGTACATATTATCACCTCGAGAGAGATGGACAGACAGAGTGGGTGAATCAAATCTTGGAGGACATGTTTAGGATGTACATTATGGACCATCAGTCGAGGAGGGAGGAGTACTTGTATTTAGTGGAGTTTTCCTATAACAACAGTTTTCAAAGTTTAATTAGTATAGCTCCATTTTAGGAATTGTATGGCAGGGGGTGTAGGACACCACTGAGTTAGGATAGATTGGAGGAAAGGGTTTCTCTGAGGCCAAAATTATTACAGGATATAGAGTTACATGTTGTCATGATTCAACATAGATCACATGGGGATCAGGATGGATAGAGGAAATATGTAGATCAGTTGTGGACATATCATCATTTTGAGGTGGTCACGAAGGTGTTTCTTCATATCAGGCCTCATATTATCCCTATTCGTTAGGAAAAAGGATTTAATCTTTGCTTCTAGGTTTTTGGGTCCCTCTGAGATCTTTGACCATATTGGTCCTTTGGCCTATCGTCTAACATTTCCACTGGGTTTATCTCACATCCACGATCTATTTCATGTTTCTATACTTAGGAGGTACATTCCATATCCTTCTCAAATATTAGATTGGGCCTCATTGTAGGTGGAGGATCAAGGGCAGGTGATGGTGGAGCCCATTCATATTTTAGAGCGCATGACCCTAGGCCTTCTAGGAAGAGAGATTGATAAGGTTCACGGCCATTGGGATCGATATGATGAGACAAAAACTATGTTGGAGGACATCACACCTATGAGAGCACAGTTCCCATATTTGTTGTAATGACTTCCAACAGGAAGTCAAGTCTAAGAGGAGGGGATTTAGTGTCCACTCCTCTTCAACATTGATATTATAATGATTTTTCTTCTAATGGATTGGATTTATAGACATTCTTATTACATTTTAGACCTTGACAGATGGACATTGTTATATTTGATTGTTTTTTTGATATACAATATGTATGTTTAGACTCATGACATGATTTACATCATGGATTATATGCATGGTTTGACATATTAGAATTTGATGCTCTTGAGCTGCTACCACACTGAAATATTCGATTTGATATATATATGTTTCTAGATGATTTAGTTGATTTTGTGATCTTATTGCTAATTGTTAAATTGATAAAATTGAAATATGTGAAATTGTGAACAATTGGTGAATTACTTGTTTTAGCGATGATTTAGTTATGATATTTGATGATATGATTTGATATGTATATGCATGTGTTTTACTATCTCGATGTCGTTAATATGGCCATGAGGCCAGAAAGGTATTGTTTTGATTTTTGCAGGCACTTGCAACACAACAAACTAAAGGGGGATAGGAGACCAACAGTGAAGGAATTTGGCGTATTAGACAATAGGTCACCTTGGCAACTAGTGTAAATGTGTGATGTTATTATTTGAGTTTGATTCTTAGGAGGTCCCCATTGGGGGGTGGCCTCAAATGTGACCATGGGTAAATTGTGTTATTCATCTTTTTGGTTTTTATTTAATTGTGAGTAATTGTATTTTTTTAGTATTTCAGAGTCACTTTTATTATTGTTGTTAAGTACTCCTTTTAAGTTAATTAAACTTGATTAATTAGTGTAATTAAGATGTGACAAATGGGGGGAAATAAATGTGAGTAGGTAGTCTTGGTTTGTGTTGGATTTGAAAGAATTTAATTTATTTTGAGTAGTTTACTCAATCTTACCTGTGTAAATTTCGGATTTTGACTTTTGAGGCCATTTTGGAGGCTTGTCCGAAAAAGTTAAGCTTGTCCCACACCTCTTAAAGTCACCCACCCAACTATGCCTATGATATGAGGGGATTATTTTAGGCCTTTTGTGTATTTTAATGGAGAAAAAGAGAAATTAATTGCACTTTTCTTACAAGATTCTTTAATTGTGTCCTTTAGGGGTGTGGGTTGGGTTTGAGTGTGTAAGAGGATTGATCATTCCCTCAACCACCAATTTATTATGCTTTAGAGTTTGGGTTTTGACCTTGGTGATGTGGATTGGAGGAGAAATGTATGTGGCATCCTACATGGAGCCACATCACCTCTCTCTCACTCTTTTCTATTTATTCCAATTTGTTTGAGGATTTGGGGGTTACTTGTTTTAATTTTTTGTCTCTTGAGGATTTGGAGGTGCTTTGCTTTTTGGGAGTGCTTTTTGGAGTTTCAGTAGCTTGAGATTTCTTGGACTTGGAAAGTGTTGGAAATTTCTTATGGATTGGACAACTCTTGCAATGGCAAGGTAGGGTCTTCACCCTTGATTTTATTTTACTAATTTTAGTTTGTATATGTTTGTAAATGAATGTTGTTGCATGTGTGATGTTGGGAAGTAAATGGCTTTAGGTTGTGTAGGAGAAGGTGAAATGGGGATAGATTTTTGGAGGGAGGCATAAGAGTTTTTATTGGTCATTTTAAGAAGGAGTTGTGTTGGGGTGTCCCACCTTGTGATAAGTATAACTTGTTCTTATCTTGTTGACTTATTGTGGTAGGCATAAGAGTGAGGGAGACATAAGAGTTATTTGGTTTCTAAAGGGAGGCATAATAGTTATTATCTTTGAGGTAGACATAAGAATTTTCTGAGTTGTGATTGAGTTTATTGGAGGTTTTAAGGTGGGCACCCAAACCATTGAGAGGCATAAGTAGATTCCCCATGTTCCTTTATCTTCCTTTTTTTAAGTTTAGAGCCATTATGTTGGGAAAATTTGTGTGTGTGGAAGTGAGTTTTACTATGGTTGTTCTTATATTGTGTAAATGTGTGATTTTAATATGATTGTGGAATCCTTGTTTAAGTTTTCAATGGTTGTCTTATACCCATCATTTACTTCATTATTGGGACTCGAGGGCCAATGAGGAACAAGGACTCTCTTCATAACTTGATTATTAGGTGGGTTGGAGAGTGTTGTTATCACTGAATCACAACACGATTCTGATTTATACAACTGTGCATTTGGACTTTGGGAAGAAGGTGGAGCTCACAGTGAAGGATGAACTTAGTTTCATTTATAGAAATGGGTACTATATCCAAGTTATGTAAACATGCTACCTTAGATAGACCTCCATTTGAATGGTTGGCTTGTCACTTCTTAATCCTTGTGAAGAATTTAAATCATTCTACTAAGATGAAGTTGCTATCTGATTGATGTGTACTCATAACACCCCTGAATGTGTTTGCAACTGGATTAAACATAGATCTAACAAAGGTGCATTTATTACTTGAAAGGATACCTGTTGAACACTTGCGGAATTTTCATGGAGAGCGTTTGAATGATAAATCAGTATTTTAAATATGTTAGGTTTTGTGAAGGGAATACGCCATAGATTTTTTTCCATTTCATGAGAATCCATGTAACCATTAAAAAAAACCATTTAACATGTAAAATAAAATTTCATGCAATTTAAGTTGTCTCATTGTCTTCAAAATGTGCTATGTTCATTTTTAAGAATATTGAGAATCTTGTTAAAATTCACTTGTTTGAAATGGTTGTCACTTATATCTTGTGAAAGAAATGAATATTTAATCTCGTTTTATTGAATGAAAGGCATATTGAAGTATTTAAACTATAGTTGCATTTCTAGTCTTGTTGAAGGAAAGAAAGTAGTTGTAGGTTGTTAGAATAGGGAAAAGATTTTCCTTTACAAATTATATTAGATTGAATAAGAAAGTTTTACTAAAATTTCCCAAATTTACTTTTATATAAATTAGTAGAAACTTCTAAAATTCTTGTCTTACAATTTTTCTTGTCATATAAATTGATTTGATCCCTTTTACTAAGTAAAACAAAAAATAATAGTTACATAAAAGATTATAGTTTTATTAATTATATATATTTACTATAAATTTTTATATATATGGTAAAAATAGGGATCGAATCCTAGAAGTCCTTTCAAAAGTGTAGAATCTAGAAAAGCATCTCCTAGTAAAACATTATGAAACATCTGAAATATTGACAACTTACAATAAGGCATTAAATCTGGAAGTCATTGGCTATATTTATTTCAAAAGTATACAATAGCCTTGCAACCTCATTAAATCCAAAAGATTTGGACATATAACAAAATTCGAGACTTACTAGACAAGAGATGCTTCAGAAGTCATAGGCACTATTCACAAGCGAAGTCGGGTTGACAGTTCTTGAGAACTAGTTTCTACAAAAGCTAAGCCATCAAAAATCCGAAGATATAACTAAAACGGATTCAAACTTAAGGTTTCAGAACTAATTTCCTTTCAAACTTCTGGCCAACACTATAACCTAGAAACGAAACTTTGATAAAAAGACCTCCAATGACATCTAACTAACAAATGTCCTACCTCAAGTATGACCCCAATTTTGCAATTATTGACCACATAAAGTGCTAGAAACCTTTCAAACTTTGGGATTGATGAGATAATGGGCATTAGCTCACATTTTTTCATTTTCCTAGCATGGATTGTTTGTACCTCTAAAGTCTGAAATATAAAACTTCGAAGTTCAATACTATGAAATTTTTATCCATGATACCATTGACTCCAAAATTCAACGTCTGACTATTAAAAAACAAAAAAACCCTTTCAAAAACATACAAGATTTTCAAAATTTTTACAAAAAATAAAAAATAGGATTTGATCCCCACGTTTGGCCTCTAAAGGTACATCTGAATTGTAAAACCTTCGAAGTCATCATGTTTTGCTTATCTCCTAATTTGGTAGATAGCAGATACTAGGTTTTATCTATACATGCGTGTATTGTCACATGGTCAATTGTGAAGTCATCCTTTACATGACTTCATTCAAATTATCTCATGTCTATGATCTTCATGAGTGACCTCGCATTGATGTTCCCAAGCATAATTCATCACTTAGTTTGGCCAATTTCACAATGTAATGCTCTTATGAGTTAAAGTAATCCCTCCATTTTCTTACTGTGGAAGGTCATGTTTGTCCAATTTTTTTTTATGGGTCAATATTGTGATAACACTATCTCTATCTTGTAGGGTTCTCAAGGGACCTACGTTTGAAAGAGAAATAACATTCTATTATGTGTGGGAAATATGTTATTTCTGCATAGCATGATGCACCAAAAGAAGGTGAAATAGGATCTAATTCTCAATGTGACTAGATAGAAGCTGTACAATCTTCACATTTTCATAGCAATAAGATTTTTAGGCTTCGATGAGAATTGTCCACAGTCTAATAACAACATTGGTATCAGAGCATATCATCCTGATCCAGGGACGTAGTGTATAATAAGTTTCAAGGACGATTATAGGGAGATTTGACACAGAAAATTATAAAACTAGGAGGAGCCATAGGGAGATTACCCCATTTGTTTCAACAAGGGAAGATACACGAATCCACAACCCTGAAATCTATAGCTTGATTTGAAATGCCTAAAACAAACTATTATCAGATTTAAGAGGCGTGGATCACAATACATTGCATACGTAGAGTGCAACTCCGATTATAAAGGTCTGACATTGTTACATTGTTATGTCACAGATTCATTTTATAAATAAAATAGAGTCTTTCTACCTCTAGAACTAGAGGTCAATCTTAGACAATGAGCCCAATAGTACCAATTGGACCTACAGTTTAAAAGAAAATTGGAAAGAGATTAAAGGGATGTATATCCTGATATCAATTTTTTTGTGGGGGCCCGAGGTTTTCAAGCTCCCCATAATATCTAATTTCTTCTCCAAAGGTTGGAAAATTTCAGACCTACAATTAAAAAATTTGCGAAGGTGTCCAAGATACTTGCATCTAGCTCTACAGACCAATTGTTTCTCTCTTTGAGTCATTAAATGCTTGCTATAACCACTTTGACCAAGTTGTTATTCAAAACCAGGTACATTTGGAGATCGAGCTTAAACATATTGAGCACCGAATGGAATGCAATTTCTAAACTATGTGAACTCTCTTTGACCCTATGTTCCTTGGCACAAATCTCATGGTGAGTCCAGTGAAGACTCAATTCAGTTAAAAATTCATCTCTGAGCTTTATGTATAAATTGGATGGCCTTCTGGAGTTTCACCAGATCTAGGCGAGACACATCAAAAACCTTCTCAGAGAAGCACTCCGGTAAATCAAAAACACGGGACTGAGCATTACAATCAAAGGTGGCCAATGAAATGTTTCATTGGACATTTCGGTGGCCACCTACCCTATGCAAACAAAGATTTAATTGCAAATAAAAAATCAAAAGGCGGCTACAAATTCCTTTAAATACCATTTTGGGCATTGGGGTAAAACAATAAAAGGGTTGGCCAAGGATGCTATAACTGGCATTCAAGCCCTAAAAAATACATGCACTCTAGTGCCTTCCAATAGGTGCCAGCAATGAGCAGGTCCACGGGGAACTACATGTCCCCATTGTGCTTGGGCCACCTAGAGACGCGCACTCTCACTTTTTCCCTAGCATATAGCACTTTATCTTCTTCAATAGCGTGTAATCATATGTCTCAGAGGGACTCACGAGCGCGATGGACACTTAAGCTGCTAGGGGCGCAAACATCAAATTTTTGCTCATGTGCACTCTTTTTGATTCAATCGTTTAAATCAATATTTCGGTAAACTTGTGCCATCTGGGTAGTGAAACGCCTTGCGAACTATACCTCTCGGCATATATTGCATGGTTTTTTATATAATTATAGGACCCAATTGCTAGGATGAGGCAGTCCGCATGTTCAAGTTACATTGTACATTAAAATAATACCAAAGACCCTAGACCTACAATACATTAAAACAAGGCTTTTATCAAGTTTAGTTCATGCATTTTAAATGACCTCGTTTGATGCTAACTCTTGAGATTTTCTGTGAAAAGGTGAAGTTATAAAGAATCATAACGAGTGCCCCCAAAATAATAAGGATCCCCGCACACGTAGTGTCTATGTTTGTGGAGCCTATTTTCATTGTGTAGAGTGTGGTACACCTATCACCATGGGTAAAATTTCAGATAACAATTTACGGCGGTCCCGCTCAGTCGGTGGGCCGGGTCAGGGCTTGTAAATTCGAGTGTGACTAGCCCCTGAAGCAAAGCTATCCATTGGGCATGAAGTCTTCATTATCATCATCAAATGATATGAACTCTAGTAACCAGACACTACCTAGTTTTTGGAGCTTCCCCTGACATCTCTCTCTCGGTGCAAATTATCATAATACAACCGCCTCTTCGGCTATTCATAGGTTTGTGAGAGCACAAAATTGTTTTAAAACATGGATTTCACCCTTTCCTACAACTCTGATCCATGAGACTGAGTGATGAGTACCTACGAATACTGCCTCAACATCTTATTCCTTACCAATTGTGGACAAAGGAAAATGATCTTTTGGCCAAGTGAAGTATACTGCAGATTTGGAGTGAAACTTGTTGGCTTGGACATCATGGAACTCTAACAAGTGCTTATTTTTTGATTCTTGGTGAATGTAGCCCAAATTGGGTGAACCATGTTAAATCTTGTCTCTCTGTGTTTTGTTATTTATTCCACACTTTTATTTGAGATCTGTAATATTTTTTGCATATTAGTTTTTACTATTGCGATTCTGTAAGGGATTATTCCGTATATTTTATTTCTTATTTCCTAACAATTGGTATTAGAGCCTGGTTTGGTTTTCTGAAGTGTTGAATCACAGGGAAAGTTTTATCTTGAGTGTGAGCTATGGCAGATGATGGAAGATCTAGGGTTGATAAATTCAATGGGAAAAATTTCAGTCTTTGGAAGATGTAGATGGAAGATTACCTTTATCAGAAGGATCTTTATACTTCGTTTTCTGAGAAGGTGAACAAACCCTCGAGTATGACAGATGCGGAATGATATTTTTTGGATCAGAAGGCACTTGGAATGATCTGGCTATGTCTTGCATCTTCGGTATTATTTAATGTTCCAAAGGAAAAGACTACAAAAGATCTAATGGATGCATTATGGAAGTTATATGAAAAACCCTCTGCCTCTAAAAAGATATTTTTAATGAAAAAGTTCTTTAATATGAAGATTTCTGAGAATAGTTCAGTAGCAGATAATTTAAATGATTTCAATATAGTTGTGAATATGCTAGCTTCAGTTACAATAGAATTTGATGAAGAAGTTAGGGATTTATTAATTCTGTACTCTTTACTTGAAAGTTGGAATAGCCTAGTAATGGCAGTAAGCAACTCGGTTCCAGCTAACTCAAAGTTGAAGTTTGAGGATGTTGTAGGGGTGATTCTAAGTGAGGAAATGCAAAGAAAAATCTCTGGGGAATCTTCTACTTCAGGGAATGCTTTGACAGTGAAAACTAGAGGGAGACAAAAGAATAGAGGAAACCGTGGAAAATCAAAAGATTGGGCAAGGTCAAAATCCAAGAGAAGGATTGTATGTTGGAACTGTGGAAATTCTGGGCATGCCAAGAAGGATTTTTGGGAGCTTCGGGACAAGAAGAAACAATAGGAAGAAAACAAGGAGACAAATGTGGCATCGAGTAATGTATGTCAGGATGCTTTGATTCTTTCTTTGCATAATATTATTGAATCTTGGGTTTTAGATTTAGGGGCTTCTTTTCATGCTATTCCACATAGGCATTATTTTGTTAATTATGTTCAAGGGGATTTTGGGCATGTTTTTCTTGGTGATGATGAGCCTTGCAATATATTTGGAAAAGGTTCTGTTCAGTTTAAGATGTAGAATGGGAATACATGGCTATTGAAGGATGTTAGATATGTGCCTACATTAAGGAGAAATTTGATATCGGTGGGGTAATTGGGAAGTGATGGTTGTACTGTGATATTTACAGCTAACTCTTGGAAGGTTACCAAGGGTGCTCTTGTGGTGGCAAGAGGTAAGAAGGTTGGAACCTTGTATTTAACCACTGATAGTATTAATGATTGTAACCTTGTGGCTTCAGATGCAGATACAACATTATGGCACTATAGGCTTGGTCATATGAGCCATAAGCACATGAACATCATAAAGAAGAATTTTCCTGGATATACAGAAACATGTTTGGATTTTTGTGAGAACTGAATATATGGGAAACAGAAGTGAGTAAGGTTTCTCAAGGTTGGACCTATGAAGAAAGAGAGTAAGTTAGAGCTGGTACATTCTGATGTGTGGGGGTTGGCTCAGGTATCATCTCTTGGGGGTTCAAGTTATTATGTTACTTTTATTGATGATGCAACAAGGAAAGTTTGGGTTTATTATATTAGAAACAAATATGATATATTTGACACTTTTGTTAAATGGAAAGCCTTGGTAGAGAATGAAATAGGTCTTAAGCTAAAATGTCTCAGGTCAGATAATGAAGGGGAGTATTGCAGTAATGAATTTAATGATTACTGTTCTAAGAATGGAATCCACAAGAAAAATATGGTTCCAGGAACTCCACAACATAATGGGGTATCAGAAAGGATGAATAAAATAATAATGGAATGTGCTAGGAGCATGAGGCTACATGCAGGACTGCCTCTTTCTTTTTGGGCAGAAGCAGTGAGCACAACTGTGTACTTGATAAATAGAGGACCCTCAAGTGCCTTGAATGGAGGCATACATGAAAAGGCATGGTATGGTAAGAAAGTTGATTATTCATTTCTTAGAGTCTTTGGATGTGAGGTGTTTGCTCATATAAACAAGGATGATAGGACCAAGTTAGAGGCTAAATCATAAAAATGTACTTTCATTGGTTATGGTGGTGATGAATTTGGGTTTAAATGTTGGAGTATTAAGGACAAGAAAATCATTCAGTCTAGGGATGTGGTCTTTAATGAGAAAGTCATGTATAAGCAGCAGTAGCAGGAAAATAGGGAAGTATCCAAGAAAGAATATGCAGTGGTAGAGGATCTCCCAGATGGGAAAGTGACCCATGAATCAGTTCAGGAACCTACTCAACAGGAACCCCAAACTCCTACAATGAGGAGGTCTTCTATGGTAAGAAAATAACCTGAACATTTTTCTCCTTCTCTTTATTATTTATTACTCACTGATAGTGGAGATCTAGAGAGCTTTGATGAAGCAATGCAGGTAGATTCTAGTAAGAAGTGGGAGCAAGCCATGGGTGAGGCGCATAAGTCTCTCATGGAGAACCAAACTTGGGATTTGGTGAAGCTACCGGAAGGCAAAAGAGCATTGTAGAACAAGTGGGTGTACAGAGTTGAAGATGAAGAAGGAGGAAAGAAAAGATATAAGGCCCGGTTAGTGGTCAAGGGGTTTGCACAGAAACAAGGTATAGATTTTGATAAGATATTTTCTCCTATAGTAAAAATGACTTCTATTAGAACTATTCTTGAATAGTGGCAGCAGAAGACTTGCACTTAGAATAGTTAGATGTAAATACTGCATTTCTCCATGGTGATTTGGAGGAGGAACTATATATGTAGTAACCAGAGGGCTATGAAGTCAAAGGTAAAGAGGAGATGTGTGTAAACTTAAGAAGAGCTTGTATGGCTTGAAATAAGCTCCACTTCAATGGTATAAGAAGTTTGATAGCTTCATGATGGAGCAAGGTTATATTAGATGTCATTCTGACCATTGTGTGTATACAAATAAATTTGAGGATGTAAGTTATATTATCCTATGTTTGTATGTTGATGACATGTTGGTTGTAGGTAAAAACATGTAGGAAATAAAAGTACTCAAGAAACAACTAAGTGAATCCTTTGATATGAAGGATTTGGGGGTAGCCAGACAAATCCTTTGTATGAGGATAACTCGGGATAGGAAGGAATGGAAGTTGAATTTATCTCAGTAAGAGTACATTAAGAAGGTATTGGACAGGTTTAGCATGCAGGATACTAAACGGTTGGGACTCCTTTGGTAGACCATTTTAAGTTATCAAAGGAGTAGTGTCCCAAGACAGAGCAGGAAAGAAACCAGATGTCCAAGGTACCCTACTCATCAGCAGTTGGTAGTTTGATGTATGCTATGGTGTGCACTAGGCTTGATATTGCCCATGCAGTGGGAGTTGTGAGTAGATTTATGAGTGATCCAGGTAAAGAGCATTGACAAGCAATAAAGTGGATCCTTCAGTATTTGAGAGGAACCATGGGGACAATTTTGTACTACAGTGGATCAGACACCACTTTATGTGGTTATGTAGATTCAAACATGGCTGGAAATGTAGATAGTAGGAGGAGCACGATAGGTTATTTATACTGTAGGTGGGACAGCAGTGAGCTAGATTTCACGACTACAGAAGCTGGTGGCTTTTTCAACCATGGAGGCTGAGTATGTTGCTGCCATAGAGGCAAGCAAAGAGATGATTTGGTTACAACAATTTCTTGAGAAGTTGGGGCATAAGAAGGAGGAATGTAAGCTACATAGTGATAGTCAGAGTTCTATACACCTAGCTAAGAACTCTACTTTCCACTCCAGGACGAAGCATATACAGTTGAGATATCACTTCATCAGGACAACTTTGGAGGAAGATAAGTTGAAGTTGGAGAAGTTTCATACCAGTCAGAAACCTGCAGACATGATGACCAAGGTGGTCACAAGGGATAAACTAAAGCTATGTTCATCTTTGGTTGGTCTTCGCGGATGAAAGTGAAGGGTTGAGAAGCTTGCTCAGTGGAAATCAATCTCCAAGTGGGATATTGTTATGTTTGTGGAGCCTATTTTCATGTTAGAGTGTGGTACACCTTCTATGTGTTACACTCGGGTATTTTTATGGCAGTCTCGCTCACCGGTGAGCGGGTCAAGGGAGTTTAGGGATGAAACCCTTGAAGCAAATTTTCATCGGTGGTTTATTAACCTATGGGTAATGGGTAACCGTTATGGGCTGTTTTTGGGCCCATGGCTTTTTGATACCCATTTTTTTGTAAAACTTCCTCTACGGCTACCCATAGGTTTATGGGACGGTTTTGTTTTTACCCATTGTTTGATACCCATGGTTTTGTAAAACTGCTTAAGAAGTTGTCTATTTATATGGTCTTATGCATATGATAGAAGTACAAGCAAATGTATTGCAGATGTTTTTTGAAATTGGGTGTGAATTCTATAGAGTTTGTTGAGCATAGCTCCAAATGGATTTGGGTATTGTATTGAGAGAGTGGAGGCATCTAATAAAATATGAGTAAGTGATTCTTGGTGGATGTAGCCCAAATTGGGTGAACCACGTTAAATATTGTCTCTCTGTGTTGTGTTATTTATTCCACACTTTTATTTGATATCTGTAATATTTTCTACATATTAGTTTCTACTGTTGCAATTCTGTAAGGGATTATTCCGCATAATTTTTCTTTTATTTCCTAACATGAACTTGTATGTAATTAAATCAAATTTATCCCTTGGTAGTTAGACAATATTTCTAATCAGGATTAAATTTATTTATATTTAATTTAAGGGGAGTGTAATTTTAGAGTTAGCCCTAGACCGATAAATTAATAAATGTTATTAGGAATATGTTACTAAATTGAATAAATATTATAATATGGGGGTTTGAAGCCAAATTGGAGAAGTAAATAATATTAATTAAATGATAATTTAAAAAAAAAATTAACCTAGAAATAAATTAAATGTAGGAGGTTACTTCGTTACAACCAGTTTTATTAAAAAAATATTACATAAATTTTTCCAACATAACTTTTAGGTTGTCTTGGTTTTTATGTGGGAAATTTTTAAGCGTTACAGTGACCTTGGTCTATCCTTACTATCAACATCCAATACCAATCGTATCTTAAAGATCCAATCACTTAATCACACATCTTAGAAAACTTGTGGTGAAGACCCTAGGGTTCATCTTATGACACTGTAGCCAATCACATTAGTACACTCATCTCCATCCCCCCATCAAGCCACTTGTGATTCTTAACCACTAGAGGTTTGAAGAGAGGGGATCAAAAATATCAAATATCAAAAAGCAAAAGATCAAAAAAATATCAAATAAAATCCACCTCAAGACTCTCTCTAGGGGTGTTTTGAGCAACTCTACTGGAGCTATGGACGCTTGGATGGAAGTAAGAAATGTTGTGAAAAGATTCAGATGTATCTCCATTGGGGCTATCGACACATAGATGACAGTGGAGCAATGCACGACTCAACCTTCCACTCACCTTCCATCAACCTAATTGAATTAATCACTCCCTATACATTGGCTAGTTTGTCTTCACATACTACCCATTAAGTCTTCACTTCAAGTGGTAATTAATTATCACTTTTGCAAACATTTCATCTCGAAGAAACATCATGCTTGTGTGTTTCCATGTATTTATTAGACCTTGGTCATACTCTTCTTTTATTCCTACTTTATTTTACAAAATAAGATCATATTTTATTCAACATCCATTTCTAACCATCCACTTCCTTTTGCATCCATCATATGTGGGCAATAGATAATCCTATTGTTTTATCCTATCCACTCCTTTTCTTCTTTTATGTTTTCATAATTATGATTGGGGGCAGCTTTATAATCAATTAGGATCACCATCCCTTGTTCCTCACACTTGCGGGTGCAAGAAACTAGACTATAATCCATTATCCCAACCTTTACTTGGGGGCATATCTTATCTAATTGACTAAGTCATCACCTAGTCCCATATACATCACATCCCTCATCCTATCAAACCTCCTTTATCTTATCCAACCCATCCCTTTATCCCACATCCTTTATCCTATTCAAATCCATCCCTTTATTCCACATCCCTCATCCTCTCCCAAAATACCTAATCTGTATCCATATCAACCTTGAGACCAACATGATAAAGTAAACTCATTTAAAATCCACCCCTCCTTATCACATCTTCATCCCACCACATCTAAACTATCTTAAAAATCCATAAAAATCAACAACCCGCATAAAATCTAAAACACTTTTCTTTCTTTTTATTTTCAATGGCTGATGATATGAGGCCACGTTTTCTTTTCTTTTAGATCTTGGCTAAAGATACAAGGCCACTTTTTTTTTTCTAAGAGGTCCAATTATATAATGACCCCCTCTTAATATGTTGAATTAAACGACAACAAGGGAATTTAGCAATTAAAACATCATGGTCCTAATACCATTGGTGCAATTTGCTCTATGCCAAATTTTAATAAATTTTCTAATGATGATAATTGTGGGCACTTTATGATAGCACCACCCATTTCAATCATCACTTAGCTTAATCATCGTCATGTTATCCAACCAACAATCTAACATCCAACCATCAAATCATCAATGACATCATCAATCCATGATCATATTTACTTCTATCCCCTTGTACAGGGAGAACAAAAAATCCAAAATCCAACCATCAAACATCCTACCCCTCATACCTAGGGTATCTAACAATCCAAAATCCTATGATCCAACAAAATCCAAACATAAAAAATTCAGCAATATTCAATATCCAAAAACATCAACCCCTTCACTAGGGCATCCAAACTTAGAACATCATGTACCCTTACAATATATCAAAGATTGGGGACTCTTATAGTTAACATCCTCTCATATTTTTATCCTCTCACCCATAATCCCTTCATCTTCTCATTGGGTCATCTCCTCTCTTTTTGAGTGGTTACCCACTTCGTTCCTCTCCACCTAAACCCTCGAGGGGGCATCATATAACCACCATCTTCTCTTCTTTTCTTTGAGCTATCATTGCTCTGTAATAACACTTTAAAGAGGGGAAAAACGTACACACCTAAAATGTCTACATGACTAATTAACATTAATCATGCCCTGCATTTTAGCTTTATCCGCTACCAATCCATTTTAATATATTTTAATCCATCATTATTATTCATACATCAACCATATAATAATTAATCATAAGATTATTTATTATTATTATTATCAATATATTTTATCATTTTACCATCATTTATGATATATCATTAATCATTTTATTTCATTTAATATCCCATTTCTTCCTTTTAATTCATTAATCTTATTAATCCATTATTATATCTTATTATCCTATTCTAATCCCTATTAATATTTTATAGGAATTTAATATTCCTACATCTCACCTGCCAGCTACCCTACAAATCCCTACACCTAGCCTTTCCATCAAATCTCATTATTAATTATCCTAATCACATCATTTAACCTTATCTAATCCTAATCATGTGCACATCCTCACCTCTAAATCTAGAGGCTTTTAAATCTAGAAGGTTCTCCATTCTTCCCTCCCATTTTCAAATATTCAAATGCATCTACACTATTCCATTGAATTTTTAATGGAAATCCCTAAAAAAATCTAGAAATTTCCATTTTAGAATCCTCCAATCCTCTCATCCTACTCTAACCATTGGATTCAATCCACCATGGCAGTATCTCAACCTTTTAATTTGCCATTCATAAAATATAAATCAAGGTCTCATCCTACATGAGAGACATCTTATAATTTCATATCAAATTCTTGTTATTTTATCCACTCAATCATCTATCCAATCTATCTACAATCTATCATCATTCATCAAGAAATCAAGGGGAGGTATTGCCCAAATCAGTCCACACACATCTGAAGCAACAATCAAATAATATTCCAATCCAACAAGCAATCCAAGAGCATTGATGAGGGTCATCAATCCTCACCATTAATAATGTCACTCCAGGGATGGTGTCTAAAGGTTGTATGTATTAAGAGAAGAAGATATTTGGAAAACAACTCCATTAAACAAAAACCAAACTTGCATAAAATAAATTACACTTGCAGAAATTTAAAGACACACTTATAGAAATAAAGTTTGCTTGAAATAAATCACACTTGCATGAAGGAAATAAAACTTGCAGGAGTAAAAACACAATTGTATAAATTTAAATTTCTAAATTGGAAATAAGCATAGTTAAATGAAACACCTATAGGTTCACAATAGACTGAATTTTCACAATACAAAGAAAAAAGCAATATAAGAAAATGAATCACGGAAAAATAAAAAAACATAAACATAAATACACAAATCCATCTTCCTTGAAATGAGTGGACAACTCATTCATTGGAAGAGGATTTAAATCATACTTCCGAGATCTTAAAACTATAGAATATTTGAGAGGAAAGAACAAATCTTTATGTCTTGGGAGAAAAGAATTACATATCTAAGTGTGGAAGGTTGCATTTATAATTCATGCATTCAACCAAATCCTTATTTTAGGAAATAAAATTTGATCTTATCTTTATTCCAATCCTAACAACTCAGATCTCCATCTCCACAAACTATGGAGAGAGATATATTATTGGAGTCAAATCTTATCTTGCTTAGTTTAGGAAGATTTGCTCCCAAATATTCTCCTTTCTTTTTAGTAACAAGAATCGCAATGATTTTATCCTCCTACATTATTGGAAGGAGGTTTTTCCTAAAAAGATGATTTTGAACAAATACCTTTCCTGGATTTCCATTTTGACTTTGCTCTTTTTGATTGTGGAACTTTTGACGCTTGTTTGATACACTTTTTCCTAGGACTGCAGTTCAATAAAAGTTAGATATCTCTTCATAGGTAAAACATGTAGCAAATATGAATGAAGTTTTTCTTAAACACATTTCTAGGAACAAAAACCTCTATTAGAATTTTTGTTTGACTTTTTTGTTTCTTTTTATGGAACTTTTAATACTCGTCCGATACACTTTTTCCTCGAACTACAACTCACTAAAAGTTAGATTTATCTTCTTTGGTAAAATGTGTAGAAAATATGAATGAAGTTTTTATTAATCACATTTCGATGAACAAAAACCTCTCAAATTTTCCATTTGACTTTTCTTTTTTTGTTTATGAAACTTTTAGTACTGGTCTGATATACTTTTTTCTCGGACTACAGCTCACTAAAAATTAGATTTCTATTTATTGGTAACATCTATAGAAAATCTGAATGAGGATTTTGTTAATCAAATTTCTATTAAAAAACCTCTCTCATATTTTTCATTGGATTCTCTGATTATTCACAGTTCACATTTTATGCAAGTTTCAGAACTAAAGTTGTCATTCCTTTGATGCAAGTTCTAGAACTAAATTTGTCATTCCTTTTATGCAAGGTCCAAAACTAAATCTGTAATTTTTGGAACTAAATCTACCTTTTCCATGAATTGCAAGTTCTGAAACTAACTATCATTCTATACCTTGCAGCTTTGTTCACTATTTTAATTACTTGAAAATATAAATACACGAATTGCAAGTTCCAGAACTAAATGTTATTCGATTGATGCAAGTTCTAGAACTAAATTTGTGAGTTACGGAACTATATCTGTGAGTTCTAGAAGTAAATTTGTGAGTTCTGGAACAAAATCTGTGAATTCCAGAAATAAATGTGCGAGTTCTAGAGCTAACTTAAAACAAATATAACTTTTTCATGTGATCTCGGATTGAGATGATTCTTGTTTTGAACTTTCATAATTTTTCAAGAGAAATCTGATTATGAAATCATATTTTAGTTTAAATGTACTATTCATTATTAATTCCAATTTTCCCAAAACTAGCATTATCTTTCCTTTATGGCCTGCATACACAAGAATTTATATCTTTTCCCAAATACTCAATAGAATTAGTCAACAAAATAAATAACAAAATATTTATAAAGAATGAAAAATATATACATCCTATATTCTATCTCAAGAAAACTATAATTTCGAAGATTACATTTAAATACACTTTCAAAGGTAAGTTGGAAGGAAAAAATAATGGTAATTTATGGCCAATTTGTGGCCTCATCAAGCATATCCAATAAACAAAGGAGGAGGATTCCACTTGTTGGTAAGTATA
This sequence comes from Taxus chinensis, assembly GCA_019776745.2. Classification (NCBI taxonomy): domain Eukaryota; kingdom Viridiplantae; phylum Streptophyta; class Pinopsida; order Cupressales; family Taxaceae; genus Taxus; species Taxus chinensis. The sequence goes on from CM034152.1 coordinate 763,438,376, forward strand.
GGTTTATTATTATTTCCCTCTTTCCATATTTCTCTATCAAAGGTAGTTGATTAGCTGTGTTAGATTTTGTATTGTTTTAGTTTCATTATCATTTCATTTGTGCATGCTAACACAATGTTTCTTATATTACGAGTGCTTGCCAATGTGATGGATAACTTGATAAAATAAAATTGGGAATATGGGTGTAGTTAATATAATCTAGAATGAAATGTGAATACAATATATAAATGTTGTAAATGACTATGTGAAACAACCCAAAAAACTATGAATATGAAAATGCTAAACACTACAGTTTAAAGAGAGTTAGAATGGACTCAGTTGACTAAATGAGCTCAATGGATTGTGTCGCAGAAGTGACTGGAGAAACAAGAAGCCTGAATGACTATGAAGAGGTCCTAAAAAAGGTAGACCAAAGATATCTGGGTTGACTAAAACACATGGAGAGGGACTATGGTGTTTGTGAGTGCTGTGGTATACAAAATGGTAACTTTGGTCTATGTAAAAGGTCCAAAGATGGGTTTTACAGGTTTGGCAAGTGGTTTGAAACCCTCGTTACATGTCACATCAGATTTTTTGCACTGCTCTAGGTATCATTGATAGTCTAAGATGATAGAAATACCTGGAAGAAAGCACATGATTTATTAAAACCTTAAAAAAGAAGAATGTAAATGAATGGGTAAGAATGACCTTAGCTTCAATCACAATTGGCTTAGTAACTGAGCCATGCTCTACATTTTGGACCCAAATTTGGTTTTGGTGTGTATGTGTATCATGTTCCCTTGGCACCCTTGTCCCAGTATCACTTTGTGAAGTAGCTAACAATAACTAGATGTAGAATGTAATAGAGTTGTGCATGAAATAGAATAAAATCCACCCCCCTATGCTTATGTGATATAGATGAACTAGCCTTGTCCTTGTGATGAAGCTAATGGATGAAAATGATCTCGAAATGGATGCAAATCTAAGTGGACAATAGTAGTGAATAGTTATTGGTCCCTCATTATGGTCTCATAACTTTATATTTATAGGGTTTCCTTGATCTAATTTCGTAATTAACCCCAAAATGGTTGGCCACAAAAATGATAAAAAGCTAAAACGGCTAAAAAATAACCAAAAGTGAAGGGAGAGTTCAAAAAGGATTAGGGAACCCCTGGTGGGACCGTCAATGTGCCCATAAACATCCTAATACTGGCCTGAGAACCTTAGTAAAGGGTAAAATAATGTGAATTGATGAAAGATGACTAGGCTTGTGGGCATAAGAGGTTAAGAATGATGAAAGAAAACAAAATAAGATTGTCAAAATATGGGGTTAATTAGTAATTTCTTCATTCAAGAACCTTCTAAATAATAGTATGAGACTGAAACTAAATAATGTCCCAAATGCATAATTTTGTGACTACGTTCCCCCAAATTTATGTTGGTGAACAGAAATTATAGTAACATAAAGTAGATAGAGATGCATACCTGATATCTACGATGATTGTAGTAGAAAATACGTTGAAATACTATACAAAGTGTGGAGTGACAAAAAGATGATGGAGCGTGGAAAGTAAATATGAAAAAGTGTAAAAAAGTGATGAGAGTGAACCTAGGGTGGAAACATGTGTGAAGCATCTGATGTGTGTGATGTACTTGCATGATTAGTATGTTGTGTTCTTCTGTAAAGTGCTGTAGTTGATGTTTTTGTTGTTTTTGTTTCCCCTATTTTAATATTTGTTCCTCATACAGCCAAACTTGCAAGGATAAAATGATCAACTAGTCAAATATGTATGTAAGTGTGAGTAAAAATGCAATGTAAAAGACATGTGTGTATGAATGTGAGTGTAAAGTATGTAAATGGAATTTTTTAAATAAAACATTTGCACCTGATCCATGTCAAGAAAGAGAGTGTAGAAGGATATCTTATCATGCCGAGATTTTTTGGGTGATCCAATGCGATGGGATGAAGAAGTGTGGGGAGGAATTCTGTTGTATCCTCTAACCTTTAACTTCTTCTCTAAATGTGCGTGAAGAGATCTTTGTATGTCCTAGTTTTTTGGGTGAGCCAATCCCTCTGATCGAAGAAGTATATGGAGGAATTTCGTTGTATCCTCCAACATTTAATTTCTTCCTAGAATGCTAAGGACTACCATATCCTACAAAATATGTTGTGTACAGGGTTTGTAGACTGGCCTGAACTCAATCGATGTATGTAACCCAAAATGTAAATGGCATAAAGAGTACTGAACTCAACCGGTGTAAATGCATTTTGTAGTATGTGAAACCCCCAAATGATGCCCCCCTCTTTCGGGGTGCATGTGATGTTGTTGATAGGAAAATGTGGCCCTAAAAGAGGACAAACCACATGTATGATGAACCTCTTCCCTTCAAGGTGAAAGGAATGCGTTTGGTAGAAAATAAGGTGTGCACAAAAAAGTGTTAGTATGAACAATAATGTATGTTTACAACAATGTGTAATCTATATAAAAACTATATAAGATACCAAGAAAAGTGGTAATTTAAATAAGCAAGAAGAAAAAGTAAGCTGTATAAAGCGGGCTTCAAACATGGGACACCACTCACGATATTGCAAGACATGAATGACCATCATGGTAGAAAACAACAAAAAAGTGTGCTTAGTAAACAAAGGGCAAGGCCCACAAACAAGAGAAAATAATAGCAAGAAATGTAACAAAAAACTATGGAAGCAAATATCCCAGCATAAAAAATCTTGCACATGAAGTACCTGTTAACATTTTAGAGAGATAACTAGTATGTCAAAAGTGCATATAAAAAAGTAATGTAAAGTGCTATGTACAAAATGAAACAATAACACCTCTGAGAGACGAATGTGAATGCCCCCTGTGACGAACGTAGGAAGGGTGAAAGGAAAGTATCCATAGTACATGTGAGAGACCTCTATTTGTGATCACAACTAGAAAAAGACATGATTGTGCATGTGTGGATGATATAGATAACTGACTATCTCTCTATGGGACCTAGGGATATATGACATGGGTTGTAATTCATTTTCATCCTTAGCCTTTATCTATTGAATTTTGATTTCACAAAATTTCTTATGGGTATGGAAAAAAACATGTGGATATTCATTGCAAAGGTCAACCTTAATTTTGCTAAGCAGGACATAGATAAATTTTCAATGCAGGAAGATATATTTTTATGAATCCATTTATTTTAAGTATCTTAGGCTCCATTTTCACAAAAGTGATTACTATTTGGTAGTTATATCTTCTTTTAAATGATTTTGGAGGATTAAACATTAAAGATATAATATCTCTGGTCAAGATTACAGGAGAGAATAAGTTTAGATTAACCAACTCTAGGATAGAATCATAATGTAGAAGGTCATATTGTTGAAACTTAAATATTCTCATAGTATTGCTAATTTTACTAGAACTAAGGCACAACATTAACTAGATACCTCTTTTGAATCCATATATATTTTCATAAAGGATTTATTCCATCAATATGGGGGAAAGGATTTAGTTTTAAGTATATAGATGTCTACACAGTATCAATCATGGAATCTAAAACATAAGGATTTATGTTTGTAATGGATATATCAAGATGTAAAAATTGATTATTAAAGGCTTTTACCATACATACCTCTTAATTTTGTTCCAGTACTATATTTTTGTCCTTGTTCTCAAGTTACATTTTTTTGAGTGATTCTTCCATAGGAATCCTTTCTTATTATTCAATTGGATGCTCATGAGCCTCTTGATTTTGATGATATTCTATGTCCTCTTGAAAAATTTATACGTATTATTATATATCATGTAAAATAGATTTCTAAAGTCACGCCACTATGGTCCTAATCCTCCTCTTTATTTCTTATGAATATCTTTAATGATGGTTTGGGAGGACTATGGACTTTAAGTAGTAAAGATCTATGCCTAAACTTTCTTCGTTTAGTTCAGGTTATTTTATTGAGATATTTATCTCAGCTAAAAAAATATTTCTTCCTCATCTTCCCCTGTCTATTGATCTTCTTCCTCTATCCATTCATTCTCTTCCACGAGATTAATGGGAGCTTGCTCCTTCTCTGTAAGGATTATGAAAAATGATTTTGAGATTTTCCTCATCTTCTTGTTTTTAATTTTTTAATTTTTTTATTTTGGTCACCTCTCTTTTGTTAAAGCTATGATACTAGTTATTCTTTGAAGTCAGCAGAGGGGGATTAAGCCTTAGGAATACTAGGTAGTTGCCTAGGGCGCCAGCAGTCAGGGGGCACTTGAATCTAAAAATTTCCTTTTTGTTGGTTAATTTTAGAACTTAAATTTAAAATGATTTATTTAATGATTTAATATTGATCAACCCATTTATAGATATTATTGTATAGTAACATAAATTTCATGTATACACATAAAAAAAAATTGTTATTATTTTGCAAGTAAAAAAATATCACATATTTATAAGTACATATGATTTTGTTGGTATTGTTACCCATTCTTTGATGTAGCTCCAGATTATGTAGGTGTGTAGTTTGTTCTAGAAAAATGTTAATGTAATTTTAGTAATGTCATTGGTATATCTAGTAGAGGTGACTATACCTGAAGGAAAAAAGTATTTTATTTTCTATTCTTAATTTTTGGGGAAAAGTTTAATTATTTTGTTATGGAGGAATTCATAGGTTTGGTCCAAATACAATTCTTCACAAAACCATGGGAGCTACATAATCATTTTTGTTTCTTTGCAAATAAATGCTGCTTTATTTCAAGATAGAGTTACTGTCACCTACTTGATATGGCTAAATCAAAATTATAAGAAGCCTTGTATAAAATATTGATTTTTTTGCATTTTGAGCATCCAGTACGATTAATGTTTTCCATCCATGAATTTTTTTTCATCCTTGTGTGATAACTTACTAATATATTTTTATTATTATTTTATTATGACCATGATGTAAATTTAAACATAAAAGAATATAGACATATTTATTTATTTACTTTATGGAAAAAATATACTAACTAAATTTTTGAGGAGGGTGTCCACTCAAACTATTGCCTAGGACGCTCCCAACCTTTAATTTGGCCCTTTTGAAGTGTAAGAATCATTTTACGGCTTGCACAACAAGGGGGGATAGCTATCACATTGATATGGGATAAGATCTAATTGTGCTTTCAAAAGAGTTGAATTAGGAGTAATATAAGGATAGCGAAAAGATAAATTCACGCTAACATAAAAATCTAGAATAAGGATCACTATCTGGGAAGATTTCTTAAGGAAAATAGGCTTAGAAATTGGATTTAACATCAAGATATGAGTGGTGAGAAATATTTGGCTGAAAATATTCATTATTAGAAATTAAAATATATTCATCTCATTTGAGGTGATTGGAGAGGGAAAAATCTACTCATACCTTTGCCGAGGAATTTTTCTATGGACACATTGTTATGTAGTGTGGGAATTTGCATATATAACACTCAACTTTAATTATAGGAGGTAAATGAATTTTCTTGCAAAAGAATTTTGTATGAATTGAGGATTGTTCATTTATAGAAAATCATTTTCTAAACTTGAATAGCTTACTTAAACTAGTTGAATAATCTTTATAGGATTTTTTTTTTTGAATTTATGCTTTTGATATTTCCAAATTCATGACATTTGACACCTAAAATCTTCTTTTTCAACTAAGGTGGAGAAATTTTCACCTAATTCCTTATGTGAAGTTAAAGCCTAAATCTTTTTGGATTTGTCAACACAAACAATAATTAGTTTTATCCATAATATGATTTATCCTTATCATACTAATTTTTTCACTAGGATATCATGCATAGCCTTTTCATATTCAATAGAAAACTATCTAGGAAATTATTCGATATATCTCATTTGAATTGTGGGATCATAAGTACTTCTTGAATTATAATACATTTTTTGCATATAATATTGGTATTGTTTTGGATTTTTCATATCACATATTTGTGCATGAAGGAATAGTTCCTTTTCTTTTGGAGGTCATTATCTATAGTTCCCATGAACCTAGATAAGGGAAAATGTTGGACATATAATCTCAACCCCCAAATTTAATGTTGACAAATGGGTGAATCTACCAAAATCAGATTTTGACAAAAAGAAAAAAGATATAAATTGAATGAAATGTTCAAATTTGATTATGACATTTACTCTAAAATATGGAATTGTATTTATGTTTTTTGTGCAAGGATATATAACTTTGACATGCAATTGTGAATGAATTAATTTATGGATTTATGTATTGTGTTCCATTTGGTAATGTAACAGAAGGAAGAAAATAGAGAAGTGTGGGAAGGGGTAGAAGAAAAATAGAGCAACAAAGCTCTACTAAAATATTTCCAGAAATATGAATATATACATGCTTGTTTTTATTTCAGATTTGTTCTCTACATTTTGTGTGTATTGTCCATAATTTTTGTACATGTATTTTTTTATTTTAATTGATGTTTTTTGCCTTTGTATTTTATTGTTTATTTTATGAGTTTACAATCCTCTTCCCCCTGCCTCATCCCTTCATCTGGTATTAGAGCAAGTTGTTCTAGTCATAAAGTTTAAGTTATTTTACTTCTAGATATGTGTATAGATTATTGAAAACCATTAAATGGCATCCACATCTAGAGAACCTTTGTCTACTCTACACACTCCATAGTTTAATGGAAAAATTATGAATATTGGTCCTTGACCATGAAAACTCTTTTTAGATCCCAGTATGTTTGGGATATTATTGAAAATGGCTATGAAGAACCCATGAATACAACAACATTCAACGCAATTACATAGGAAGAAAAACATATTTAGAAAGAAAAAAGGAAGAAGGATGGAAAATCCATCTTTTACATTCATCAAGCAATGCATGACAGTATTCTTCCCAGAGTTGCAACAAAAAACTAAGAAAAAGAAGCATGGGAGAATCTTCAAGTGGCATACCAAGGTTAGGATAAATTTAAGGCAACAAAAATCCAGTTGTTTAGAAAATATTTTGAGAATCTAAGTATGAAATATTCAGATTTAGTAGAATCTTATTTTACACATGTATTTGGGCTTGTGAATCAAATAAAATCACATGGGAAAACTATCGAAGATCGGAGGATAGTTGAAAAAATCCTTATAGTTTTACCTTGTAAGTTTGATCCTCTTGTTATTGCAACAGATGAAACTAAATATTTGAGTTAGATTATAATAGATGAGTTACATGCCTCTTTGATTAACCATGAGTAGAGGCTGAACATATCACATACATGAATAGAAAATGCATTTTTGTCTCATTATTCTATAAGCCATGAAAGAGGTAGGGGACGTAGATTCACTCCTAGAGGAAGAGGAAGAAATACAGCTAAAAGATGCAGCAATAGTCCTAGAAATAAAGTTGGAAGAGGACATAACCATGATCACCCGCATGGTCATAATCATTTAATGAGTCATAAAAAAGATCAGTCACATGTTCAGTGCAATTATTACAAAAGGTATAGAAATTATGCTTTCTAATGTAAGAAGAAACAATATGATCAAGGAAAACAAAATCATAATTGTCCTAAAGGTTCTACAAAGAATACTATGTTTATTCGATGCACGAAGATTGGTGAAGTGATCTGTACAAAATCATCGGTTAAATGTAATATAGTTCAAGAAAGTCTGCATGATATTTTGTATTTAGACTCATGTTGCAGCAATCATATGACTAGAAATATTGAGTTATTTTCAAGTTTGGATGAATCAGTAAAGTGTAATGTTACTCTTGGTAATAATAATCAAGTGAATGTCATAGGAAATGTGAATTTTGATATTCTAACCAAAAAGGGGGAGCAGAAAGTCATTAATGATGTTTTTTATAATGTTGGTTTGAACCATAACTGTTATCCCTGAATTGCAGTACCCTATGGTCTGTGCAAGTGTGTGTTCTTGAGCTCATAGTTTGATTGGATAACATGGTTACTATCTCCAAGTTGTGGGACTTCCTACTTGAAATAGACCTCCAAAGAAAGAAATTTTTTACTCCTAAACTACCTACCACAATATACTCTAATGCATGCAAAACTATCTTCCCTAATCTAAATTTCCAAGGGACCAAGGAGAGAGGGTGCATGAAAAAAAATCCTACACTAAATTGGTGATACATCAAAAAAGGAGAGTGAGAATAGTCTTCCGATGTGTGAAAAGTAGGAGCAAAATGCGTACTAGAAGGGGTGATAACAATTCTCCATAATCTAGCAACTACATTCATAAAAATATTTCATACACACACAATGATAATGAATCCCTACAACAACATAAAATAGACATAATATAGATGCAATAAGATTGAGGGGGCAAGAGGAATGCAAACAAACACAGTGGGGAAGATACATCCACAAACTTAAATCTATTGCTTCATAAGTATGCACAATCCAATCTATTACAAGATAAAGGCCTAGATCAACATGCAACGAGTCCACTGCAAGGCCCTACAACACATTGGCTTCAAAAACCAATGTTGAAAGATTTTTTTCTACTCAAAACTATAGCCCCCTAACAATGATCCCAACATTCCAATTTATAGAAATATGAGAAGAGAGAGACAGAGGGAAAATGAAAATCCCAAAATCTGTCCTTTAACCACTTACAAGAGGTAGCAAATGGAGTGAGATGATGTTATGTTTCTTGCAAAACTACCCCCATACTGTCCCATAACTTGTAACAGTGAGAAATGTCTGCCAATGATTCATTGAATGCATCCCAACTCCCAAGTAATACACTATCCTGAACTTGGCCATGTTTTCAAAAAAATCTCCATCAATTCTTCATCAAATTCTAGATTTCATAATTATTGTGCATTGGGCTTGAAACCATGATTCAAACAGTACCAATTTTGTGTGATTTTATCAAAAAATGCAAAAGTTATGGCCTACTGAGTGTAGATAACTATTTGGGGTCTGTCAAGAATTTCTATCATTTAACGAGACTGTGCATTTGATTATCAAGTTTGGAAATGATTTTGTGGAATAGAGGATGTTGTGTCCATTCTAGAAAGTCAAATTTCATGCAAATTAGAGCTTGAGGTAAAAAGTCATGGCCGTTTGAAGTTTGGGAGTCAAATTTTGACTTTCTCTTTGCATTGCGAGTATTTTGGCGAAATTGGGATTTCGGAAACTCATGTCCCATGCGTACTCAGACCAGTTGGGCCTCCTTTATCTAATTTTTTTGGTTCCCTCTTGGTGTGGAGATTTCAACTTTTTGGTGTCCCGCTTGTCCCAATGTTGACCAGGCCGTGAGGATCGTTGACCTCCGCTTTCGCCACACTGCTTTGCTGATCAACTTTTTTGCCTTTACAGTTCCTATGCGTACCTATGTCTTAGGTGTCCCATAGACTGCATGGGAGAAAATTATCTGATTTTAACAATTTGAACTACTTGCAGCCATTTCAGTGATGCGCGTCACAAATGTCCCAATGTCCAACAGACCGTTTGGGACATATTTTTCTGATTTTTTCCGCACAATAAAGGTATGTGGCCATTTTTTGTTTTTAGGTCCCAACTATCCCGCGTGAACTTGTGTGGCCTGAGAAAAAAAATTCTGATTTTCTACACTACACTAAAAGAGGCCATTTTTTTGGATTTTTTGCAATTTTTTCTAACTCTTTGAATTTTTTCCTTGGATGGGGGGTTAGAAATGAGCCAAAGGGACCTCAAAAACCTGATTTTTTCACCTCCTAACATTTATGTCGGCTTAATCCTGAATAAATTATGCAAGTTATCTTAATTACCTTGAGGGGTGAATTTCGGATAAAAATAACTTAATGAGTATTAGACAATTAGTACATAAAGGATACAAGGTTTCTATGGAAGATAACGAGTGTGTGATTGTAGATAAGGATCCTAACACTCAGTTGATCATAAAATTAAATATGAGCAATAACATAATGTTTCCTTTGAGATTTTAAACATGAAAGAAGGAAAAATCTGATTTATTTGTAGCCGAAACAACTGCTCAGTTTGCAGCCAAGTCCTGTGCCAAGCTAAATAAGCCCTTATTTGAGTCTTGTGTTCAAGTAGTTGAGTCGTTCCCTCAAGCAGGTGAGTCATGAGCTTAAGGAAACAAGTCCCTTGAATCCTAATCTGAGAAAAATCATGTTTTTTATTCGTGTACTACAGCAAGTGAATCCTACGCTGAGTTCAATGAGTTCTGCACCAAGCTAAATCAGGTCTTTGTTAATGCAAGTGAGTCCTGCACTCTATGAAGGATTACGCATGTCTTTGGCATCTTAAGTTTGGACATTTGAATTTTAGAGATTTGAATTTACTACATAGGAAGAATATGGTTAAAGGTTTACTATTGATTCAAAAACCAGAAAGAGTATGTGAAGGGTGTATTTTAAGGAAGAATCACATAGAGTCCCTTCCTAGTTGGAAAATAAGAAAGAGAATATGCACTTGTAGATATATCACACTCAAATTTGTGTGCACCCATGCAAACAACTACTATTGGAGGTTTTTTAAATTTTATGACATTCATTGATTACTATACAAGGAAGACTTGGGTTTACTTTTTGAGGCATAAATCCAATGATTTTGGAGTCTTTCAGAAGTTTAAGGATCTTATGGAGAAGAAACGTTGTTACTAGATCAAGGTATTGAGAAGTGATAGAGGTGGTCAGTATATTTCTAATGCATTTTTAAAATTTTGCAAATAATATGGCATTCATAAATAGTTTACAGCTTGCTACACACCCTCAACAGAATGATGCAGCTGAAAGGAAAAATAGAACCGTCATGGAGATGAAAAGGATTATGTTGAAGGAAAATCATTTGCCTAATGAATATTGGGATGAAGCAGTAGCAAGTGTTGTTTATATTTAAAATAGATGTCAAACTAAATGTGTAAGGAATATGATTCCTCAAGAAGCGTGGAGCAGTAGAAAGCATAGTGTTGCATACTTTAGAGTATTTGGATGCATGGCATATGAACATGTACTTGAAGAGCTGAGAATAAAGTTGAAAAATAGAGGTGAGAAGAGTATTTATGTTAGGTATTTAGAAGAGATAAAGGCTTATAAGTTGTCCAATCCAAACACTAGAAAAGTTAAAATCAGCTGTGATGTACAATTTGTTCATAATGAAGCATTGGATGCAAGTGTAGAAAAATTAATAAGTATATTAGAAGATGATTCACATGAAAATATGGGTGATGAAGTGTTAGAACAATAAGGTATTCCTAAAGAAATACCTTCTTCCACTCTCGGTTGTGCACCAAAAGTTGTACCACAAGCTACGCCACCATCTAGAACAAGGACATCTTCAAGAAATCAGAATTTTTAAGTTGGGAAATAGAGTCCACCAAGAACACCAGGCATGATGCATTTGGAAAATAGTCCAAAAATCTCAGTTGATAGCAATAGTTCATCGTATCCAACATTGGCAAGCTTTTGCAGCGAAAAACAAAGAGTTTAAGAGATATTTATGAATCTGATTTTAATGTTGAAACTGCAAATTATTTTTCTATTTTTTTCTTTATCTTCATAGGTTTTTGAAGTGATTTATTTTTATGAAGTAATAAAATATGAAGCATGGGCGGAGCCATGGATGAAGAGATTGAAGCTATTGAGAAGAATAACAGTTGGGAGCTATTGGATCACCTTAAAGGAAAGTATGTCATAAGTGTAAAATGGATTTACAAATAAAAACATGGCATGGATGGTAAAGTCCTCAAGCATAAGGTGAGATTGGTTGTAAGAGGTTTCACTCAGTAGCTTGGTATTGATAACAATGAAACATTTTCTTTAGTAGCCCATTTGGATACGGTAAGAACCATTTTGGCCATTGCAACTCAAAAAAAGTGGCCTATTTTTCAAATGGATGTTAAATCAGTATTTTTAAATGGTTATCTTGAAGAAGAGGTTTATGTAAAATAGCTAGAAGGATATGAAAATTCAGGTCATGAATAAAAGGTGTACAATCTAAAGAAGGCACTCTACAGACTCAAGCAAGCTCGTAGAGCATTGTACAACTGCATTGATTCTTATCTAATTAAGAATGGCTTCATTAGGTGCATCAACAAGCCTACTTTGTATATAAAAATGTGGAAAATGGTAAGATACTGATTGCATGTCTTTATGTTGATGATTTAATTTTTACGGGATACCTTTGTATAAATTATTTTAAGGAAGCCATGATGAAAGAGTTTGAAATGAATGACCTTGGTCTCATGAAATAATTCTTAGGAATAGAAATTAAGTAATCGGCAGAAGGTATTATTATTTCTCAATCAAATTATGCCATTGATTTTTTGACAAGGTTTAATATGCTGAGTTGTAAACCAACACCTACACTAGTTGTTATAGGGCTGAAGTTGAGTAAGGAAGATAATGGTTCAAGTGTTGATCCTAGATTGTTTAAAAGACCAGTTGGTAGTATCATGTACTTGACAGCCACAAGGCTTGAAATTATGTATGGTGTATTCCTTATTTATAGGTTCATGGAGTCTCCAAGAAACTCTCATTAGCAAGCTATAAAAATAATAATCAAGTATGTTTGTGGAATCAAGAACTATGGAATTTTGTATTCAGAAGTGGATGAGTTTAAATTCATTAGATACATAAACAATAATTGTACTGGAAGCATTGATGATAGTAAAATTACCTCTCAGTATGTTTTTCATTTTGGAACAAGTACAATTTCATGGGATTCAAATAAATAACCCATTATCACTCTTTCTCAGCAAAAGCAGAGTATGTGGAAGTGAAAACTATGACATGTCAATCTGTATGGATGAGGAGAATACTAGATGATTTGATGCATGGAAAATATGAGGCAACAAGGATTTATTGTGATAATAATTCATCAATTTCTTTGTATAAAAATCATGCTTTCATAAAAGGAGCAAGCACATAGACACTAGATAACATTTTATAAGAAAGTTGGTAAATAACAAGGAAATATTTCTAGAGTTTTGTTGATAACAAGATCAAAATTTTAATATCTTTACTAGTCCTTTGGGAATATATGTATTTGAATATCTGAGAAGTTTTTTAGGTGTCTATGTTGAAGATGAAGTGAAGAAAAGAAGTTCTGGAAATAGTATCGGAAGCTACAAAATGGGACAATCAGTTCTAAGAAATATAACAATGTGTTAAAATTAAGGGGGTGTGTTGGAGATATAACCTTAACCCCCAAATTTAATTTTGAATTTTGACATCTCGGTGAATATGAAAAAATCATATTTTGACAAAAAGGAAAAATATATGCATTGAATGGAATGTGTAGAGTGTATTCTAACATTCTCTCTAGAATCTGGAAATATATTTATGTTTTTTGTGTAAGGATGTCTAGCTCTGACTTGCATATGTGAATGAATTAATATATGATTTTATGTATTGTTTTTTGGTGCTGCATTTGGTAATGTAATAGAATGAATAAAATAGAGAAGTATGGGAAGGAAAATAAGAAAAATAGAGAAGAAAAGGTCTACTAAAATATTTCAAGAAATCTGAATATATATTTATATATATGATGGTTTTTATTTCAGATTTGTGTTGTGCATTTTTTGTGTATTGGCCATCATTATTGTGCATGTATTTTGTCATTTTTAATTTTTTTGTTTGCATTTAGAGTCTATTGTTTATTTTATGAGTTTGCAATCCTCTTCCCTTCAGAGATGTCATGAATCTGGCAGTTCCCTGAGTGAGTATTTTATATTTGGTGGTTTGATTCAATGAATCTCCCCCATTTTATCTATTACTACTAATCACTTGGATATAACTCTAGCAAGATCAGAAATATTAATGTATTATATCACAAGGGTTGGGTATAACCAAACCTATCATAGCACACACCATTTTTTTACTTGATCAAGTGTATAACACTCACGCTTGTATGTGTTACATTGTAATGTATGTGTAAGTAAAAAATTATGTAGTGGTTCTAAAGTTTCTCAAGATGTCATTCTTAAACCATAATGGACATTTAAATATATTCTAGAATCATTCTTTTCATATTTATATTTTTATATTTATGAAGTGGGGACTTAATATTAGCCATTTGATTGATTTCAGCTATAAAATCTTTTTCTTTCTAGAGTAAATATTTCTTCACTTAATAATTCTCCTTCTTCTTCTACTAACCTTTATTATCAATTTTTTGGTGAGCTATGAGAATAATTCAAAAAGTTCATGTATTCCTTCTATTTTTAGAGACCTAATTAACTTCACCCTAAAGATTAAAAAAACCTTAGTAGATTTCTTGGACATGCCTATAGACTTGCTTGTTTTATGAAGATAAATGTGTACTTATAACATAAAGACATTCTTGTACAAATATAGAAAATATCGAGCTACTTTGTTTGTAGTGCCCATCTAGTTATCACTCCCTTACTTAGCAATGAATTCAATGATTATTTTTGATTGGATAAATTTAAGGGGATCTCACATTGAAATTATTTAAATTAAATCAAAGTGACTTGGTTACTTCCATTGATGAAACCTTTCATTTTGTAGGAAGGTACACAAGACTTGTGAAACTAGTTTACCACCCATACCCTCACCACTTGGGTTTGAGTTAGTATAATGGATATTAGTAATATAAGGATGTTCAAAATATATTAGGATAATGCTTATATTGGTAAAATTTTGAAATACTTGTATATTATATTTTTGCCATTATTTGGGAAAAAATAACTTGAATTCGCAGGTTTCGTGTGGGACTCACATTTTCTAGTATTGTTACCATTACTTCTTGTTCGTTATTTTTGTGATGAATGTTATCGAGATGGTGATATTATGATGTTGTAGATTAAATGATCTTGTTGATGTACAACATTCAATAATGATTGTGATTTTGAGTTACATATTGCTCACATTTGGATCAGACTTCGATAAATCATGTGTAGAATATATGTGGTTGAATTTAATTTAATTGATATTTTATAGTCGTATTTTCGTCATGATATATATATATATATAATTATTTCAATCAGATTTTATGTTTTTCTTGAGTGCGTAAGAATTTTCAGGTAGCACCACTTAACAAACATGGAACTCAATTATAGGACTATAAAGAATGCATTGTCTTACTCTGGCCATTTTTGCACTTTTGTGAACTTGGCGTCATTTAATAAAAATTATAGTTTTGTTTTACTCTCATATTTATTTTATTACTAACCATTTTAACCATGAGCACGTTGTGAGATTGGTTTTACATAATCACTCACCTAATTAGGTTTAATTGTTATAAATTGATCTTTTGTGGTAAGTAGGGTTAAAGGGGCATATTAATAATGTTAACCTTATTTTGGGGAACCTTAGTAGTTTTTAATCATGTGGGTGGGGACCATATTCCACCTTGGTTATCCCACTTGTTGGTACGTAAATTTAATCTCCTTCAAATGCCGAGCAACACAATGGACCTGGTAGGATGCTCAGAGGCAGATAAATGATCATGTATGTCATTTTGTACCCTGGGAAGCAATCTATCTGACTTGTAGGCACCCAGGATTTGAATAGGAGTGTGTAGCACCTTAAGAGGATTTGACATATCCTCACTACTTTATGGTTGTGCCTTTCAACCAAGGTGAGAGAACCTTTTTATAACCTGTTATTTATGGAGGAGATGGATATATCCTTCCGAATGAAGTTGTTAAGGAGACATTGAAGAAAATATGTTCAATGCAATAAAATCTAACTCTCACAAGTGGTCACTCTAGATAGTGGAGATATTCTCTAGGCAAGGTTCAGGCTACGAAAGACATTTGGAATCCTGATTGTTTCTGCATGTTTTGGTAGTAAAATTTGTGTATTTGTATACACACATGAAAAATAGGGGTGGTATGGGTAGGATTAGTTGTTTTTAAAATAAATTTTTGTGGGAGGTGAGGCAGAATGAACTTGATTTTCCAAATCTCTGAGAACTCTTACAAAATGGAAAGTCTAGACAATATAATACTTCAAAATAGCTAAAATGTTCCTTTAACCAAAATATGTACTTCAATGGAGGCCCAAATTAGTAATTTTTCACACAATCTATGAGATTCTAACACAAAGGCTCGAGCTAGAAGATCCAATAAAACATCAAAATATAAGATCAATCACGCCTGAGGTACACCCAAAGGCTTATAAATAATCTCTGTCAACGAATGAAAGAAAAGTGATTTTAAATCATTTATTTCATTCCCAAATGAAATATCTTATGAGAAATGAGATTGCAGATGCCACTAAACTGTCACAAGGATTGAGACTTTTGTGATCTAGACAAATTTTGATACAAGATTACAATAGGAAACAAGGAAAACTATTTGTAGACATTCAAGAGTAAAATAGACACATTTTGCATAAGATCCACATAAAATAACTTGAGTTTGATTAAATTCATCAGCAAGGGAAAGTTTCTATAAAAATCTTAGATCTTATCAATGGTTGTACACTTGCAACCACCTTGACATGATCAAAATTAATACAAAATAGATATACATGCTTCTCAGATGGCTTCTCAAAAGACAAGATTTGTCAAATTTTCCTCTTGGAAATTTTCTTTGACCTCTAACACTCCAACCATTTGCATGAAAAATTTGTGCCATTTATAACATTTAAAATAGAGCCCCTTCTTCCCCAAAAGACAAAAACATTTAATTTACTAGTTCTCACCATGATCTCGATCGTGATTCCCATTATCAAATCTGTAAAAGTTGTCATGTGCTCAGGGGATCATGTCTTCAAAACTATCAGCATTCAACTCCTCCATCTAATAGAACACTCCTCCTTCAACTCACCAACCACTTCTGCCCCTAATCTATCAAATCTGGTTCCTTGCGTGCTCGGGAGAAGAAAAATGAAAAATCAGATCAAGCCCAATAGTCAGACCATTTTAATGGTGAAAGATATTTCCATATCTCTCCCACCAAACTTAGATATCAAAATTAACTCCTCTCTATGTTTGGCATGTAGGAAATACCAAGAAATCATGAAGAATCACACTTCCAGGCATGTTTCAGTAAAAATGGGGCAAAAATCAGATTCAGACTCATATTTTTCATAGATCATTACTTTGAATTTGGGACATCAACGTCGAAAATTCAATTTTAAAACAAGATTGGGGGTTTCCTTTGAATTTTTACAACCTTTTGAAAAAATGGAAAAAATTTCCATTTTGCTCCGCACCTTTGCCCTTGGTAAATGAGCTTGACACGTGTCCTAAGGTGGGTCCTAGCGGAACCGTGGCCAAATTCTACCATTTCACCCCCTTTTTGGAAAAGGGAAAATTTTCCAAGTTTTCCCCACACCCCCACCCTTAGCTTTGCAACATGTACTCTGAACGCTGAGGAATAAATTAGACAAGAAAAAGACACCTGTTAGACCAACAAAATACAGAAAATCACCATTCATGCTGAGAACCTAATTTTTTGCTAAGGATGAAAATTTATTTTGAAACCAAAACAAGTGAATCATGGTTCTGAGAATCTTTTCGACCATTGATTTGGATTTTCAAAGGCATACAAATATAGATTAACCATTCTCGAGCTTCCATGGTCAAGTAAAAATAGGAAAAATGATAGAGCCCACGGACTTTGAAGAACTTGGGGAAAAAATAGGGAAGACTTGGAGACTTCTTCAAGGAGGGACATGACAATGGATTTTGCAAACAACTCAAAGCATCTCAAATGGAAATAAAATATTTCTGAAAACCCACATTGAGAGACAAAATATTTCACAATACGTAGATTAGAGGAAAATAATGGCAAATGGGGCGAGATAGATTTGAGCACCAACATCGGCTCTAACTTGGGGATGGGAACTCCCTATGAGTTCCACAATAAAAATGGTAGACCAAGTGCCAAAAATATCCATCTCTCAAAAATGAACAGAGAAACCTAGTAAAAACAGGTCACCAAGGACCAAAGCAAGCAAAAACACAAAAGACAAGAAACAAACAAAAAAACTATATAGTGTACATATGATGTTCACCTTTATTATGGGGAATGAATCCAACAAATGCTTCATATTTCTGTCATTAACATGCAATTAGAGCAATTCACCATCCAAATCATTCAAGATATTCCCCTTATCTTCATGCTTTCCCTTATCTTCATGCGTACTATCCCATAGCAACACAAGATCTCCAAAATTGAAAGCTCTGGGAGTGACCTTCTTGTCAAATAACTTCATTAGCTTTTCTCTAAACTTTACATGCCTCTGGTGGGATTCCCTCCTTTTGTCATCAAACTCAACAATCTGGGTAATGCGAGCATCATAAGGACTTACTTTTTGGTCCTCTAGTTGTTGAATGAACTGATATGAAGATAATTGCATATGAAGGGGCAGCAGGGTTTGAATTCCATACACCAACTCAAATGGAATCTTTCCAGTGGCTCTTTCAATAGTGATCCTATCAGCCCAAATAGAAAACTTCAATTGTTCACCCCTTTTTCTCTTATTTAGCTCAAAGGTTCTTATGATAATCTTCAGTAGGTTTTTATTACTAGACTCAGCTTTTCCATTTCCTTGGGGCTTGTAATTAGAGGAATATGTCAAGCTAATCCCATATTCTTTAAACATTACCACCGAATGTTCAGCTCTAAATCTCATGGCATTATCAGCTACAATTTTGACTGGCACCCCAAACTTGCAGATGATGATGTTTAGCACAAAGTCCATGACAACTTGGTGTGTTTATTTCTTTGTGGGGATTGCCTCCATCCATTTAATAAAGTAATCAGTGGCTACAAGAATCCACTTATGGCCAGCACTTGAAGGGTCTAAAATATCACCAATAAAATCCATTCCCCATTTCTTGAATGGGGCTTCAATTGATACAGGCTGCAAAGGAAGGGAGCCTAAAGCTTTTAGTCTTTCAGAGAAGCATTGGAAAATCTCACATCTTCTAACCAAAAGATTTTTTATCCTTGAAAAGATTTGGCCACCAATAACCAGCCCTCAGGATCTTGTGTTCTATGACTCCTAAAACAAAATGTCCCCCTCAAACTCCTCCATGGAGATCAGTAATTATCTTGGGGGCTTCTTCTTCAGTAATGCACCCTAAGAGGACTCCCTATGGATTCCTCCAAGCCAGCCCATAATTAGTAATGATGTATTTCTTGGAAACTAACTTAAGGGATCTTTTCTGGTTCTTACTTAAATACTTAGGGCAGTTCAGATGTCTAAGACAAAAAATTACATCTTTGTACCACTCAAAACTCATCAATGTTTGCAAAACATCTACACTACCTTCTTCTACCTCATTTACCTCAATAGTTTGCAAGTTGCTCTCAGACATAAGCTTAGCCATGCCCAAACCTCTTACGATCATTTTGGTTTGGATATCCATATCATATTCTTGCAAGTTGTTCACCCACCCGCACCTTTTGCTTGAGACTTCCATCTCTAATAAGATGTCCTTGACCATGGTGTGGGGAACATAAGCAAAAATTTTAGAACTTAGAATATAAGGCCTAAAAACCTTTGTTACTTTTACTAAGGAAAATGCTTGCTTGTCCATAATAGTGTACTTTACTTCATCCCACTATAATGCCTTACTGAAAAAGGCAATTGGCCTTTCAGCCACCTCATCATCCTTCTGCAGTAAGACAGAAGCAATTGTGTTCTCTAAAGTAAAGGGAAATAGTTGAAAGGGATTCTTATAATCTAAAGTTGCTAGAAAAATCACATGCTTTAGTTCTTCTTTAATCCCATTGAAAGATTGGATGGCAGCCTCCTCCCATTTGATGACCTAGTCCTTTTTTAACATGGAAGTGATTGGAATAGTCAACCCAAAAAAGTTTGATATAAATATTCTGATGAAGTTTACCTTCCCAAAAAAGGATTGAATTCATTTCCTGGTTCTTGGGATTGGAACCTTGTTGATGGCCTCTACCCTTTCTAGTTCAATCATTACCCCTTCTTGTGACATAATGTGACCAGGATTTTTTCTTTCTGCACTCCAAAATGGCACTTCTTTGGATTGATTGAGATGCCATATTCCCTACATCTTATCAACATCTTCTCCAAGTGTAGCAGGTGATCACTTCTCTTCTTGGAAAATACGGTTAAATAATCTTGATAAACTACAATAAACTCATTGATGTCACCAAAAAAAGCAAAATTCATTGCTCTTTGAAATGTGGCTCTAGCATCCATCAAACCAAAGGGCATCTTGACATATACATAGGTTCCCCAAGGAGTAGTAAAGGCTGTCTTGATCCTTTCTGATTCCTTCACCACAAATTGGTTATAACCAGAGAAACCATCTAGGATGGAGAGTAATTCAAAACCAGTCACTAACTGTAGCATGTTTTCCATATTTGGTAAAGGATAATTATCCTTCATAGATGCTCTATTCAAATTCCTAAAATCCATACACAGCCTGATGTCACCATTATTCTTATGACTAGTACTAGGTTTGTAACCCAAGAAGAATACCTTGTGGGTTTAATAATCCCTTCATACCTTAGTTTTTTCAACTCCTCTTTCATCTTAAGAGACAGGAGCGGATTGATGGGCCTATGTTTCTACCTGAATGGCTTTGCATTAGATTCTAAGGGAATCTCATGTTGAAATAGGTCCTCTCTGTATGCTTTTAGTTTAAAATAGGTCTAAGCCATGCAATCCTGATAATTTTTCAACAATTAGATGTATGACTTCATCTCCTCCTTGCTGAGATTTTTACCTAACAAATTTTCCTTGGCCTCTCCCTTGTACCAATATCATGCTCCTTAACATCCCTCGAGGCTGCCATATGCCTATTAATAATGCAATCGACATTATCAAAATTGGACTCAAGAGCAACCACCCCTCTAGGAATGGTATTAGTCTTTAATTGGATGATGCCCTTGCCAAACAAGGTTTCCTTCCCCTCTGTTGCACATACCAATGGTTCCAAATCAATGTATCGATCAAAAAATTCTCCCTTGTTCTGCATAAATCTTTTGATCTGAGCATCATCATCAAATACCTACTAGTGTTTGATGTTGTCAGAACAAAGGGTCTTGTCAACACTATCACATCATATTCACAATATGGGGACACTTCACAATTGCCAAAAGGAGACCCCAACACTGCAAGTTTTTCTTCCAATTCATTGAACTTCTTATCATGGTGCACAATGTTGAATGAATCAAACATCTCAATGAAATCCCAAACTGCATTCTTGAATTGTTTCATTCACCGATTCTTTGTGGCATATAATTTTCTGACCTATTTTACTATTAATTCTAAGTCTCCTTTGAAAATCATGTCCTTTACACCATATTTCCAAGCAATTCGTAAACCCAACAACAATGCCTCATACTCAACAATGTTCTTAGTGCACTCAAAATTGAGTTTGAAGGAAAAAATAAAATTTCCTGACCTGAAGAAAATAGAACAACACCAGCACCATTCCCAAACTTTAAGCAAGATCCATTGAACAATAGAGTCTAAGGAAAGCCCTTTTGTTCAAGGAATTTGCATTCTTCATTCTTGTGCTCCTTTCCATCAACAAATCCTACAAATTTATCTACATCAACATGTGTGTACAATACCTCATAGGATGCATTGTTGGGATCCTCAATAAGGTGCAACATCTTCTTTTCCCCGTACAATTGGACAAGGCTTCCCTTAATTGAAATGGTAGCATAGGAAATTTCCATTTGGACACTCCCACTAACATTTGTAGCCCATTTTCTAGACAATAGCATGCCCCACTTGGTTAGGCAGTCAACAATGACAACATCAAGTTTTAAATTTCTGCTTGGATAAGCTGCAAGTTATACCACTAAACCCTTCACACATCCCACCACTGGAAGCTCTATGGAATCCATAGCTGTACACTTCCCATATGCTACTGTTACCTTGATGTCCATCTCATTCATGACTTCAAGGGACATAACATTGCATGATGCCCCCGAGTCAAACATACAGTTGTGTAGCAATCTATCTTTAATGATTAGAGTGGTGAAGAATGGATCCGAATTTAGTTGAGAGTCTACTAAGGATGTCCCTAGATAAACCTTAGGTGCTTCATCTAGCTCTTCTGATGTTGGTGGTGCTTCTGGTTCTTCAATTACTGGTGGGGTCTCCATAATGTTTATGTTTCTACCTCAGGTAGTCTTCTCCTCTTTCAGCACAAAATACTCCAATGCCCTCTTCTTGTGCTCAGGGACCCTAAGGAACTCAAAAATTGGAACTAAGATCTTGATCTGACTCAATACTTGGGCAATATCATAAGGGAAAAACTTTGGCAAGGTGGCATTGGAAGGAAAACTGACACACTCACTAGGTGGTACAAGATTCTTGATAACTTGGGCATGAAGAGGGGTGTGATTTTTGTTTGGAATTATATGGATTTTGACAGATGTATCTTTTATGGGAGCCTCTTTGGGGATGTTTGAAAGAAAGGGATATTTTGGTTGGGATTGAGGCCCTGCCCCTTTGATAGCCTTACTTTTTGTGTTATATTCCTTCTCTTGAGAAACCACAACATTCATCAGTAACTGTCAATCTTCCTCAAAGGGGATTCCTCCATCATACTTCTTTATCATTAAAGCCCTTAAGTATTCAAATTCATTATTGGGAAATTCAAAATCTTATACAATATCTACCTCTAAAGTATGAGAGGAAGGAATAATAGTTACCCTACGAATGTAATCCCAAAAAGAGGCAGTAGTCTGGGCACTTATCACCTCAGTTGAAGTTGCCCCTGGTTGTGAGCTTGTGGAACAACCCATCATGAAGACATCATCATCATTATCGTTATCAACTTCTTCTTCTTCCTACTGATCTTCCTCACATGGAGCATGGGGTATGAAACATTTGTCATACCAATCAATGACATCTGTCTCCTCCACAAAAGTAACTCTGGCAGCCAAAGGATCAGGTACCGTTCTATTCTCGCTGGTGTGGGACTGCCTATTTAAAAATCCAATAGATCCTTTGCCTCTATCATAAGATATTTGGTGATTTGTGAACCTTTCTTGGCCTTATTACTTGTGTTGACCTTGTGAGCCGTGCCTAATTCCTTTCTTAGCACAGGCTAGTTTGTAGGAATTTTTTTTGATATCCCCTACCAAATTCTTCACAACTTCTTCCAAATCAGTATCCTTGCTTGTTTGAGGTTTTTCTGGGTTAATCAGCTTTACACCCTCCCTTTTTGGAGGATTTCTAATTACCTTGATATTTTTTTTAATTTTTAAGGCCATAGTGAAGGCCTGCCTCAATTTACCAGGGTTTTCTTCCCTCAAGTAGTAAGAAGCTTTTTTATCAAATACATCTGAATATTTGATTAAACATGATTCATCACATGGCCTTATCCTAATAGGCAATCTCCTTAAGGTCTTGTTAAACATTGTGTTGAAATCATGTACTGACTCATTAGGATTCTTTTTTATGTTTTCAAATTTTTTCAAAAGAAACATAGGCTCAGTTCTATCACCATACTGCAATCTAAATGCATTTCTCATCTCGGTCCAGGAATCTATGGAATTATCTGGAAAATATTTGTACCAGTACCTAACATCTTCTTCCAAAGTATGAATAAATAGTTTGATATATACATCTTCATGTTCAATCTCAAAGTCTTCCATCATATTGATAAAAAGCTTTAGATGTTGATTACCAGTTATAACATTGTTTCCTTGGAATTTTGGCAGTTTGTTCCTTACTTCTGGAGGAACTGCATTTGGATAACCAACCATCCCTACAAAATTTATAGGTTGAAAGGTATTTACTACAAATGGTGGTCTGGGTGGGGCAAAATCCATGTTGTTTTGTGGAGGTTACCCTGAAGGGGTGACAAATTGATGAGGGGTAGAAGGTATTTGAAACAAAGGGGTATAAATTTCAAAATGGGTATCCCCTATAGGCCTTGTCTCTTGGAAATCCCTATCAACTTCTGAAAAGACAAGGGCAAAATGAGAAGAAATTTTTTCAAAATCAAATGAAGGCCCTTCTCCAGTTGGAGAGTTCAATTCCCCAAAGAGGCTACCTGATTCAGAATCACTTGAATTGTAGTCTTCAGTCTGATCACTCTCATAAATGGAGATCACCCTTTTTTTTACTGATCTCCAACAACTCTCCAAGATTTTCTTCCTTCTGATTTTGCTTTTCCTAGCTCTAGAAATAATGTGCTAATAGGATCCCTGGAAAAGAAAAACCTTATTCCTTCCAACTTTGCAAAGATTAGTAACAAAAATCACTTGACAAAGGTTAAGACATTGGTACTCTTCAATAATTAGATCAACAGGGAGTCACCACTAAGGATTTCCACCTTAGTTGTGCAGATGCACTAAATATGATATGTCAAATGTTTTTCAACACTAGAAACTTCAAATGGAGAGAATTTGAATTTTCTTTACCAAAATATATCAATGAAAGCTAGTGCACTAGGTGTAGAAACTAAAATAATTACACTAGGAACTTGGAGTATTTAAGAAGTGTTTTACCAGGATATGAATATGAACTGCAATAACTATGTCCCCAAAAATGGTGCCAGAAGTGTGTTGGTACCCAAATTTAATCTCCTTCAAAGGCTGAGAAGCATCATGGACCTGGTAGGATGCTCATAGGTAGATAGATGATCATCTATGTCATTTTGTAGCTAGGGAAGCAATCTATCTGACTTTTAGGCACCCAGGATTTAAACAGGAGTGGGTAGTACCTTAAGAAGATTTGACCTATCCTCACTAATTTATGGTTGTGCCTTTCAACCAAGGTGAGAGAACCTTTTTGTAACCTGTTATTTATGGAGGAGATGGAAATATCCTTCCTAATGAAGTTTTTAAGGAGACCTTGAAGAAAATATAACTCTCACGAGTTGTCGCTCTAGATAGTGCAGATATTCTCTAGGCAAGGTTTAGGCTACAAAAGACATTTGGAATCCTGATTGTTTCTACATGTTTTGGTACTAAATTTTGTGCATTTGTATACACATATGACAAACAGGTGTAGTATGGGTAGGATTAGTTTTTTTTTAGATAAATTTTTGTGGGAGGTGAGGTAGAATGAACTTGATTTTCCAAATCTCTGAGAACTCTTACAAAATGGAAAGTCTAGACAACATAATACTTCAGAATAGCTAAAATGTTCCTTTAACCAAAATATGTCCTTCAATGGAGGCCAAGATTAGTAATTTTTCACACAATCTATGAGATTTTAACACAAAGGCTCGAGTTAGAAGATCCAATAAAACATCAAAATATAAGATTAACCACGCCTGAGGTACACCCAGAGGCTTACAAATAATCTCTATCAAAAAATGAAAGAAAAGTGATTTTAAATCATTTATTTCATTCCCAGATGAAAGCTGTTATGAGAAATGAGATTCCAGATGCCACTAAACTATCACAAGGATTGAGACCTATGTGATCAAGACAAATTTTGATATAAGATTGCAATAGGAAATAAGGAAAACTATTTACAGACATTCAGGAGTAAAACAAACACATTTTGCATAAGATGCACACAGAATAACTTGAGTTTGATTAAATTTATGTGTAGGGGAAAGTTTCTAGAAAAATATTAGAGCTTGTCAATGGTTGTACACTTGTAACCACCTTGACACGATCAAACTTAATATAAAAGAGATATCAAAATTTTTATCTTTTGTCATTGGGACCTAACCTAGGGGTGAGGGAATATTTTTAGAAACCTAAAAATTCTCTTCCCCACTCCACTTCTATTTTGACGCTATCCTGATCTTGTATTTTTTTTATTTGGTGGCATTAGGATTTTAGATGTTGATATTGAAGGCTAATTAAAATTTTGTCCCCCTTGTTCATTTATTTCTTTGGGGAGTGTGGAAAAGGACTAGGCTAACATGGATGATTTCTTACATGGAAGGGTGACACATGTCACCCTACCACGGGTTTGAGGTTTCGAGGTATTTTCACATTTCTTGGAAAAAATTAATTGTTTGGGGGATTTATCGAGAGCACTTTGGCGGGGAGCTGTGGGATCTTAAGCAAACACAGAGCTAGAAGCTTGTAGATATGTGTTTTCAGTGTGAGGTAAGTCTCAAATTTCTTTATTTTTTATTTAGATAGTATATTTCATGTGCGTGTGGATGTGTTGGATTTCTATGGTGTGATTTTTGGATCTTGGAGTGTTTTTGAGTTCTTTCTTTCTTTTGTAAAGATGATATTTTTATCATTTTCTTCTACAATTAATTTGGGATGTGGTTTTGGTATGGGAATTTGGTTTGGAAGGGAATCCTCATATTCACGTATTCTTGGGGAAGCCATGAATGTTTTCCTATTAGAAAAGGGTCTAATGGAGGTATTTGTTAGTGGTTTTGAGAAGAACATTGGAGATAGTACTTGGTGTAATTTTTTTGGCACTCTTAGTGTGAAATTTTGGGGTGTTATGTGATTCTCTTCCTTTCCCATTTCCCACTTGTTCTTGGTGTTTCATTTTTGTAAGGTTTGGGTATTTTTAGTTTTTCCTTTTCTTTATCTTGACTATTCTTGTTTTATTAATTTGGAAAAAAATGTTACTTCCCCTTGGCATTCCTTGTAGCATGCTACTGAAAGGAACGATAACCAAACCGTACCAAGCCAAGAACACAGATGCTAATTAAACACCACTATCAATAAGATGAAAGTAATTCACCAGAATAACTTTACATAAACCTTTGCAAACAAATGAGAAGCAATATCATATAATATTATGGAACTCAATGCAATAGATTGAGAATGAGCCTTGCTTAAATAGGCAAGTAATAAGAATCTAAGAACTAGTCAAGGTCATAGATCAAGCCATAAATCAAGGAAATAACTAGTCATCAAAGAACTAGTCAAGACCATAGATCAAGGAAAGAACTATACCTAACAACTAGATAATATCTTCTAATATCTAAATAAGATTAAAGAAATATCCACACACATAAGTGGGTGAGGATAAATACAATAAAGGTAAATAAAGTACCTAGGTGAACATGAGCTAAGGTAAATACCTACTCTAACACCCGCCTCAAGTGAAGCTAGGGGATAAAATAAAAGTGGCATGTCCACAGTATGAGTCCTGGAAACTAGGCCTAATAAGGTACTCATGTACAATAACTGGGAAAAAAGGGACACCGCAAGGTACCCAAAACCAGTAACAACAAAGTAAAGAGAGTAAAGACCTGCTCCAAGGCATCCCAAGAAGCTCGGCTCAAAAAAATTATACAATGCTGAAGAAGTTTGGTGTGCACTGTGGTCTGAATCCACTGCTCGATCACAAAACTCTAAAACAACTGACACTGGGCTCCACCAGAATAGCTCCATACAAAGAGACTGTCAACAAAGTGATGTCGAAAGTGTTAAAAAAACACCAAACATAATTCGATCAATTGCTGTAAATAGGTGTGCCACGATCAAAGAATAAAAACCAAAGCAACAAGGCAAGGACATAGACTCTAGAGTGTCATGATCCAAGAAAAGCCAAGGTAACAAGGCAAGGACATGAAACCCGAAGAAGCAGGATCAACACCACACCCTCCCATACTGCTAAATGGGTGGAGTGACGCTATAAATCTATATGAGTTGTCAAAGCAACTACTCAAACACTGAAAAACTAACACATGGGCTCCACTAACATAGCTCCCCCACAAGAGAGACTGTCAACATGCCAAAAGTGTCGAAAATACAGATAGAAAATCTCTTAACAAACAAGAGAGATACACTACACTTGCTAAAGAAAAATGCTCAAAACAAGAAGCATCACAATGCAGAAGGTATAGAAAGCGGAGCAAGAGGCCGAATGGTGGAGGAGCCATGCCTATAGAGTCCTCTCAATGAATTCCTATGTCGTCTCCATGAGTGATCAAGCCTGACAGCTGAAATCTCAGTTTTCTCAAGCCTGAGTGAAGGTGTAAAACTCATGTGTTGCTCATGATCCTAAAAAAAAGTCGAGCAAACAAAAAAAGGATCTCTGTCAATGTGTGATCCCAATGAAGTATATGCTCAAAAACCAATGTCATGAAGAGAATTCCACTTAATATGTGGAATAGAGGAAACAATACCCTGTGAATGTCTGCCAATGACTCCGCTAGTGAGACACATTGAACGGAGCATGCAAGAACTAAATGCAGTGGTATGCTTCTTAAAAAATCCATGTAGCTGAGCATAATTAGGATACACGATATGTGGTACTATAATAGGCACAAATGTGGAAGAGCATGCAGTAACAAGCCTTACAAGTTTAGAAGCATCAAGAGCAGGAACAGACTCAAATTTTGGCAGATCAATGTTAGTGGGTGTAGGAGCAATAGCTGCAAGTGGACTAGGAGCATAGATATGGTTGTCCACAATATGATGGTGATGTTGAAGGCTAGCAAGTTTGTTCTGTAGGGAGTATATTATTGTATCCTTATAGTGAATGAGTGATTGTAGAAGAGAATTTTTCTTCTTGAGCAATCTATTTTCTTCCACAAATTTGACAATATCCTCTTGAAGTCCACATACTTTAGAGAAAAGCATGTCATTTTCAGAATCCATGATAGGTACAAACTGTAACTCCCAAAAATTTAGGACATCGGGCTCAGTTGAAATTTCATCCACAATTAATTACAACACTCCTCCATATTTGACACTTTATAATTATAGTTCAAGTCTCAAAATAAATATTTCCAATGGAAAGAGCACAAAAAAACAAACACTTTTGCAAAAAACGGCACTCAAAACCGAGTTACCGATCAAAACATACAAGTTTTTTAATATTTTGCTCTGTTATTTATTTTAGTTGACACTAAAACAAAGTAAATTGTTGTTTCCTTCACCACAAAAATAAAATTAAAGGGCGCTGAAGTTAAACACCTACTAGTATGAATCACAAGTTTTAAGCCTTCATATAACCATACCATATGACCAAGGGCTAAGGATTTTAATATATGATCAAATCCTAAATATATGAATACACAAATAATTTATTTACAAAATAAAACTTACAGACGGATGCTAACAGCAATCTCTAGCTCTGATACCATGAAAGGAATGATGACCAAATCATACCTAGCCAAGAACACAGATGCTAATTAAACACCGCTATCAATAAGATGAAACTAATTCACCAGAATAACTTTACATAAACCTTTGCAAATAAATGAGAAGCAATATCATATATTATTATG
The DNA here is from genome assembly GCA_019776745.2 of Taxus chinensis. Classification (NCBI taxonomy): domain Eukaryota; kingdom Viridiplantae; phylum Streptophyta; class Pinopsida; order Cupressales; family Taxaceae; genus Taxus; species Taxus chinensis. Next base: position 763,467,388 of record CM034152.1, read on the forward strand.
GAACTCAATGCAATACATTGAGAATGGGCCTTGCTTAAATAGGCAATAAATAAGAATCTAAGAACTAGTCAAGGTCATAGATCAAGCCATAAATCAAGGAAATAACTAGTCATCAAAGAACTAGTCAAGACCATAGATTTAGGAGAGAACTAGACATCAAGAATCTAGTCAATACCATAGACCAAGGAAAGAACTATACCTAACAACTAGATAATATCTCCTAATCTCTAAATAAGATACTAGAAATATCTACACACATAAGTGGGTGAGGATAAATACAATAAAGGTAAATAAAGTACCTAGGTGAACATGAGCTAAGGTAAATACCTACTCTAATAGCTACACCTCTTTCCCATGTCCTTGGGGGAGGATAGAATGCACTTCCTTTGGGAAGAAGTCATGTGATGATGCCTCTGGGTTGGGAAGCATATCAAGCCCTCGATTTGGTGGTGTTGAGAGCTCCTTGATAGTGAAGATTGAAGCTTTTGTGGACTGTTTTGGAGAGATGGAAAGAATGTTTTAAGTCTCTTCATGTTGTTTCCCTCTTTGGGAGGCAATTAATTTTGTATTTTATCTTGTAGTTTTATGAAAAAATGTAAATTAATAAATAAGAATAAGGTTTCGATATTTTAAAATAATCCTTACTCATGAAATGTAACTCTCTTACTTGGTGGTTAACATATGAAGGAGAATATATGTTTATTTTAGGTCTTTTGGGATCCTACAAATTTGCTAACCGGTATTTTTGTACAAAAGGAATGAGATCATTAACTTCATTTTAATTTATGTGCTCAAGATTTATGAAATAATAATTAGAAGAATGCATTCTATTAAGACTACACATTAATATTTTCTTGTTGGTTAACCTTGTTTGGATAGATGCCTCCAAATCCTTTCATTTGAGTGTAAAAAAAATAGAAAAAAAGAATGGAGTTGGAATGGTGGAATTATTATATGAAACAAGAATGCATATGATTAACCTCTAATTATTATCTCAAGGAGTGATATGTTTTCAAGAGGAAATAAAGGTTGGTTCTAAACTTAAATCACTTTCATAGGTCATTAAAAAAATAGAGTTAAACAGGTCTACATCTGCATTTTAGGATAAGCCTTGAAATTAATTATACACAGGATTTTTTTTAACAACTAGTAGTCATTACTATGCATTGATTTTATTTATTTGTGATAACAGATTAAAAATAATAATAAAGGAATTTCTATTTCCAATAATAGAAATAAAATTAGCCTTTTTATTAATATTTCCTTGATATAAAAAATGAAATGTAAGGGTTTGCAGATTATAGATATTTAATAATTTATCTTTATATTCTACACCATTATCAATATTTTAGATTTTTTTTAAGGGATTTTCATATGGAGTTATAAGGTTCTAGATGAAAAGATATTATATGAATCATATAGTTTTAACGTATGATTTATGTTGTTTTTTTCTCCATGTATATAACAACAAAATAAAATTTTAGAGAAAATTAAATAGAATCGTGTAAAACAAACCCACCAAATGGGTAAATCATTTTTCATAAACCAAACATAGAACATGGAAAGTAACACATCTTAAATGACCTACATTTTCACAGTATTTTTGTGACCATAAGGAGTCACCCTAGCCATACATGCTATTGCTATCCTCCTTGAAGCTGAGACCTCTAGAAAAAGTAAGAGAATAAAACAAATCAAGAAGAATTAAAGGTTTTATAATAGAGGATAAGGATATTTAGGGTTAAATTAGGTATTCTCAATATCAATGGTGTAGGATTATCACAATCCTAGTGGTTATATTTAGCCTAGATGTTCCCTTTTGTAATTTGGTCCTCTCCATCCTATTTTTCCCTCTTAAAATTTTCGTTGAGTATTTTTATTTTATTTTAATGCTCAACCATAATGGGTTAAGTTATGGCATCAATATATGGGCTCAGATTCCTCCTTTTTATTTTTCCCCTTTCTATATACAACGTGTAATTTAACTCAAATTTATTTAGAAATTAAAGAGTAGGTATGTAGTTTATGTATTTCTTTTTCTCCACAAGGAGTAGTTTCTTAATAAATAAATAAATATTGTAAGTGATATAACATTTTTTTTTTCTTTATGGTAATAAGAAGCGCTATTAAATAATTTAAAATCAATTAGCATCTATGATGGAAATATTAACTTTCCGAGTATGGTCGCACCCCACTTCTAAACACAAATTAAACATATGCAAGATATGTTTTGTGGTAAATAACAAGATTTCTTGGTGTAGTCTTTTTCATCACTAGTCAAATTAACGAGAGGGATGCAAAATATCTATTAATTTCAATAAGTTTAAAATCAATAAACAACTGCAAGGTGGCTTGCTATTCATCCTAGATTACCTATCTACTTGGTCATTGTTGTGAAAATGTTAACCATTGAGTTGTTGTTAAATTTATATGGGAACCCTTGCTCTACAAAAATGATTCCACGTGGAAGAGTATCACCTTTTGGAGTAAGGAGGATTAAGGATGACCAATAAAGCAAACTAATCTTTTTTAAAAAATTTAAATGCGAGTTTCTTTCATATTGGCATTGGAAAAAGTAACAAGCCTAACAAGTCTCATTGATGAGAGAAATCATTGTAAGACACAACCTTTAATTTTAGTCGGCTCAGTGCATCAATGTAAGTAATCATGTGGAAACAAAAATGGTTGATCAACACTTAAATTTTCCATAACAAAAAACATTCCATTGTTTGTACGAGTTTGTTACATAGATTTTGGGCCAATAAAATAGTGGGCATTAGAGATGGTATATGAATGAGGCTAAAAAACATATGCCTAAATGTTAACTGGATAAGAAAATTATGTTAAAAAAACTTTTCGTTTTCTTGTGGCAAGTTTTAATATTCGTTTGATAGGAATTTTATTAGATTGTACAAAGTTCCATTTGTTGTGCTATGTATATGGCTCTCAACAAGAATATGGTGAAGGACCCCTAAATTTTGTGTTATTGTTCGACATTTTGCAAATAACTAGAAAGGTCCTCATTAGATGGATACTTTTCTTTCTGGGAAAAAATAATGGGAAATAATTCTTTGGGTGACACTCAGTGACTATTATGAAGGAGATATGGTGACAGTTTATGCTTTTAGATTTGATATAATCAACAGTTACGAAATTTGATATTGGGATATGACAATGGCTATGTATATTATGATTTTGGTGTCTTAAAAACGTTTTTTTGCAACTTAGAGATAAGCCCTCACTTGTGATGACTTATTGGATCCATATCACTCATTTATTCCGAGATGTGCACTCAATGACTAGTAACCCTATAAATAACCACAAATTGATGTGTAGTGATTTTGATGTGGCTATTTCTATTTGTTATTGTTATGGAAAAATCACAACACCATTGATTGTTTGCATTTCGAAGGATTGAGATCATCAGTGTGATTGCATAACATAGAGATTTTCCCAAAGTGCAGGACTTTGCAATTAGAAAAGCTCTCTAGATGAAGGCCAGTTCATATTCCTCTATTATGATACACACATCTAAATTTTAGAGGATATACTCTAAAATTTACTTTATCTTTCCAAGGAGACAGGGTTAATAAGACTGCATGAAATTAAACCTAAACTACAAAGCTGATGCACCAAAAGGAATGTTGAATACCTCCTTTACATGGAGATAGAAACCACAATCAAATTAAAAAGGGTGAAAATACTCCACAAATCAATATCCTGATGAAAATCCACTAACCATTAAATGAAAAACATTTAAACATGTAATACAATAACAATACACAGATAACCAAGATTGTAATGAGAGATCAGGAGAAATCAATGAACATAAGACAGGGTTTAAATTCATCTGCAAACTTATATTATTTCCCAATAGTATTGATACAATGTATTACAATGGCCAAAAGGCAAAAAAAATCATTACATATTTAATGGGAGGTTTGAACTCCACAAATTCACTTACAGAAAAGAGAAGAAGGGAGGGTGCAGAACAAGATTATCCAATTAGAACAATGTCCCTCTTTACAATATATAGGAATAATGAGAGAAGGGGGAGAGAAGAATTTGAAATCTTTCTTCAACCACCAAAAATAAATCAAAATCACCTACAAAAATGATGATCGCCATTACAAAACTCATACCTCCATGTAGTTTTCCTTGTTGGGAAAGAAACAAACCCTATACCTTCATCATTTGGGTAGGTGATAAATGTGTAAACACCCTATAAAATGGTGAACTGTATTTCCTCATTTTGTGCAAATCTAAGCTCCCAGTGAAAAGTTATGGCCATCTGAAGACGGGGGTTCCGTACTGCAATAAATGCACATGGTTACCTTTGTGTTTTTAGACTCCAAAATGTGTCACAACCTCTGACATATAAAATTTCAGAATTTTAAGGATTTTTACTTCTGAGGTTGATGTTACTGTTCATCTGAATGGGTGCATGAAACCTCTAAAACTCAAAAATCCCAATGTATAAACTTCATACTTAGGGTTTTAGACTTTAAGTTGTGAAGTTCGTGCACTAGGGCTTCAAAATTCCAAAATGCTGAAACCTCAAAGTCCAAAATTCAGACTTCGGGGTTTGGGTTTTCGGAGTTGCGGGGTTCGACTGTTTGGAATTTTGGGATTTAGGTTTTCAGGATTTTGGGCTTTAGGTTTTTGGGTTTTGGGGATTTCCTTCATTCATTCGGGAGAATGAAATATCCAAAATCATGAAATTCTAAAGTCTAAATTTTGAATTTCTAGTTTCTGGCTTTTTCTTTGATTTGCATGGACCTTTCACTGCTTGACCTTGTTAAGACCTCTGAGCCTCCAAAGTCTGAAATTCAAACTTTGGAGTTCAAACTCCAATATCCTTGATCTATGGCATCGTTGATAATGAAAGGGGAGTTGAATACAAAAACCTATGAACCTTTTTGGGGTTTCATGCTTTCAGACCTTTTGATTTTTTTCGCCTTTATTTTTTACCAAAACTCCAAACTTTAAAACCATTGAAGTATGAAAAGTTCAAACTTCGGGGCCCACATTTTCACTTACCTGACCTCTGAGATTCCTTAAATTTCTTGCTTATGACATCATTGGAATTACAGATCCCTCCTACAACCTGACCATAAAAATCAAAATGTGAGCTCCCATGGTTGAATCGGTCCGTCCATTTTTTCTATGTGCAAGGTCATGTTTGTCCAATTTTTCCTGAGGGGAGAAATTGGATAATAGTTATATATTTGTAAACTTGATATTTATGAAACCAACTTATTAATTCATTTATTTGAATTATTGATAAAGCTCTAATGCTCTTTTTTTTATTATTATTGGTAAATTGGTTTTTCGGAAAGGGACCATACCCTTGTATAAAAAGGCTCTAAATCTAGATATAACAAGTTCAACATATCAAAAAAGATAATAATCAAGATTCAAAAAATAACCCCAATAGTAGAAAACATTATACCAAGATCACATCCTAAAACCAACCACCCTATAACTAAATAACTGATAGAAATCAAGTTTATAGAAACCACAGTTTCTCAACAGCAACACAGTAGAACAACAACCCAGATTCAACGATGATATCACGTAACAGGATAGGACTCATGCATTTTTCGAGACAATCGAGGGTATATATTTGATGTATCCCTTATTTTTTATATCCTCCACCTTCCATTCCTCATTTCCTTATTCCATTGAGATTGGAAGAACAACATCAAGTGACTTGATATGGATGTGACCCTTAGTAAGGGGAGTACAATCACACATTACCATTGAATCAAAACACTAAGAAGATGAATCTTGAGGTTTCTTCTTTGTAGTGTTTGAAATGTCTTACATGATAGGTATGTCATCTTCTAGGGATTCCATGATTGGGTCTGTGTGAGGATTGATTGTTAAATGTCTAGGAAGAGAATCCTTCCACCATGCATGTTTGACCTTGCATTTGGAATGTTCACAATATTCTAAAATATGACCAATTTGAAAAAATCATTGACATCTGAAAGTAAGACCCTCATAGTCCAACCTTTATGCCCAAATTCTATTTCTAATTTGAAGATTGATATTTGATGGTAGGTCTTGGAAGGTATCAAGATCTACAAGGATCAGAGCATAGGTGGTAAGAATCTAAACAAATTTATTATCATCAACTTTCACACATGAGCCTATAGTATCACTTATGGAAAGAAAATAAGATCTATTCCAGTGTTGAAGTGGAAGCTATGAAAAATGAACCCAAACAAGAAAGGTATCAAAGGAATATTTGAGGGGATCATATGATGAATACCATGGCTTAAACATGGGCCCATATTCACCCTAAACCCAATAATTATTGAAAATCATATCCCGATCCTCAGGAGTTTCAAAGACAACAATGAAATATGCTTTGGCAAAAGGATAAAGTTCAATCTTACCTTGTATTTTTTCTCTCTATCTTTGTGTAATCGATTCATGTAGTTGAGAGAGTTTAGGCCACAATTTATGAAACCTGCAAATAAGGCCAAGATGAGTAATATTTTCCTCCTCCTTTAATATCTTGTGAAGAATATATTCCTCTATCTTTAACATCGGGATCACCAAAGAGGGTTTCAAGAGCTTCTTTGCAGTCTTAAATCTGACCTTTGGATGTTGGAAGGAAACTTCAGGAAAGGAGGGGCCACCAATCCTCTTCTCATAGTGAGCATCTATAAAGTAAGGGTTCCCATCTACTCCCTTAATACTCCACTGGACAGCCCCTGTTTCTTTCCCACCAATAGATCTATGTTGAGTTGTAGAAGGGGAAGAGATCTTGGCTCTTGAAGGCTTGGAATTTTCACCAATCCCTAATTGTTCCCCACCCCCTATAGTTGTAGTGTACGAATCTCCAGCCCCAAAAGTGCCACCTCTAGATATTTGGGTGTGAGAATATTGTTGATGCTTATAGGGAAAGGTGGTACCTCCTCTAATGTCATTTTTACCGGGGATTTTTCCACCCGTTTGATATGATCCACATTTTCCATTGACTGCTTGCTCTTCTGGTTATTTTTGATTTATTACAATATTTTCATGGTTTGAATGAGGATACTTAGCCACTTTTTTTTATTACTGATATTTTATTAATTTTATATCTTTTGGTTTACTCAGATATTTATCATTTTGAGTCCACTTGGCTCAAAAATTTTCACTTGAGTGTTATGTGGGTTTTGGTGTCTAGTTGTGAGCTAGTTCTAGTTTCTTTGTGTTGTGTTCTCTTGTCGTATTAGGGTACACCAAAGGTGTCATGAATGTGTGCTTGGGGATTCAAGACATGCCCTTTGTTTTGAGGTGATGAGGATCTATTCATCTAGGAGTATGGAATGACTCAAACTCACTTGATATTGGACACTTTTTCTCCTTGGTCGAGTGACACTATTGATATTTAGTCCTCCTTGGTGGAGAGACATACTTGATTCTGATTCCACTATGGTCGAGAGACTCCAATGATTTATCTGGTCCTCTATAATTGGAGAGACCTATTAATGCTCTTTGTTATCTTTAGTGGATTGGCTTCTATGTTATGAAGTGTGGTTCAGTGGAATTGGGCAGCGATGTGTGTTTAACTTTGGTTTGTATGATGATTATTATTCACCATTGGGATGGTTATGGTAATCTATACATACTTTATAGATTACATATGGGATGGCCCACTCATTCATAGTTAAGGTTGTTGGATGATAGTGTGCCTTTGGAATATGAGGATTCACAGATAATCTTACGTGATTTCCTATAATGGTGATATTAGTCTTCTTCATGAGAAGACTTTTGTTTTGGGACAATTATGTTTATTTTGGTAATTATCTATAAAATTGAGTTCTTCATACATGGTGCTTAAATAAATATGAATATCATGGTCACGAGGACCCATTGATAAAGGTGATTTAGTGTGACTCCTTTTCAGTTTTTTGAATTATACCATATTATAAATCCTTTTGTATCAAGCACAATACCTTGACGATTGTGTTTTTGGTTGAATTAAACTTTTGGTAAGGAGGTGTTTCGTGGTAAGAAGGTGTGTGAATTTTTAAATAAACTAACCTTTCCATCATGGAATCATTATTGGTGCTACAATTTTGACACTATTAGATTCAATAATCACTTGTCAAGAGGTCATACTTTAAGTTTAGCATTTATATACTCGTCCCCCTCTAATATTAAAAGCAAAATTATCAAAATCTTCAAAACAAGAATTTTCTGCATTATATAATTTCCTTAACCTTGGTTTCCTCATAAGGTTATGATGCAATTTAAATGTTAAAAAATAATGAATGGTGAATGAAATAAACACAAACATTTAAGGTCTTTATTCAAGAGACCTAATTTTTCAAAATTTGATGAGTAAACTATAACATATGGAAATAGGTTCCTCACTCAAACCTTTTTCTTAAAAGGGAAATAATCACTAGGTGAAAATAACAAAGGATGTTCTCTATTCTCTCTCATTTCTCTCTAGGAGTAAATGGTTACGCATATCTCACTTGGTAGGGAAAGGATAATACCAACATTGATGTTATTACTTGATACTATAATTTTGTTAGATAATATGAATGAAAAACATAACTCAAAATTACCAAATTTAAATTATAAACATATTATAATCTTTACCATGGTTACAATTGGGAACAACTTGTGCATCAAGATCATGAAAAAAAATAAAGAAATAACCATGGTGGAAGAAAATTATTGGTTATACGGCTAAAAATGTTAAATATACATGATCTAAATTATATGACCAATTAAATGATACATTTTGTCTCACATGGTGAACCTCTAACTTAGTTGCATATTAGAATTGTATGTTATATTGATTTGAAATATTTCCATGTTTTACTTGGATATAATTAAAAACATATAAACATGTATGTAATGTGTATAGTATAGATGCTTGGTGGGAAAGCATTTGGATTTTCCATTAGTTGTTAGGGTTTTCTCGACTTAAGTATAATAATTGTATTTTCTTGATAGATCTATAACTTGTTAATGAGGATATTAGTAGACCTTTTCTTTCTATAGAAAAAAGTGGAAACTAGTTTTTTAATCACCTTTCCTATCATGAATGACAAATTTTTTTGAAGATGGTGTTACATGTTACATCATAATGCATTTTAGATTCAATTTTGTGTAGTTCACCTTGATGAGATTATGATATCCATTGTGACAATATTGTTTTATAGTTCAACACGATTGTACATACAGTCCTTTTTATGAAAAAAAGGAATATACTTATAGTTTTAAGGTAAGTAACCACTTCTTTGCAACTTTTGTTGTCTTTGGTGGCCTGAGATAATTGATAGGTTTGAGCAACATATGTTAAGGATATGGAGAAATTTTGGAATCCTTATTTTTTGGAGAAACCTTTGTTGTTTCTCTTGACCTTCCTGGAAAGTAGGAAAGGGAAAATTATTTGCATGGTCATATAAGGAACTTGTTGGAGAGTTTCCCTAGTAACCTTGCTAAGTTTTGAACCTCTTAATACATATAATCCACGCTTTTCATTTGAGTTTCCTTATGGGATTAAAAAGTTATGTTTATGAATTTTATTTAAACCTTGAAATGAGACGTGTTATGCTTAAAACAAATTTTTTATTATTTTACTAGATGTTTTGCGGCATGTTTTGGGCATGAAAGTATGGGCATTAGATTTACTTAAGATAGGACTTTGAGTTAGTTTGGACTAGAAGAAAATTGTAACATTCTCATGTGGTTATCTAAACCAAAATAATTGGATATGATACACGATTTTGGAGTTAAGTATCTAGTTAATGAAACCATTAGAAAATATATGTTAGATGTTTCAATTAATTATAGTGGCCTTGTTGGGGTATAGAAAATGAGAAAAAACTATTTTTCCATGGTGGAAAACTTAGGTATACTTTTAGACTAAAACAACTTAGAATTTCCTTATTGGTTTTCTTAAGCAATATTTTAAAACTTGAATGGTGAATGGTTCAATCTAATTACACATACAACCCATATGGAACATTAGTTTTGTGAATGTAAAAAAAAATATAAAATCAAGGCATCATCATTATGGTATGTTGGGTATTGTGTGAACCTTCATCTTGTGAACTAGGACTAGGACATGGAACCACCTGTAAATTTGGAAAAAAAATTGTCTTTTTTAGTGGTGTTTGTGGCTTTCATAAGTGGGTTCATGCACATTATGTATGCTATATTACCCACTTACACAGACAATGTAGGGATTTTAGATGATAATATCAATAAACTTTTTTTAAGTTGCAATCTTTCCTTGACTAATTTTTCTTGCAAGGAGAAATACATATATGACATAACCAAGTTTCGTCTAGTAGGACATGGTTGTGGTGAATAAAACTACATGACACGAGGTGAGGACCTTAAAATTTCATATCCTTATATCTTCTAGTGACTTCCAAGAGGAAGTCTAATTCTTGGGGAGGGGGTGTAGTGCCCCTCCAATTCTCACTCCCTTACTTAACAATCAATTTGGTGATTAGTTTGTAATTGGAGAAACTTAAGGGGATAGAACAATGATATTATTTAAAATAAATCAAAGTGACTTGACTATTTTCCTTGCTGACACCTATTTGGTAGAAAGGGACACGAGACTCATAAAATCGGTGTACCACCCATACCCTCACCACTTGGTTTTGAGTCACTATGGTGGATATTAATAATCTAAGGATATTTAAACTATATTTAGATAATGCTTATATTGGTCAAAATCTCAAATATTTGTACATTATCTTTTCATTGTTATTTGGGACAACCTAACTTGACTTGGCAAGTTTCATGTGAGACTCACATTTTCTATTATTGTTACCATTACTTCTTATTTTTCATTGTTGTGATGAATGTTATTGAGATGATGATATTATGATGTTGTAGATTAACACATCTTGTTGATGTATGGTATTTAATAATGATCATGATTTTCATTTACATATTGCTCACATTTGGATTGTACTTCGATGTATCATTTGTAGAATAGATGTGGTTGAATTTGATTTAATTGATATTTTATAGTCGTAATTTCATCATGATTTATATACATAGTTTATCATTTCGATCAGATTTGCATTTTTCCTCGAGTGTGCAAGAATATCCAACTAACACCACTTGACAAATGAGGGACTCAGTTGTAGGACTTTAAAGGATGCCAAGTTATCTTTCTATGGCCATTTTTTCACTTTGGTTCACTTGGGGTCATTTATTGAAAGTTATAGTTTTTTTTAGTCTCATATTTATTTTATTGCTAACCCTTTTAACCATGAACACCTTGGCGAGATTGGTCTTACGTAATCACTCACCTAATTGGATTTAATTGTTATAAATTAATATTTTAGGGTAAGTAGGGTTAAATGGGCATGTTGAGTACACTAACCTTGTTTTGGGGAACCTCAGGATTTGTTGATCATGTGGGTGCAGACCATTTTCCACCTTGGTTATCCCACTTATCCTTCTAAACCCGAAATTTCCAAAAAAAGTAATTTTAAGAGGCTTGTATGGTAAAGAGAAGGTATTCCTTACCATACAAAAATGTCCTTAGGGAACTAACATAAGGATGGAGGATTTTTTTTGGAAACCCAAAAATTCTCTTCCCCACTCCACCTCTATATTTTTACTATTCTAGTCTTGTATTTTGTTTTATGTGGTGGCTTTGGGATGTTGATTTTGGAGGATAATTAAAAATTTACCCTTATTGTTCATTTATTTCTTTGGGGAGTGTGAAAAAGGACTACGTTGACATGGAGGATTTCTTACTTTGAAGTGTGACACATGTCACCCTCCCATGGGTTCGAGAGTTGGAGAGATTTTCCTATTTCTTGGGGAAATTTAATTGTTTTGAGGCTTTTTGAGGGAGCATTTTGGTGGGGAACTTTGGGAGCTTGAGGAAACATGGAGCTAGAATCTTGTGGATGTGAGATTTGAGTGTGAGTTATGTCTCACATCTCTTGATTTTTTATTTTGATAACATATTGCATGTGCGTGTGGATGTGTTGGATTTATATGTTGTAATTTTGTGATAGTTGAGTTTTTTTTTAGTTCTTTCTTTGTGTTTTAAAGCTTATATTGTTATCATTTGCTTCCCCACTCCATTTGGGATGTGTTTTTAATGTGGTACTTTTTTTTCGGGAGGGAATCCTAATCTTCATGTCTTCTTGGGGAAGCCATGAATCTTTTCCTATTACAAGAGGATATAATGGAGTATTTGTTAGTGATTTGAGAAGACCATTAGAGATTCTACTTGGTGGATATTTTTTGACACTCTTAGTGTGGAATTTTTGTGTGTTATATGATTCTCTTCCCTTTCCCATTCCCACTTATTCTTGGTGTTTCCTTTTGTGTAGGTTTTCCTTTTCTTTCTCTTCACTATTATTGTTATAGTGTGTTGGAAAGCCTTGTTGTTTCCCATTCTAATTTCTTGTAGAATGCTACATATTTTTCCCATTGCATTGGGGAGGATATAATGCACTCTTTTTTTTTAAGAAGACTTGTGAAGATGCATGTAGGTTGGAGGCATATTAGGCCCTTGATTTGGTGGTGCTTGGAGCTTGTTGAAAGAGAATATTGGAGATTTTTCTGGACTCTTTTAAATGGATGAGAATAAGGTTTTAAGTCTCTTCATGTTGTTTCCCTCTTTGGGAGGTAGTTACTCTTGCATTTTTTCTTGTATTTTTATGAAAAAATTAAATTAATAAATAAGTATAATGTTTACATATTGTAAGTGAATGCTTACTCATGAAATGTAACTTGATTACTTGGTGGTTGATATATGAAGGATAATATATGTTTATTTTATGTGTTATGGGATCCTACAAATTTGCTAACTGGTATTTTCTTTAAAAAAGGAATGAGATTAATAACCTAGTTTAAATATATTTGTTCAAGTTTTATTAAACAATGATTAGAAGAATGCATTCTATTAATACTATAAATGAGTCTTTTCTTGTTGGTTAACATTGTTTGGATTATTTTTTGATAGATAATGTTTAGAAAGGGCTTCAAGGGCATTTTACATAGCATTTTTTACATTAAAGATCACAAAAATAAAAAAGTTTCTGTCAAAAAAATTCCACAAAACACTTGAGTCAGAAAGAAATTGACTGAACCAGAGCATAACAAGAAACCAACAACCAAAGATACAAAAAACCATAATAGAGAAGGACATGACAAAACTAGCTCAGAAAAATGGTCATCAAAAAGTCTGCAAGAGAACCCCTATACACATTTTTCCCTATTCCTCGAAGTTAGGCCAACAGAGTCCACTTGGATGTCTCCTTGTCGAAGCTACTTATTGCGAGCTACCTCTTATTCCTTTTTTCAATTGAAACCATCTTCTGAAAAATATTATCATTGTTTCCAAAACCAACAATCTCTACATTAGACCTATGAACCCCCTAAGAATATTCTTATTCCAAGCTTTAACTTGATGAATAGTATCCTCCAAAGCTTTAATTTTTCTAGCTAGAAAATTAAAAAACTATTTTCCTCCATCATCCTATCACTAGGGTTATCCTCCGTATTATGCCCTGAAAGATTTTGTAGAACAATCACAACATCAAAATCCTTCTTGGATCTCTCTTTCATTTTGTTGAGCCAAATAATATCAACCAAAGAAATGTGATCCTCCTAATCTTCACTAAGCCTAATGACAATCTGCCTTGTTTGCAGAATTGGATTACCCATTTTAACTAACAGTAGGATTAGCCCCTTATGAAGGGGAACCTCTATTTTCTTGTATTTAAAAATATTAACAGACAAATGAAGGGAATTAAACAAGTAAAAACGAATACTCATCTTCCTTCCTCTTCAAAAATGGTTGAGAAGCATGAGATTTTGAGAATATAGTTTCTGATACTTTCCATCGAAAGTTACATATTTCATAATGTAAAAAAAACTTCAGACCATCTCTTCAGAAGAGATTTATATGCAATACAATCCTTGATAAAAACATATTTTCTGTTCATTATCAAGAAAATTGTTGAATTCATCCTGAAGCCAAGTTCTATCCTTAAACACCTTGTTTCAACCGCAATCCATATCAGTAACCTTGCCAATCATTTATTCGGAGACGAAAAAACTAACACCATGCATAGTGACAACCTGATTATCCCACACCATTGCAAATTCCTTTGAGATATTTTCATCAAACCATGACAGCCATTCCATAAATTGAGTAATTCCTTGTTCCTTAAAAATATCCCAAATAACTAAATCTCTCTCCAAAACCATCTAAGATGATGGCTCAACCCTAACCCTACTACCGCCCATCTTAAGGAAAAAACTTGAAAATAGAACCAGTCTTAAATGAGCTTACACATAAAATCCAAATAAGAATTTAAATTAAGCATCAAAGTTACTGCATACCTGGAAATAATGAACACGATAACTCTCGCACATCGAAGAATAACAATAAGGATAGCTCACATCCTTTTTTCATGCTTGAAATTAATTCTACTATTCTACATTTAGGATATCTTTAGTACTATTGGGTAAATCCACCTCACTGTGCCAGTGTGAAGTTTTATTTTTTTCCAAAACACCAATGCTAACTAATGTCTCAGCACATGAGTTAGCTTCACGAATAAATGTGATTAATTTTAATATTATCAAACTTTTCTAATAGACCCTTAATATCTTTAATAATGGAATCATTATTATATGATGCTTGGATAGGCTCTTCGTAACATTTGAAAAGTATAATGAATCCCCATCCACTTGAATATTCTTTATTTGAAAAGAATTGGCCCATTTTAAACCTATTAAAACTAAATAAGCCTCAGCATAATTGTTAGATTTATTAGCAATTGGATCAGAATAAGATAAAACAAAGGACCCCATCTCATTCTAATAACCCCAGAAACACTAGCTAGCCCTAACCTACCTTTAGCAACTCCATCAATATTGAGTTTAATCCATGCTTTAGTAGGTTTAACCCAATTAGCATTTTTCCTCACCACTAAAATTTTTGTCGAGCACACTTAGTAATACCTAAATACTGAATAATATCCCTCTCATGATTAGGGAAACCACCTTTCTCTTTAATATTAATAACTAAAATATTATTAACCAGTGCCCCTAAAATAGCACTACCCACATGAGCAGAGATTTTCTATTTTTCTTTAAAAATTCTACTATTCCTTTCAAGCCATAATCCCCATAGAAAATGAGGAAAAATAAAAATCCAAGCCTTTTAAAGACATTGTGAAACAAAAGGAATCATCCATTGACCATACTAGGTAGAAAAATTCTTCGGAAAGACCCAAGAAATATGGAAAAATCTTAAAACATGGGTTATAACTCTTTGAGAAAAGGAACATTAAAGAAAAGGTGTTGAAAAATTTCACTGGCTTCTTTGCAAAGAATACACCTGTTATCCAAATAAATCTCCTAGCTATTTGGATGGCTTTTACTTTCACTCTGGCTTTGATGCTTCACATTTCAGGTTTTGTGCCCTTAGGCTTGCTCATTTGGCACTTTACAAAGGTTGTAGTTCTTCCACATGCCCCTCTATAGACACCTTCCAAATTGGCTATGTTCTGGGGCTTCCTTTCACGTGCCCTCTTTTCTTTCTGCCACTGTGCGCCCTCCCTCAGTTGGATATTTGTGCCCTACTTCCATACTTGTATTTTGCAAGCATTTGTTATTTTTTGCTGTGTGTGCATCCATGTGCGTGCATTCTCTCTGCTTTCCTCTTGCACACTTGCATCTTGCCGCGTGCCTTGCTTTCTTATTTCCTTCTTTCCGCGTGCCCGTGCGCACCTTCTTGGTTCTCCCTTCACATTATTCTCCCCTTCCATTTCCCCCTCTTTGTTCCTTCCTCTTATGTTCACACATCCCATGCCTTCTTCTTGTGCATTCGCCTTCTTTTCTATCCCCTCGCGCCCTCCTGACGCGCCCTTCTTCAAACATGCCTTAAAATTGGTCATCCCTGCTCTTCCTCTTGTGCTCCCATGTACACCCTATTGTGCCATGTACCCTCTAGTTGAACTCATGCATGCCTTGTTTCCATTCCTTTTGTAAATATTCTTTCCTCCTGTGCATGCACCTACATATGCACCTTCCCTATGTTTCTCTTCTATGCCTTGCGCTTGACCCCTGAACTTCAAAACGCTATAACTTTTGATTCATAGCTCTGATTTTCAAAAAATTAGACTTTTCAAAATGGGCATGATGTCTGATTTATTAATTTTGATGAGGGTAGATATATGAAAACTAAAAAGAGTATCTAGATCAAGTCAATTAAATACCCAGTCCCGTCAAATGACAAAAATTCCAATCAAATTCAAACCAGCTACCTCCACTCAAAATGCCATATCTTTTGCATTTCTCAACAAAATCGCACAAAATTGGTACTGTTGGAATAATGGATTCAATCAAAATGAACAGAAATACAATAATTCAGGATTTTACAAGGGATTGATAGTGATTTTGTAGAAAACATACCCAGTTCAAAACAATGTTTTATTTGGTAGTTGGGGGTACATTAAATAAAGCATGGGCTAACATTTCTCACTACTACAAGTCATGGGACAGCATGGTGAGCCTTTTGTAAGCAAATGAACATCATTTAGCTTCATTTACTATGTCTTTCAAGTGGTGAGAAGACAAATTTCATGATTTTCATTTTCCCTCTCTCTCTCTCCTCTCAGAATTCTATAAATTGGAGTGTTTGGGTCATTGTAAAAGGGGGAGATAGTTTTGAGTAGCAAAGCTTTGTCAAATTTGTTTTCTGAGGTCAATTTTCTATATTCCCTTGTTTTGTAATCCTTGCATCATGATCCAGGTCCTTATCTTGTAATGGAGTGAACTATGCATACTTATGAAGCAATAGATGCGAGTTTTTGTATGTATCTTCCCCTGTTATGTTTGTTTGCATTCCTCTTGCCCTTTTAATTTCATTACATATATATTTTTTCTATCTTATGATATTTTAGGGATCCATTATCATTGTGTGTGCATTAAATACTACTGTGAATGCATTTGCTAGATTGTGGAGAACTGTTATCACCCCTTATGGTTTGTATTTTGCTTTTATGTTTCACACATTGGAAGACTGTTCTCATTCTCTTTTTCTGGTGTATCACCACTTTAGTGTAGGATTTGTTTTCATGAATTATCTCTATCTAGTCCCTTGGAAAGAAATATTAGGATTAGAGAGTCTTACTTGCATTAGAGTAGATTGTGGCAGGTAGTTTAGGAGTAAGAACCAACTTTCTCTGGAGGTCTATCTCAAGTACAAAGTCCCACAACTTGGAGATAGTACCCATGTTATCCAATCGCATTGTGATCTCAAGCAAACACACTTGTGTAAACTAGAGGGTGCTATGATTCAGAGATAACAAAACATATTATGAATCAACATTCCTTTATCCTATAGGTTATCAAGAGTTAGATTTTAGTTTTGAACAACATGCGAAAGAAACAAATTAACCTTAGGAATAAGATTTTTCCAATAGAGATTTGGGGGAAGAGCATTTCTTTCTACCTCATAACCTATTCTAACTAAATACTCCCTATCCTTTGTAAAAGAGCAATATTAAATTATTCTCTTTCTGAATTGAAAGAATGTGTAAACCCTTAATGTTTTCATTTAAATTCCAAATTCCTTCCTTGATTTATTTATCCCCTCCTTCCCATCCCATTATTTTCTAAACTCATCCCCATTCAATTTTGATCCAATAGTCTCTAAGAAAACTTCCCATAGACACATGAAAATGAGTGAACACATTCCTCCATTTCTCTTTATTAACAAGAGGTTTATAAAAAAACCACGAATCCTCCTAGAATTTAATTCTAGTGCCATCCCCTATCATCCACTTACTTGTGTTCATCACAATGTCCCTTATTTTACACAATCCATTACAAAAGCAAGAGCCTTCTGGAAGAGCATCAATAGATATAAAAGAAACATGATCAAAATAAAACTACTAAGCTTTTAGTATCCTATCCTGTTATCTAATTTTGAGCACATGGAAAAATTTTTACAACAAGGTCCTATTCTGTTTAAAACAAAATGTTTGTTCCAGGGACCCACTTCTGGTAATTATCAAGATGAAATGGTTAAAGTAACTGATTAATCATGTTGAAGAGATTTAACAAGTCTATATGATACTTAGTTCTAGAAGAAAACTTGGGGGGATATTAATTTTTAATACCAGGTTGGTAAATGTCCTAAAAGGGTATTTTGAGCTCAATTATCTCACTGATCAACCTAGTGAGTGAATGAACGAGTTGATATCATAAATAAGTTTGGATCAAATTTAGGTTGCATTAGCTCTGTCACATAATTAACATGGGCTTGTGTTAAGTTTTAATGTGACCAAATCATGTCATGAAAATATATACTAAGCCTAAGAGTTAGAAGCCCATGATGGAGTTGAGACATAGTTTGATCTAGAGCTCGGTCCCACCAAACTACAAGATAATGAGCCATTTAGGGATTGGTTGATTTATATAAGATCTCGAGTGATTCAAAGACTATTAACTTAAATATCAAACATTGGGGCCAAGCTAGTGAAACTAGGAGAAAATGTTCACTGGTGCATCACGAATAAATAATCATTGGTTAATGAATTTGGGAAAAATCACAGTGAATAGAAAAAGATGAGCTTGGAAATAATGAAGGTATCATTGGAGACTAAGCAAGTTACACGAGGTTATGCTTGGGTGAGCTGATATTTAAGGCATGGTGTCAGATAGAGCTCGATAGGTATTTGATCTAATTCAACCAAATGGATCGACTTGGAGCTGACATTACGATGGAAAGTCAAGCCCACATGAAGGGAGAACTTAAAGTTGGCATTGGCTAAGACCAAGCTGAATGGAGGCAGATGTTAAAATGGTAAGTTCGTAAGATGAGTTGTTGTATTAGCTCGGGAATGTTCATGGATGGCTCGGTGAATCATGATGGTCACTACTCAAAGGAAAATTGCATTTAAAAGCCCGAGAATCCACCGTTGCGGGTTTGTGAGAAAATGTGTTCGAGCCATGCCACAACAAAGGAAATTTCAGAGGCTTTTGTCTAGTCAACTTGTTGATGCATAATAACACCACCCCTGAATGTCTCCAACTCGATGGGTTGAAACTCTCAGTACGATTGCATAACATGGAGATTTTTCTAAAGTGTGGGACTTTGCAATCATGAAAGCTCTCAGAATGAAGGTCGGTTCCTATTCGTATGATCAGGTGCACACATTCAAATTGTAGAGGATCTACCCTAAAATCTACTCTAACTTATCAAGGAGACAGGGTTAAGAAGATGCAATAAAATAATCATAAACTAACAAAGGTGATGTACCATAGGAATGTTGAACCCCTATTTTTCCATTAAACACAAACCATAAAAATGTTATATAAGAACCATGCAAAAATAACTAGGATTGTAATGAGAGATCACGGAAATGCAATGAACATAAGAGAGGGTTGAAAATCATCCACAAACTTTTATTATTGCTCTAAAGATGATACGGTGAATTACAATGGCCAAGAGGCAAGAAGGCATTTACATTTTTTTATGGGAGGTTTGAACTCCACAAGATCAATTATAGATAAGAAAATAAGGGAGGGTGCAAAGCCAAGTTATCCAACCTTTTGAAAAATTCCACTCCTTACAATATATAGGAAGAAAATGAGAGAAGGGGGGAAAGAAGGATTCAAATTCTTGCTTCAACCATGCAAAAATGCATTGAATTAACCTTCCACAATGATGGGTTCCACTACAAAACCCATGCCTGCATGTACTATGCCTTGTTTGAGAAGAAATGAAACCATATCTTCATTATTGTGGTAGGTGAGGAACCTGGGAGATCCTTTAAAATGGTGAACTGTATTTTTCATTTTTGAAGAAGTTGAGTAGAAGAGACTGTAAGCTTTCTAAAAATTCCTTTCTTGTGCAAATCCGAGCTCCCAATAAAATGTTACGGCCATCAGAAAGTTAGGCGGGCATCTTGCAAAAAATGCGAACTGCTAATCTTCCTTTTCCGTAATCCGAAATGCCTACAACCTCAAAAATCCTGAAAGTCATAATTTCAGACATTTAGGTTTCGGAGATTAGGTTACTATTCATCTGCCAATTTTGCTTTAGAGTTCCAAAACACTGAAACCCGAAATTTTAGACATTTTGTTATGCTTTTATGTTTCGGGGCTCCAAACTTTAGAAACTCTGAACCCCAAAACTATGAAATTCCAAAAATCAAAGGTCCAAAATTTCAGAGTTTCAGAATTTTGGAACTTTTTCCCTTTTTGGAACTTTTTCACTATTCATCCCCAAATTGCCTTGATAGGTACAAAACTCTGAAAATTCCACCACATTGACTCCAAAACCAAGTTTGACCTCCAAAATCTGAATCCTTTCGGACTTCAAACTTTCAGGATTTCAAATATTTTTGGTAACTTTTCCTATTTTGTCATTGAAGACTCTGAAACTCTGAATTCCGCATATCCAAAATTTTGAAACCTGAAAGTCTTAAAATTTTGACTTTCGGAATTTTAGACATTTCCATTTCGGACTTTTTGCTATTGAGTCCCCAAAATTCACCTTTAACCTACCCCCGAAAGACTCCACCTCCAAATTCTGAAATTCGGACTTCATAACTTCTTTGTTCTCTGAAATTATCCGCAATGCTCGAAATGCAAGCTCCCGAAACTGAATCAACCACATTTTTATAGCATGCAAGGTCTTGTTTGATAACTTTTTCCTGAGGGGAAAAATTGGATAACAAAACCAAGGAAATGTTTCCATCCGGGAATATCATCCTCATTGCCAAGTGGGAACAATTACTTGACAAGGCAAGTAAATGTTTCCACACTGGGAGGTTGAGGAACTAATCGCTGTGTCAGAGCTCTCATATTTGCAAGCCATCATGATCATTCCGCATGAAGAAGAGTAGTTTCCTATTCTTTAGGTGGGTTGTTAGGGGAGTGATTGAGTGGTTATAAAAAATACGGCGAGTCGTTCGCTGAGCTATGAGGAAGGTTGATTGGCGATGGCAAGTCACATGGCGATGGTTGATGATAGCGGTGCATTGATGTGACAATGGTTTCGTGAACTATGAGTCGCTGTTCTAGAATGAGTTCACATCTTGGTGGTTCAATAGAGAAGATAATATTAGTATGAAATTTTCAGGTTCCAGGTTATTGTGTCGATCCATGAGAAAGACATTATAGGTGATGCATGGAGGGGGTCGATTGGAGTTATCGTATGCATTAGAGATGGATCGCGTTGAGACAACTTTACAAATCAAGTGCCTAGCCTTGAATGATTTCAATAAATAAGCTCAATGGTTGCTAACAATTAAACACTGGAGTGTTTGTGGATCTCACAAAATGGTGGCATAAGAAATCATGCAGAGATCAACTCACAAAACTGAGTTCAAAGGGGATTGTAATATGAGCTGCACAATGATAGGTAAGCAAAATCACGTTTGTGCAGGGTAATTCAAGTATGTTCAAGTCGGTATTGGGCCTGGGATCTAGCTCAAGATTTCGGTGCATCTGCGAAAGAGTCAGCTCGTTGGTTTGAATTCTTGAACTTGTATCTCGTCTTGTATTAGAAATATCCCAGGTTATAATGATCTCATGAAGGACAATGATTGATGAATGAATAGCTCACGAGATCAAAACGAAGGATGTACGATAGCTTGAGCATGGTCGAGCTATTCAGCGGAAATGAACGTGGGCTCGTAAATTAGGATGGGACATTCGGGCATATAGGTCATCTGACACAAGCAGGTTTGGGAAAAGATGAGAAATGGAACGAGTCCCATTTTTGGGCCGGGATCACTGAGGTATAGGTCGCGCACGAAGAAAGCCAGTGAAGAGCTCAGGTGGTCGAGCAGGGTGCTCGCAACTTGAGAAAGAGAGTAAATGGCTCGAAGAAGACCAGCTCGGGTGAGCTAGGATGCAAGTTTCTACAAAACCCATAACATAACTCAGATCTCGGATTTAATTTATGAAGAAAATTATTTATACACCTTTGTTGAGTTTTTATGGGATTCAAAGTTCAATGAATATCCAAGGCTCGTGCTCAGAACTAACATGCTCAGTTGGGATCTAGATTGTGGAGGTGATAAAATGGTTTAATGAACCAAGCTAAAACAATCCACAAAATAGAAATGACTCGACATGAAATCAACAAGAGAAAACTGAGCCAGGGGAGATCCTTGACCTCAACGTAGTGAAACGTGAAGTTGACCCATTACACTAAGTCATGGAAGATGGGTTGTGGAGATACTTCGAACAATAGAGTGGCTCGGGAACTCAGTTGCTGAGTTATATGATTGGCATGATGATAAATATTGACAAGGACATAAAAGTTCAAATGAAATTTCTCAGGAGAGCCTATGAGATTATTATGCAGCATGTTTAGTTCATGTGGAGTTCCATGCAAAAGGTCCAAGTTAAGTTCCGAGTCCACCTTAACTGGTGCATGGGAATTAGCAGACTCGAAGAAGGAGAGACCAATCTGAAACCAGCTCACACAGAGCTTAGTGGTGATGGAGTTCAGCGTCGATGAGAGCTTGGTGTAAATGAAAAATATAGCTCGTCAAAACTAGACGGATGAAGGGGACTTTGTGAGGATCTTGGAAGATCTCAATGTGAGGATATATGAGATTCAAGTCGTGGGATTCAAGCTTCGGCATGATGAATAGATTTTGACTCAGTGAACGTGGTTGAAACAAGTAAATAACTCTGGAAAGAGTAGAATGGTGGATAGTTTGGACCAAGCTCACCAAAGAAGAAGAGATTGATGCGAGGCGGAACCATAGCGACTGACTCGTTGAGCGATGCGGGAAAGAATATCGGCTCATCGAGTTGGGAGATGCGTGAGGTGAAGATAGAGCTCGTAATGATTCTCGACTCGATTGGGCTAAGGAAATGGTGCTTGTAGCAAGGGGGTTGTAGCTCGGTGAGCCACAAAGGGTTTTCAGATCTCTCAACAAGGCGAGGTGGAACCTGAGATACTCAGAGGTTTGAAAAATTAACATACATTGGGCATGTCATTAAAGAAAACTCAAGAGATTGGCTCGGTATGGAAAGGATTAGGTCACTCATGGAGATTTTGTTGGTCAGCCAGGTCATGGCTAAGTCGTGTGATCATAGTTGAAGCTTGGCAAGGAGGCCTCATAAAAGATATTGCAGAGTGAGCTGAGTGAGCGTAGCTTGGTCGGTGCGGTGTAAAAGAACTCAACATGTTCATTGGGAGTCAAATCTTGGTCAAAGCATTAGAGAGCATGTTCGAGGAGGATCTCATCGCCCAACTAGGTGAGTTGGCTCAGTGAGCCAACGACCAAGTTGGACTGTATTTTATCATTTTTCTCATAATTTCCCCTTCAGTGCAAATCAATTTTCAGTGGGTCCCACCAATATTTTCAATTAAATTAATATTTTAATAATAATATTTACTATTATTATTAAAATATTTTATTTAAATACTTCTTTTAATTAATTTAGATGATTAGGTCAACCGGGCATTAATGGCACATGATGGAAGGTTCTCAAAGTGGTTCAACCAACTGTAATAAATATATCATGTACGTTCAATTTAGGAAGGAAAATTATGACTCCTCGCTGCTCTCTCAACTTCTTCTATAAATTTAAGTTGGAAGATCATTCCAAGGGGTTCCAACAGGTCAGATAAGTTGGACAACTAGATATCTTAGGCAAGTGCAAATTTTTCAAGATTCCTCTCTCTTCTACAAGTTGCCCTTGTATGTTGAGAGAAATTTCAATCCTCCTTTTCAAGAATGTAATGGTAACCATTGCCTCTTCTAAATGTATGATGCATTGTGCACATTATTGAAGCAATAAAAGTGTGTGTTTTGTGACTAATCTCGGTCCTTTCATCCTTATATACTTATTTATGCTTTTTCTCATGTGTGTAGGTACACTTTGCAAGTTCACGTTTCTGTTGCAAGTTCTTAGAGCTATGTGCTTATCAAGTTCTGGAGTGTTTCGTGCAGTTGAGTTTTGGTGCTTGTTCATCCTTCTTCACTGGAAGATTGATAACTTG
Organism: Taxus chinensis; assembly: GCA_019776745.2. NCBI lineage: Eukaryota > Viridiplantae > Streptophyta > Pinopsida > Cupressales > Taxaceae > Taxus > Taxus chinensis. The sequence goes on from CM034152.1 coordinate 763,491,389, forward strand.
TTTGTCTGATCAAATTAAATAAAGGGAGCACATGCTTCCTAGTCTATGGTATTTTGTACCCTCTCTAAGTTGGATTAGGTGAAGTTGACTCATGGTGCAAACACCCTCTTTAAATTAACCCTTCCTGAGTCTGGAAACACCCTTTATTTGGTGCATCACTATCCCTAGTATAGTTTCATTTATGCAAAATTCTTTCCCTAAAACCCATGAAAATGTTAGCATATGTCTAGATAACCATTTCATTACACTAGGAGTAGTACAACACTTAGTTTAGGAAGAGGAATATGACTTTCACCAAAGGTTCACCTCAAGCCCAAGTCCCACAGCTTGAGAGGTGATCCCATGTGTCCCAATCACACCGGAACGCCCTATTCACATTCTGGATATTCAGAGGGTACAATGATTTGGTGAAAATATTTTTTGGCATTCCTGGTGGGACCAAGAGTTGGTAATTCTCTTCTCACTTGCCCAAATAAAAGTACCTAGCAACCCTATATCTCTAGATTCCAAATCTCATTGCATTAAATTATGCAATGAATTAAGACAAGAGCTTCTTCAAAGCATGGAAATTATTAGCATATCTAACTTGCCTTGTCTTGTCCAAAGGGAAGAAGAAGACGCATTTCAATGTCACCATTTGCAGCTTTACCTCATAGGGATCATTCAACTCATCCGTACGGAAGGTTTCCTCCATTAAGGAATAATCAATCTCTTGTTGTTATGGCACTAAACCAAGTTTTCCCCCCCTTTAATGCAAGCAATTATCTTCTATTGGCTCAACATGACCCTATACCTATTATGGCACTCAAACATTTACCATTTTACACAGGGTCAAATCATGTTACTCGAGTGGAACATATTCTTGATGTAGCCAAAATTTGTGTAGTACATAATATCACAGAGGACAATGTTGTGGTTAGACTTCTTGCTACCTCTTTAAAGGGAAAAGCACTTCAATGGTTTTGAGGGTTAAGTGTTAGCACTATAACCACTTGGGAAGAGTTAGGAGAAAATATATGTAAACAATTTGAAGACAAGAGTGATGACCTATCACTTTTGGAACAGCTCACTACCATGAAGAGATCTCCCCATGAGTAGATGAGTGATTTTAACTTCCAATTCCACATGACCTTGAATAGGATTCCAACACTCGTAAATCCTTCTCCAAATAATGTGTTCTTGTACTATTTGTGATTCTTGAATAGTGATGTAGCAGTTATGATCTAGTACATGTGAGGGACTAAATTACATGATGCCTATGACGTATCCATAAGAGCGGAGAATTCCTTGATTCAGGATCACCAATGTCGTTGTTTCCGGATCTTACAAATAATCAGCCTATCATTACTCCCATTCCAGTAGCCTCAAATCAACAAACTCAGTCTCCTCTACCTCTTCAAATGACATTTTTGAAATCAATTCATTGTTGTAAAATTTTGGAAATAATCTCATTGCAGTCAAGAGGCAACAGTTTAAATACAATCATCCACATTTGCCACAAAATAAGCAGTATCAGGCTAACCATCCTCCTTTTCAAGGGAATAATCAGCTACAAAATCAAGCTAAAATATCAAGCTCTGAATTTTAGGCCTTTAAATTTTTGGAACCCTCTTGATGTTAGCTCATCTAGAGCCATAATACATGTTCAAAATAATCTAATTCAAGACTACAAATGGTGTTATCCTTCTCAACCACACAATCAAAATATTTACCTCAATGGAGTTATTGACCAAACCCTTATGGTTCAAAGTGTATTTTCCCCTTATGAGATAACAGAAAACACATCTACACAAGAAACAGAAGATCAACCACAGGCACCTAAAGAAACCACTTTCCTAAACTGGAAAGCAGAAGGATTTTGCGGGTTGAATACAAATTCCTCATCGGTGGCAGAAAACACTTTTTCCAAGAAGAGATCAATGGAGCCTCAACCTATCAAATATTATCAAGCATCCAATTCATAGCGTCAGTTACAAGCGGAGGTTGATAGCGATGTAGGAAATAAACCGCTATAAAAACCTGTTAGCCAAGCCATAAGCAAAGAAGGTTCTTCAGGCATCATAGTACCCAACAAGAATTTTCCAAAGGAAGACCCTAATAGCCAAAGAAGTTTAAGAAAATTAGGAGAAATTCCCTTTAGTATAGTAGAATAAATGAAGAAAACCAATTTGAACATTACTATGTGGGAGCATTTTCAATTCCTTCTCAAAGGAACTTGTTGCGTGAAGCTTTGAACAATTTTGGTACAATTGATGGATTGTCAGGTCATGGAACAACAACTACTATGAGTTTATGTCAACTAGAAGGGAAAAATATTCTTAAGTGAAACAAACCACCACCATTCTATATTTCATTAATCATCGGCAACCACTTGGTGCATAATTGCATGATTGATTCTGGTGCTAGTAGCTCAGTCATGCCCCAAAAAATTGCAGATGTACTAGGCATACAATATGTGCTGATTGCAAAAGGAGTTATTCAACTGGATGGCACATCTGTTAAAACTATTGGAGTTATCAAAGGAATTCAACTTACCATCCATGCATGCCCAAGTTTATCATTGACCCAAGACATATCATTCATTTATCTTCCTCCTCTCTTTGCCATCTACCTATCATGAAATTTCACTGCTAAAATGGATGGTTATCTATCAAACGATTGGTCACATATGATTCTCTAGAATTGAAATGAAACCAAAGTGACTATAAGAACAAAACCAATGTTCCATAATCATGTAGAACCCTACACCGTTATTCCTATAAATGGGAATTATACCATTGAAGATCCAGAAGAAGAAGATACTGATAATGAACCAACCACTCTTGTTGAAAAAGTCCCTGATACTGTGCTAGATGAAGTAAGTAGAGATCATCAATACAATCCCTATGCTGATATATTGGTAGAAGAAAAAGCTAGTTTGTTGCTTTTGGAAGAAACAAGATTATGTACCTACTATATTCATGAAGAATATATAATCATACTGCAACTTGTCAAAACACAAAGTGATTCGGAAGGACTATGGCAATCGTTCTTCAATGGATCAAGAAGTAAGAATGGATCTAGTGATAGTGTCATGTTAATTTCTCCAGAGGGAGATACATACTTCTCATCTTTCTATTTGCAATTCAATTGTACTAATAATGTTGCTAAATACGAGGCCCTTGTGAAAGGAATTCAACTAGTCTGAAAGAAAGAAATCAAAGCCTTGACTATTTTTGGAGATAATGATTTAGTTTTTCATTAAGTGACGGCACACATTTCATCCAAAAATGATATTTTAAGATCATACATGAACCTAGTCTAGGATTTGATTGAATATTTCAAAGCTTTTCGGATCCATGTAGTCCCTAGAAATCAAAATTAAGATGCTGATAGGCTTGCTACGATTAGCTCACAATATAACATACCGGTTGATATCATGAAATAAGGGAAGCAATTTGTCAAAATGGTTGTTCTACCTGAAGTCCTTGATAATGTGAGTAGCTTGCAAGTGTTTGATAGTGACAAACAAATTTTCATTTTCCTACAAGAAGAGGTAGAGTTTGCTGTAAGAAATAAGGATAAGTTGTAAGAGTCATATGGTGATCAAATTATACAATCGAAAAGTAAAAAAATACTAAAATGCTTAGTCACTCTGGAATCAATTTTCAATTAAGATGATCAAGGTAGAAGAAAAATCTCTAACATAGTGGTCAAAGAAGAAAATTTTGAGGAAGTCGACATAGCAAATGAAATGTTACTGAAGATCGAAAACGTGTGTACTTCCGAAGAGAAAGAAGCCTTCATCAAACTTTGTCAAGAGTATCATGAAATTTTTGCATGGAGCTCTAAACACCTGCATGGTTCTGATCTAGGTCTAGCACAAAATACCATCAAACTGGATCCTAATGCCAAGTTGATTCATCAGACACAGAGGCAAATTAATCCCAAAATCAAGCCACTAATGAGAAAGGAGCTAACCAAACTCATTGAGGCGTGTATAATTTTTCTCATCAAACATTCCTCATGGGTATCTAATCTAGTGTTCGTGAGGAAGAAGAACGGAGAGATTTGGTTGTGCATATATTTTAGGGATTTGAATCATGCCTTGTTGAAAGACCATTGTCCTTTCCCACCGATGGAGAAGATTCTTCAAATGGTGGTAGGAGCCAAAATATTTTCTTTTCTCGATGGATATTTGGGTTATAATCAAATTCTAGTCCAAGATTCTAACCAATTCAAAATCAGTTAAACTACCAAGTGGGGCATGTACACCTACAAAAAAATGTAATTCGGATTGTACAATGTCGGGGATACTTTCAAAAGAGCCATGGACATGGCATTCAAGGGACTAATCAACGATATCATCTTGGTTTACCTAGATGATATAACTATATATTCTATGCATGCAAACAATCACATCACCCATCTAAGGAAGGTTTTTCGAAGGTGTAGGGAATTTGGGGTTTCACTTAATCCTAAGAAGTGTATTTTTGCATTACACATGGGAAAGTTGTTGGGGCATGTTGTTTTAATAGAATAACTATCAATCTATCTAGCCAGGATTCGTTCTATTATGTACTTATCTCTCTCAAGTCACTAGAAGGGTCTCCAGAGTTTTTTTAGGAACCATAAATTTCGTGTGGAGATTCATTCCTCAATATGCGACATTGGCTAAACTAATGACAACCATGCTGAAGAAAAACATGCCATTCTCATGGACAAAGGAAGGACGAGAGAAATTTGAAGCCATCAAAATAGCCATTTCTCAAGTTCCCACGCTAGTGAACCCCATGTTTGATAAAGAATTTATCCTTTATGCTTTTGTAGGTCAAGAGAGCATTTCAGGGATCTTCACCCAGCAAAATGACAACCTGATGGAGTAGCCAATTGCTTTCTTCAGTTAGTCCTTCAAATAATATGAGCTAAAATATTCATTCATTGAAAAACAAGTCTTTGTGGTTATTCGAGATTTGAAGAAATTCAAGCAAATGTTGTCCAAAAACATAAATCAATTGATGGTGTCTCATCTAGGTGTCAAAGAATTTTTGTTGAACAAAGAGATGAATGAAAAGTGTGACGGATGGATGATCCAGAGGATCCTCACAAAGAAACACCGATCTAAGATCTTCTCAGAAATTGTTGCAATCATTTTAAAGCGAGGAGAAAAATTATACGATTCCGACGACAGTTTGTTTATAGGAAACGGAGCTCGTTTGCAAAAGTTATAGCCCGCTGAAATTTTTGGGCAACTGGAAAAATTTGGAGTTTTGTGTAGGTTGGACGTGTGCATGCTCGCCAAGTGTTGCGATCATATTGCGACACGTGGACGAATTGTGTGATGTATTAAAAAATGGGTTTTGGAACGCCGGTCTTGGACACTCGTTCTCGGACAAATGGACCCCGCTATTTACTAGCTAGGGGCCCTTAGCCAGGTTCGACACACTCGATTATGGAGGGGTGCCTTGGCCTCCTTCTCATTTAACCATTCAACCAAATTGTGTATATAAACCTCTATATTTCCTTTTGCGCCATGCATGTGGGACATTGGGTTTGTATTATTTAAATTACCCACTTTGCAATTTTCCACGCCACATTTCTCAAACTATTCAACGCATATGTCTAAACTTCCCACGCATATTATAAACTGTCCTCCAGTTTAGAATGTACCATGCACATATGGTGGGATTGTTGGCGCCCAAAACTAAACCATGCACCGACCCCAATGCAATGCGCCCTATCTACAATGCCCTCCACATAGGCTTAGGTGGCTTTTAAGCCACTCAACAACCACACCCACCAAATGTATAAAGTGTTGACTGAGTTTTCATGCGACTAATGTGGGATTATAATCCCAAAAGGATAAACTAAAAGCCAAGGAGGAGAATGGAACTCGGGTGGGCCGAGTAAAAAGATAAGTGCCCAGCCAGTATGCTAGCAGGCGCATAAACAATATAAAAAGGGTGATATTCTATTTGTAATGCATTTGGGACTGTGTAGTAATATTGTAATGCTCATATCTTAAGCTAGGAGTGGAGTTTGAGGGAAATGTAAAAGGAAACACCTATTATTTTCAACAAAGGAAGACTGTGAGAAGGTCAGAATTTTGTAGAATTATTTGTAAAGGATTATTTTCAAGATTCTAATAGATCGGTCGCATTCAACCGGACCCGGAGACGTAGGCCTCAAGCACCGAACTCCGTTATCAATTCTTGCGTCACGTTGTTGGTGAATCCTCTTCATTTCTTTCAGTATTTGCACAGTACTTGCAGTTTTTATTCTTTTATTAAAAACACAAAAGGAAATAATGCACAATTTTTATATCGAAAATCAATACAAAGCAAGAAAATGTGTGTGCACAATTGCTAATTAAATTTGGTTTTCAGATCATTGGTATCAGAGCTGGTTTTGAATGATTTTTGGTTCAGTTTAACGTGTTTTGGATTACAAGTTGTGTGTTGGATGTTAACAAGGTCTCGATCTAAGAAGGGTGAAGGAGAATTAGTTGAAGGAGATCCTAAAATTGGTACCAGATGATCTCGAAGTCCTACAATGGTAGATCGAGAGGAAGTGGAACAAAACTTTCGTCAATCCTTCCAACAGATGAAGGAAATGGTGGAAGAAATGTACCAAGAAAGGAAAAGGGAAAAGGGGACTAAAGAAGGTAAGAAAGAAGAAAGCTCTAGTTCTGACATTCCAAAAAGAGACTCCTTAAAATATGATTTTCTTTCATTAAAGTTAGATATCAAGTTTGAATTGCCTATGTATACTGGAGAGCTAAATGCAGAGAAGTTGGATAACTGGGTCAAGCAAATAGAAGTATATTACAGGGTTCAGAGAATTGTTGATGATGAAGCAAAGATTCATCTGGCAACTCTTCAGATGGGTGGAACAACACTCATTTGGTGGGAGAGTAAGCTTCAGGAAGTGGAAGAAAACAAAGGTATAGAAATCACTTCTTGGTCTGAATTTGTTTCAAATCTTAGGCAACAATTTTATCCTCTTGGTTATAAGCAACAAGTTATGATGGATTGGAAAACATTAAGAAAAACTAAGGGAAAAAGTGTTCAAGAATACACACAAGAATTTAGGAAAAGGGCTCTAACTCTGGGAATTTCCCTAAACACAGAAGAAACACTGCTCAAATATATTGGTGGATTGCATAGTTATCTAAGGCATATGATACTTGTTTTAGGTACTACTAATCTTGATGCAGTATGTGTTCAAGCAACCCATCTAGAAGCATGAGGGAAAATGACAAAGGAGTCCTCTTTCTCTTCTTTTAATCAGAAGAACAAGCAATCTGAAGGAAAAGGTTCGAAAGAACAAGGAAAAGGAAAGGGTAAGCATAAAACAAACTCTACTGTTAAGAAGGAAGATGAAAAACCATTTTGTAATCATTGTAAAAAAACCCATGATGAGTCTAAATGTTGGAAATTACATCCTGAAAAGAAGCCTAAATGGATGGTTAAGAAAGGAAAAGAAAAGAAAACAAACACCGTAGTGCATGATCTTGGTTTTGATTCAGGTGATGAAAGAAAAATCACAGCTATGGGTTTACAAGGTAAATCAACTCTTTCAATTTCCAACAATAGCACTACAGATGTTGCATCTTCTTCTAGTAAATAAACTACACCTGATGATAAGAAAAGAAATGAGCTTTTCCACATTAGATTAATTTCAAAGCATACAAAAATTGATACTCTTTTTGATAGTGGATCTCAAGCTAATTTGATTTCAGAGGAGGTTGTTAAAAAACTAGGGCTCAAAACCACACCACATCCTAAGCCTTATCCTTTGGGCTAGGTTTGTGATGATGCAAAACTGCAGGTAACTAAAACTTGTACTTTCAGATTTTCCATTACAGACAAGTTTATTGATGAGGTTGAATTAGATGTAGTTCCTTTGGATATTTGTGGGGTGGTTTTGGGAAGTCCTTATTTGTATGATCGTAAAGCAATCTTCTATAGGGAAGAAAATAAATATTTGCTTGTAAAGGATGGAATTGAGTTTATTATTAGAGCTCACCATGAAAAGAATAATCTATCCTTGGTAAATGCAGGTCAAATGAAAAGGCTTGTCAACTCAAGCAAAAGTTTTGTGCTCATGGTGGTCAAAGCCAAGGAAAAATAAAATGAGATGGCTTTTTGAGACTTGCGATCTAAAACCTAAGGATGAATTGGTAAGAATTGTTTCTCAATTTGATTATGTTTTTCAGGATCCACAAGGTCTACATCCCAAAAGAGGGGTTCAACATGAGATACAGTTGCCTTAGGATACACCTCTTCCCAATATCGGAATGTACAGGTTGTCAGTAGTAGAGAACGAGGAAATCAAGAGACAGGTAATGGAACTTTTGGCTCAAGGTATAATTCATCCAAGTACATCCCCATGTGGTTCACCAATTATATTGGTTCCTAAGAAGGATGGCACTTGGTGAATGTGTGTTGATTTCCATGCTTTAAACAAGATTACTATAAAGAATCGTTACCCTCTTCCTAGAATAGATGATTTACTGGATCAATTAAGAAATGCAATTTATTTCACTAAGTTAGACTTAAGAAGTGGTTATCACCAAGTAAGAATTGCAGAAGGTGATGTTTGGAAAACTACTTTTAAAATGAAACAGGGATTGTTTGAATGGTTAGTGATTCCTTTTGGTTTGTGCAATGCACCGGCAACATTCATGAGAGTTATGAATGAAATTTTTAGGCCATTCATTGATAATTTCGTTATTGTCTACTTAGATGATATTCTTATTTTCAGTAAATCATGGGATGAACATATTAAACACATAGAAAAAGTCTTAGATGCACTAAGGAGAGAGAAATTGTATTTGAAGATGTCAAAATGTGGATTTGGAAAGACATCTTTAATTTACTTGGGGTATATTGTAGGAAATGGAGAATTGAAAATTGATCTTGCAAAAATAGAGGTTATTGTGAAATGGCCTAGACCCACAAATGTGACGGAAGTTAGAAGTTTTCTAGGTGCAGTTCAGTACTGGAGGAAATTTATTGCTAACTTCTCATATATTGCATCTCCTTTGCATGCTTTGACAAGTATTAAACAGGTCTTTCAGTGGGGAGGAAAACAACAAAAAGTATTTGATACATTGAAAGAGAAGATAAGTACCGCTCCGATCTTGGCACTTCCGGATTTACAACATTCATTTGAGATTGAGACGGATGCTAGTGACTACGCAATGGGGGCAGTTTTGATGCAGAATAAACGACCAGTGTGTTACCATTCAGAAACCTTTACAAGTGCAGTAAGAAACTATCCAACTGATAAGAGTTGTATGCTTTGGTTCAAAGTGTTAAAAAATGGAAGCATTATTTAATGGGAAAAGAAACAATTATCCATACTGACCATCAACCGCTTCAATATTTACAAACAAAAACCAAATTGCAGCAGTCTAGACATTTCAGGTGGATGGGATTTTTGCAACAATTTCATCTTGTAATCAGGTATAAAAAAGGTATTCAAAACAAGGTTGCCGACATGTTGTCCAGACCACCAGTGGTAGTAGCATCTATCCTTTTACAGCATAGTTCTTTGGCTCATGTTAGTTACAAGGAACAATATGCAAATGATGTTGATTTTAGAGCAGTGTATGAGGATTTAGTAAGTGGGAAACAAGTAGGAGAAAAATATTATCATTTGCATGAAGGATTGTTATATCATTCTGGAAAACTTTGTATTCCAGAAAATGAGTGTGTGCATATGATTAGGGAAGCACATACTTCTCTTATTTCAGGGCATTTTGGTGTAAGTAAAACAGTTGCACATTTACAAAAATATTGCTATTGGCCTAGAATGCATGAACCTGTAAACCGATATATTAAGGGGTGTGTTCTTTGTGCCACAAGCAAGCCAAGTAACAGGAAATTAGGACTTTACACTCCTCTTCCCGTTCCAACACGTCCTTGGGAAAGTGTTTCCATGGACTTTTTAGGAGGCTTGCCCATGACACAGAAAAAACATGATTACTTATATGTGGTAGTGGACAGATTTAGCAAAATGTTTGTGTTGGTTCCATGTACTAAACAAATAACTGGTGAGGGAACTACACATTTATTCTTTTAGTTTGTTTGGGTTCATTTTGGTTTACCTACTTCAATCATATCTGATCGGGATTCTAGATTTCTTGGGGAATTTTGGTCAGCATTGTGGGGGTTAATGGACACAAAACTGAAAAAGAGCACTACTTTTCATCCACAGACTGATGGTCAAACAGAGGTTGTAAACCGCACAGTGCTACAATTACTTAGGGGCTATAGTAACAAACACCCTAAATTGTGGGATGAACATCTTTATTATGTGCAACATGCTTATAATCGTGCCTTACATTCTTCTACTTTGAAGTCTCCATTTGAGACTTGTTATGGTTATCTGCCTAATTCTCCATTAAATATATATTATGGACATGAAACTGTTGTTAATAGTGCAAGTGATTCTGACAAGGCTAAAATATTTGTGCAAAGAATACAACAGGTTCATCAGTATGTCCATGAACAATTGGAGAAAAGCCAGGCTAAGTACAAAGCTAGGCATGATAAACATAGAACTGATCACAAGTTCAAAGTTGGTGATTCAATTTGGCTTCACATCAGCAAGGAAAGACTAACAGGTGAAGGTAAAAAATTGAAACCTATACGGTATGGTCCGTTCCAAATATTGGAAAAAATTGGTAACAACGCTTTCTGGTTAGATTTACCTCCATATATGCAAATCTACTTAGTTGTAAATGTTGAGAATTTAAGATTGTATGAGCCGCCTATGATTGTTGATCATGATGATTCTAACATTATGCCTTCCATTGATGATTTTGCTCATGAGTATCTTGATGAGTTTCAGGAAGACATCATTTTGGATAGGAAAGTAAGAACTTCGTGAAGAGGTGATATTGAATATCTTCATGTTGGGTTCAGAGGCATGCATCCAAACAAGGAAAAATGGATGGAAACCGGAAAGGTGAGGGAGAAATACCCTCACCTATTCACCAATTAGGTTGACTTTTGTGGTCCAAAATTTTCTTAGTGGGGAGGAATGATCCAGAGGATCCTCACAGAGAAACACCGATCTAAGATCTTCTCAGAAATTGTTGCAGTCATTTTTAAAGCGTGGAGAAAAATTATATGATTCCGACGATAGTTTGTTTACAAGAAACGGAGCTCGTTTGCAAAATTTATAGCCCGCTGAAATTTTTGGGCAACTGGCGAAATTTGGAGTTTTGTGCAGGTTGGATGTGTGCACGCTCGCCAAGTGTTGCGATCATATTGCGACATGTGAACGAATTGTGTGACGTATTAAAAAATGGGTTTTGGAACGCCGGTCTTGGACACTTGTTCTCGGACAAATGGAACCCGCTATTTACTAGCTGGGGGCCCTCAGCCAGGTTCGACACACTCGATTATGGAGGGGTGCCTTGGCCTCCTTCTCATTTAACCATTCAACCAACTTGTGCATATAAACCTCTATATTTCCTTTTGTGCCATGCATGTGGGACATTGGGTTTGTATTATTTAAATTACCCACTTTGCAATTTTCCATGCCACATTTCTCAAACTATTCAACGCATATGTCTAAACTTCCCATGCATATTATAAATTGTCCTCCAGTTTAGACTGTACCATGCGCATATGGTGGGATTGTTGGCACCCAAAACTAAACCATGCACCGACCCCAATGCAATGCGCCCTATCTACAATGCCCTCCACATAGGCTTAGGCAGCTTTTAAGCCACTCAACAACCGCACCCACCAAATGTATAAAGTGTTGACCAAGTTTTCATGCGACTAATGTGGGATTATAATCCCAGAAGGATAAACTAAAAGCCAAGGAGGAGAATGGAACTCGGGTGGGCCAAGTAAAAAGATAAGCGCCCAGCCAGTATGCTAGGAGGCGCATAAACAATATAAAAGGGTGATATTCTATTTGTAATGCATTCGGGATTGTGTAGTAATATTGTAATGCTCATATCTTGAGCTAGGAGTGGAGTTTGAGGGAAATGTAAAAAGAAACCCCTGTTATTTTCGACAGAGGAAGACTGTGAGAAGGTCAAAATTTTGTAGAATTATTTGTAAAGGATTATTTTCAAGATTCTAATAGATCGGTCCCATTCAACCGGACCAAGAGACGTAGGCCTCAAGTGCCGAACTCCGTTATCAATTCTTGCGTCACGTTGCTGGTGAATCCTCTTCATTTCTTTCATTATTTGCACAGTACTTGCAATTTTTATTCTTTTATTAAAAATACAAAAAGAAATAATGCACAATTTTTATATCAAAAATCAATACAAAGCAAGAAAATGTGTGTGCACAATTGCTAGTTAAATTTGGTTTTCAGATCAATGGATCACGAAGGTGATGGAGTATGACGTACATATAAAAGTTACCAAACTTGTCATAGGTAAAGGTTTTTGTCAACAACTTGTTGCTGACATGGAATTAAAAGGTGACGAGGATGCGACACTTCTAAACAATGATGAGAGTGATGATCAAGTTGACTGGTTATCCAAAATGAAGAGTTTCCTTTTCTCGAGAGTATATGCTATCGAAATGGATAAAAATCAAAGGACTTTATGTCTTCAGTCTATTTCATATGTTCTAGTAGATAACGTTCTCTTTCAAAGGGATTTGAATGGTGTTCTCATTTGGTGCATACGACCGGAACATATAAGTAAGATACTAGAAGAGTTTAATAATGGCCTATCTGGAGGACATTATTCTACATGAAAAAATGCTACCAAGATCATGCGAGCTGACTACTATTGGCTGGATTTGTTCAAACATGCCTATCTCTAGGTAAGGAAATGTAAGGAATGTTCCCTTTTCACTAACAAGTAGAAGTTGGTAGCTCTTCCACTGCATCGAATTCAAGTGGATCAACCCTTTGTTTAATGGGTATTGGAATTCATCAGAATGATTAATCCTACATCATTACTGCAACGAAATATTTTACTTGATGGATAGAGGCGTTAGCATTGAAGGAGAGAAATGAGAAGGCAGTTTTGGATTTCTTAGAAGGTATAATGAAAAAAAATGGTGTTCTATTTACAGTCATTTCAGACAATGCGATGGATTTTCTTGGTATGAAGTTGAGAGAATGGGATGTTAAAAATGGGGTCTACCTCAAGACTTTGTCCAATTACTTTCTACAATGAAACGGATTGGATGAGTCTAGTAATAAAAACCTCATAAGAATTACTAAGCACACGATGGAAACTAAGAAGAGGACTTGGCATATGTAGCTTAATACTGCCATATGGGAAGATAAGATCACAACTAAAAGGGCCATAAGAAATTCTCCTTTCATGTTTGTAAATGGAAGGGAAGAAAAACTTCCACTCTCCTTAGAGTTAACTTATTTGGAATTAGCTCATCAACTTGAAGTTATGGAGAATGATTCCTTGTCATTAAGGTTTTCTAAACTCATGGAGTTAAAGGAATTATGAAACAAGGCTATGAAGACTTTGGAGCAACATCAGGATGACATTAAGAAATCTTTTGACAAGAAAGAATTTGATCATAATTTTCAAGAGGGAGATTTAGTTCTCAAATGGGATGAAGATAGAGCCAAACCAGGAAGGCATGACAAGTTTGATGCTCTCTGAAGTGGGCCATACATCATCACGAGTTGTAAAGAAGTGAATTCAATTCATCTATCCAAGATCAATGTAGAAGAACTTCCCATTCATGTGAATGGGATACATCACAAAGCTTATTTTTTAGAAGCATTCCACCCCATGTACTGTTTAGTTAGGTTTTTTCCTCTAAGTGATTATGAACATTTTTCTTGTGTGTTGTTATTTTGTTTTCCTCATTTTTGTGTTTTGAGTTATTCTTACACATTGTATCATCATTGGCAGGTTTTCAAGGGAAGGAAGGTTCAAATTTGATACATCTTCTTCATTCAAAATTCTACAGTGTTCATGATGGAAATAATTCACTAGATTTAATATACCTCATGCCTAGCATTCCAGGGAGGTCCAAGATCAGCAATGTTCAAAGGGATTTCAGAATCCATCGCAAGGAATAAAATCAGTTTTGGGATTCCAATATTAGCTTCATGCCCAATGGATGACTTAAGGCTATTGGAATCATGGTTAGCAATAAATCATCCCTAAGAAGTTGCCAAAAATGTTATCCAATTTTACACACATGCAAAAATAGAACAACAGGGTCCTATTCTGTTCAAAACAAAATGTTACTTGATTATCAAGATAAAATGATTAAAATAATTGATTAATCATGTATAAGAGCTTTAACATGTCTCCATGATACTTTTTTTATAAACAAAACTCAGGGGGGTATTAATTTTTAATACCAGGTTGGGAAATGCCCCAAAAGGGTCTTTTGAGCTCAATTAACTCACTGATCAGCCCAGTGAATGACTTGGTGAGTTGATATAATAAATAAGTTTGAATCTATGCTAGGTTACATTAGCTTGGTCATATCATTAACATGGCCTTGTGTTAAGTTTTAATGTGACCAAATCATGTCATGAAAATAAATATTAAGCCTAAGATCTAAAAGCTCATGATGGATTTGAGACATAGCTTGGTCTAGAGCTTCGTCCATCCAAACTATGAGCTAATGAGCCATTTCAGGCTTGGGCGATTTATAGAAGATTTTGAGTGATTCAAAGACTATTAGCTGGAATCTTAAACATTGGGCCCAAGCTAGTCAAACTAGGAGAAGAGGTTCATCAGTGCATCATGAATAAATTCTCATTGGTTAATGAATTCGAGTGAGCTCACAGTGAATGGAAAAAGATGAGAATGAAGACTGGGAGAGTTATATAAGGCTACACTTGGGTGAGATAATATTTAAGGATTAGGGTAGAATAGATCTCGTTAGGTATTTGATCCAATTAAACCAAATGGATCGATTTGCAGCCAACATACAATGGTGATTCAAGGCCACATGAAGAGAGAACTTAGAGTTTTCATTGTCTAAGACTGATTTGAACTGAGGTAGATGTTAAAATGATGAGCTCACAGGTTGATTTGTACTATTAGCTTGGACAAGTTTGTGGATGGCTCGGTAAAGTAGGATAGTCACTACTTGGAGGTAAATTGGATTTCAAAGCCCGAGAATCCACCGTTGCAGGTTTACAGGGAAATGTGTTCAATCCATGCCACAAATGAGGAACTTTGGGAGGTTTTTTCTAGATAAACCAAGGCCAATTTTTCATGCAGGAAAAGATCATCCTCATTGCCAAGTGGGAACAATTACTTGAAAATCCAAGTCGAAGTTTCCATGCGGGGATGTTGAGCATATAATTGTCATGTCAAATATCTCATATTGTCAAGCCATCATGATCATTCCAGAGAAGAAGAAGTCCAAAAAGTTTCTTATTCATCAGGTGGGTTGCTAGGGGAGTGACTGAGTGGTTTCAGACAAGATGTTGAGTCGTTCACCAAGCTTTGAGGAAGGTTGATTGACAAAGCTGAGTCACATGGAGACTATTAACGATAGTGGTGCATTGATGTGATTAATTTTTTTTAAGAGCCAGTCATTGTTCTAGAATGATTTCATAGCTTGGAGGTCAAATAGAGAAGATAAAATTAGTATGAAACTTTTAGGTTCAGGTTTATTATGTTGATCCATGAGAAAGACATGATAGGTGATGTGTGGAGGGGGTCGAGCGGAGTTGTCGTAGGCATTAGAGATGGATCATGTTGAGCCAACTTAACAAATCAAGTACTTGGCCTTGAATGTTTTCAAAAAATAATCTCATTGTTTGGTAACAATTAAAGTCAAAAGTGTTCACGGATCTCACAAAATGGTGGCATTAGAACTCATGTAGAGATCAACTAAGAAACCTGAGTTCAAAGGGGATTGTAATATGAGTTGCACAATGATAGGTAAGAGAAATCATGTCTTTGCAGGGTAAGTTGATTATGTGTAAGTCGGTATTGGGCTTCGAATCGAGCTCAAGACTTTGGTGCATCTATAAAAGAGTCAGCTCATTATCTTGAATTCTCGAACTTGTAGCTTTTCTTGTCTTATAAAGAGCCCAGGTTGTAACAATATTGTGAAGGGGAGTGATTGATGAGTGAGTAGCTCATGAGATAAAAATGGAGGACATACGATAGCTCGAAAATGGCCAAGCTATGTAGTGGAAACAATTATGGGTTCGTAAATTGGGATGGGATATTCAGGCATATAGGTCATTTTACAGAGGTGGGTTTGGGAAAAGATGAGAAATGGAATGGGTCCCCGTTTTGGGCTGAGATCACTAAGGTAGATCCTATGAATGAAGCAAGCTAATGGAGATCTCGTGTGGTCGAGTAGGGTGCTTGTAACTCAAGGAGAGTAAATGGCTCAAAGAAGACCATAGGGAGACAAACTTAGGTGAGCTAGGATGTAAGTTTCTACGAAACCCATAACATGCTTGGTTTATACAACTTGGTTGAGTCTTCATGGGATTAGAAGTTAAATGAATGGCCAAGGCTCGTGCTCGGCACTAACATGCTCAGTTGGGAGCTTGATTTTGTAGGTGATAAAATGGTTTGATGAACCAAGTGGAATCAATCCACTAAATAGAAATGACTTGACATGAACTGAATGAGAGAAAACCAAGTCAAGGGAGATCCCTAACTTCAACATAGTGAAATGTGAAGATCACACATTGCACTAAGTCATGGAGGATAGGCTATGGAGCTAGTTAAAATAATAGAGTGGCTTAAGAACTCAGTTGCTGAGTTATCTGATTGGCATAACAATAAATATTTACAGTGACATAAAATTTTAGACAAAAGGTCACAGGAGAGCCTATGGGATGATTCTGTAACATGTCAGGTTCATGTGGAGGGCCATGCAAAAGGGCCAAGTTGAGTTATGAGTTGGCCTTAACTAATACATGGTACCCAAGGGATGTGAAGAAGGAGAGACCGAGCCAAAACCAGCTCACACAAAGCTCAATGGTCATGGAGTTCAGCATCGATGAGAGCTTGGTGTCAATGCAAAATATAGATCATTAAAATAAGACGAATGAAGGGAACTCTATGAGGAGCTCGGTAGAGCTCAATGTGAGGAGATATGAGAGTTGAGTCATGGAAGTCAAGATTCAACGTGACGAATGGAACTGGACTCGGTGATCTTGGTTGAAACAAGTAGAGAACTCTATAGAGAGTGGAATGGTGGATAGTTAGGAACAATCTTGTCAGAGAAGAAGAGATCGATGTGAGGTGGAACCATAGCGACTAAATTGTTGAACGAAATGGGAAGGGATCCTATCTCACCAAGTAGATAGATGCGTGAGTTGAAGATGGAGCTCATAATGATTCTTGACTCGATCAAGCTAAGGAAATGGCACTTGTAGCAAGGGGTTTGTAGCTTGGTGAGCTATGAAGGGTTGGCGAGGTGGAACTCGAGTTACTCGGAGGCTCGAAGAGTCAATATACATTGGGCATGTCATTGAAGACAACTCAAGATCTCGACTCACTATAGAAAATATTATCTCTCTCATGGAGGTAGTGTAGGTGTTATCACCAAATCACTGCACCCCCGGATGTTGATCAGATTTCTAGTTTGATCACTCTAAGCATCCAGTGTGATTGGATAACATGGGTACTATCTCCAAGTTGTGGGACTTGCTACTTGAGATAGACCTCCAGAGAAAGCTGGTTCTTGCTCCTAAACTACCTGCCACAATCTACTCCAGTGCAGGCAGGCTAACTGTTCTAATCTAAAATTCCAAGGGACTAGGGAAAGAGAATGCATAAAATGAAAGCCTACACTAAATCGGTGATACACCAGAAAAGGAGGGTGGGAGAGTAGTCTCCAAATGTGTGAAATACAGAGGCAAAGTGCACACTAGAAGAGGTGATGACAGTTCACCATAATCTAACAAAATGCATTCACAATAATATTCCAAGCATACACAATGATAATGAATCCCTGCAAGAACATAATAGATAGACACAATATTCTCATAGAAAGATTAAAGGGGCAAGAAGAATGCAAGAAAACACAGCAGGGGAAGATATATCCACAAACTGGTATTTTATTGCTTCATGATATGCACAGTTCAATCTATTACAAGATAAGGGCCTAGATCACCATGCAAGGAGTCCACTACAAGGGCCTGCAACACACTGGCTTCACAAAGCAATTTTGACAGAGCTTTGCTACCCAAAAACTCTCTCCTTTACAATGAGCCCAACCCTCCATTTTATAGAAAAATGAGAAGGAAAAGAGAAGGGAAAAATGGAAATCCCGAAATCTGTCCTTCAACCACCTGTAAGAGGCATTAAATTGAGTGGAATGGGTACACATTACTTGCAAAAGGCACCCCATACTATCCCATGTGCTGCAGCAGAGAAGGAATGATGACCATGCCTCTTAATTGCACTCCCAGCTACCAAATAAAACACTGTTCTGAACCCGGCCACATTTTCTTAAAAATCTTGATCAATTTCTAATCAAATCTGGGATTTCTTGATTTCTGTGCATTGATCTCGGAACCACAATTCCAACGGTACCAATTTTGTGTGATTTCGTTGAGAAATGCAAAAGTTATGGCCTTCTGAGTGCGGGCAGCTATTTTGGGCCTGGCAGGCGTTTTCTGTCATTTGACGGGAATGAGCATTGATTGACTGGGGCCGAATATGTTTCTTTTATTTAAATATATCTACCCTCATCAAAATTAAGAAATCTAGTTTCTGTGGCGTAGAGGACGTCGTGCTCGTTCCAGAAAGTCCAATTTTGTGAAAATCGGAGCTCGGAGTCAAAAGTTATGGCCGTTTGAAGTTTCCGGACCAAACGTTGACTTTTCTTCCTGTGACACGTGTCATGATTTGATTGGCTCTCGGATCCTTCGGGTTTTCGCGTCCCGGATGTCCCCTTGTCCCATTTGGCATAGTGTTCCTTGTGCTGATTTCGGGCGAACCGGCCGGTTCGCGCCCATTTGGCCCAAATGTCCCAGTTTGTTTCGGACTGCTTGTTCCCATTTCACCCGGTTCGGCCGGTTCAGGCATTTCTGTCCCATTTGTCCCATAGCAGTTAGTGCGAAAAATCTCCTTTTCAGCCGGTTCGGGCATTTCGCATCCATCTATTCCGCTTGTCCCATTTTCCTTCGGACTGACTCGACCTTTTTCGCCCGGTTCGGCCGGTTCGCGCCTTTTCGGCCCAGATGTCCCAATTTGTTTTGGACTGTCTGTGCTTATTTCGGCCGGTTCGGCCGGTTCGGGTCTTTTTGTCCCAAATGTCCTGGAGGTGACCTTGAGCAGGACTTAGCCAATTTTCACGATTTTCCCTGGATCGACCTATTTGCCTTCTTGAACCTTTTTTTCGCATTTTCTCAGAACTTACTCTCTTCCTCTTGGACAGGGGAGTTAGACAAATATGAGGGGACCCTAAAAACATGAACTTTTGCCCTGAATCAATATAATTGCTTGCATGTTATCAAAATTACCTTGGGGGTGAATTTTGGATAACAGTAGGTCAACTAGGTCATGGCTAAGGAGTGTGATCATAGTGGGAGCTCAGTGTTAGTATCCAAATTGATTCTCCCTCAAATTCTGAGTAGCATCACTTGTTTGACAGGAAACTTAGAGATAGGTTAGATCATGATGAGTCATTTTGTAGTCATGGATGAGATCTAACTGGCCCTTTGTCACTCAAATGTGGAGAAATGGATAGCACCCTCAAGAGGATTTGATCAATCCTAACTATTTTAGGTTGTGCCTTTCAACCAAGGTAAGAGGACCTATTTTTTAACCCATGTTTATTGAAGAACGGTGATAAATCCTTCTCTAGCATTTTCATAGAGAAGACCTTGGGAAAATATGATCAACACACCAAATTTGACTCTCATGAGTTGTCACTTCCAGATCATGGAGATATTTTCACAAGGAAAAGGTTACTAAAGACATTTAAGACCCTGATTAATGTTGCATGTTTTGGCAACAAATATTATGCATTTTTGTGCACACAGGACAAACAGGGGTAGTATAGGTAAGATTTGTTGTTTTTGAATGAATTTTGGTGAGAAGTTGGGTAGGGTGAAATTGATTCACCAGATCCTTGATGAACCTTACAAAATGGAGAGTTAAACCAAGAGAATGCCACAAAATATCTAAAATGTTTCTTTAACTAGAATATGTGCTTCAATGGAGGCCTAGATTAGCACTCTTTCACACAATATTTGGGATTCTATCATGAAGGCTCGAGTCAGAAAACCCAAAAAAGCATCAAGATTTGAGTCAAATCATGCCTAAGGTACACCAAAAGGCTTATAGACTACCTCTATCAAGAGATGAAAGAAGAGTGATTTTAAATCGTTTATTCCAACCCTAGATGAAAGCTCTTATAAGAAATGAAATTGCAGATGCCAATAGACTATCACAAGGATTGATTTCTATGTGATTGAATTAGATTTTAATACAATATTCCAACAGAAACAAGAAAAACCAC
The DNA here is from genome assembly GCA_019776745.2 of Taxus chinensis. Classification (NCBI taxonomy): domain Eukaryota; kingdom Viridiplantae; phylum Streptophyta; class Pinopsida; order Cupressales; family Taxaceae; genus Taxus; species Taxus chinensis. The sequence goes on from CM034152.1 coordinate 763,511,797, forward strand.
TTGCATACATTCAGAAATAAAACAAACACAGTTTGCTCCAAACAACACAGAAAAACTTGAATTTGATTAAGTCTATTAGCAGGGGAATTTTTTTAGAAAAGTCTCAGATATTTTCAATGGCTATACACTTGTAACCACCTTGACACAATAAAACTTAATACAAAAAGAGATAACCAAGTTTCTCAGATAGATTCTCAAAAGACAAGCTTTGTCAAATTTTCCTCTTGGGAATTTTCTTTGACCTCTAACACTCCAACCTCTAACAACCCTTTCCATGAAAAAATTCATCCCATTTATAACATTTAGAAAAGACCCCCTTTCCCCCAAAAAATCTAGACATTGAGTGCACCAATGCTCACCATGATCACAATCGTGATTTATGGGATCAGATCTGTAAAAATTCGCCAGTTGCTCGAGGGGGCAGATCTCTCCAAATATCTCCTACATTCAAATCCTTCCTCTAGTAGATCACTCTTCCTTCAATTTTTCAACCACTTCCACCCCTAATATGTCCAATCTAAATCCTTGCATGTTTGGGATAAGAAAAATAGAAAATATGATCAGGCTCGATAGTCAGACCATTTTAATGGTGAAAGATGTCTTCTAGATCTCCCACCAAACTCAAATTTCAAGACTAACTCCATTATCTTCCTGACGTGTAGAAAAAACAAAGAAATCATGGAGACTCGTACTTCCAGATGTGTTTCATAGAAATGGGGGGGGGGGAATCAGATTTAGACTCTCAGCCATCGTTGATCTTTACTTTGAAATTGGGTCGTGCATGTGGAAAATTCAAACTAAAAAAAGACCTGAGGGCTTCCTCTGACTTTTTACAACCTTTGTGAGAAATGGAAAAATTTATAATTTTTCTCTGCACCTCCTCCCTTAGGAAATGAGTTTGACACGTGTCCTAAGGTGGGCCCAAGTAAAACCGCAGTCAAATTCTACCATTTTACTTCCTTTTTGGAAAAGGAAAATTTTTCCAAGTTTTCCCCATAGCTCTGTCCTCAGGAAACGGGCCTGACACGTCTCCTAATGTGGGTCCCAGTGGAACCGTGGTATTTTTTTCATTTTTAACCTTTTTATCCCAAGAGGAATTTTTTCCAAATTTCCCCCGAGAGTCTACACCCCCACCGTTGACTGGAGCAAGCTTTGACTTTTACCTTATTGGGATTACAAGCCATTTGGAGATTTTAATCCTTTTGAGGACAAGAGGAAAAAATATAAGTTACCTTTGATGGTCTGCATCCCTGCTCCTTTTGAATTTTCCAATTTCCACGTCTCACCATGGTGCACCTTGAGATGGTCAAATAAATTCTGATACTTTGAATGAGCACCTTGCCATATGTCTTGTCCCGAAAAAGTTTGTATGAATGGTTGAAGCTCAGTGGAAGGTGTCACCTAGCATGCTTCGAGGTAGTCTTCTTTTCCATTGAAAATTCTAAGCAAATTTCAAAGTGAGCGGAGGCCTTCATGTGTCAATGCGACGCTCCTTCAAAAAAAACCCTTTGCCACGTGTTCTCCTACAGGGTCAAAGTGAGACTTTTTCTCTGCCTCTGAAATTTGCTCCAATCAGAGCCTGGTGGGGCCACGGGGCGAGTTCAAACTTTTTTCCAAAGTATTATAAAACAAAAAGTTTAAAAACAGACTTGCCATACCCCACCCAATCATAAGAAGCTATGTAAGCACCAAAAGAACACATAAGAATTGAGCGGAGCCACAGGACCAAATTTTCCTTTTTGCCAAAAAAGCAAAAAGTGATAAGTTAAAGTATTTTCCCACCATTTCCCTGACCAACCAAAAGAGGCCACGTCCCCTGTCGATGCAAGGATACAAATTTGACTAGGAGAAACACCCGTTAAACCGTAAAAAATACAAAAAATGATCATTTGAGCCCGAAAATGAAATTTTTTCCAAGGATAGAGAATTTAGAAATGTTACAAGGCTCAAATATGTTTCTTAGAGATACATCCATCCTTTTTTCTTCAAGTATTTTGGGTAGGAACGACAAGGAAAACAAATCTTGACTGTGGAGAACAAAAGACATGGGATAACCCAAGTTACACACCCTTTCTAAAGGAACAAAGAAATAAGGAGAAAACCATGGACCCATAAGTGTTCAATGACTCAGGCACAACACAGAAAAATAAAGTGACAGAGGCTACAAATCGGTAGATTTTCAAAGGAAAACTGGGGTGATAATATTTTGAGCACCAACACCGGATCCGACTCAGTGATGGGCACTCCCCATGAGTGCCACAAGAACAAAGGTAGACCAAGTGCCAAGAATAACCATTGGGCAGATGATTCATCTTGTAGAATAGATAAACAAAGCCATATTTAAAATGAAACAGAGAAACCAACAAAAACAAGTCACCGAGGACCAGAACAAGCAAAAACACAAAAGACAGGGAACAAATAACAAACTACACACTATACAAAAGATTTTCTTTATCTAGAGGCATCAATCCAATAAATGCTTCAAATGCCTGCCATTGATAGGAAACTGAAGTAGTTCACCATCTAATTCCTTGAGGAAGAGGGTATGCTCACCAATCCTGATATCAATAGAATAAGGGCACATCCATAGTAAGTCAAACTTTCTATGCTTTCCCTTATCCTCATGTCTTTTATCTCGTAACAACACAATATCTCCAACATTGAACGCTCTGGGAGTGACCTTCTTGTCAAATAATTTCTTCAATTTCTCTTTGAAATTTACATGACTCTGGTGGGATGCCCTCTTCTCTTCATCAAGCTCATCAATCTGGTTAATGCAAGCATCATAAGGATCTACCTCCTGGTCTTACAGCTGTTGCATATGAAGAGGCAGTAGGGCCTGAGTTTCATATACCAACTCAGATGAACTCTTTCCAGTGACCCTCTTCATAGTAATCATATTTTCCCAAATAGAAAACTTCAACTGTTCACCCCACTTTCTCTTGTTCCGCTCTAATGATCTTCTGATAATCTTCAGTAAATTCTTATTAATGGACTCAGCTTGTCCATTTCCTTGGGGATTATAGTTAGAGGCATATGTCAAGTTGATCCCATACTCCTTGCACATTTCCACTAAAGGTTTACCTTTAAAGCTCATGGCATTATCAGCTACAATCTTGACTGGAACCCCAAACTTGCAGATGATATTTTTTAGCACAAAATCCATGACAACTTGGTGTGTTGCCTTCTTTGTGGGAATTTCCTCTACCCACTTAGTAAAATAATCAGTTGCTACAAGAATCAACTTATGGCCAACACTTTAAGGGTCTGATATCTCAACAATTAAATCCATTCCCCATTGCTTGAATGGGCCTTCGATTGATACATGCTAAAAAGGAAGGGAGCCTAAAGCTTTCAATATTCCAGAGAAGTGTCAAACTGGCAACTCTCACATATTATGACCAAAAGATTTGTGTCCTTGAAAAAAGTTGGCCACCAATAACTAGCCCTCAGGATCTTGTGTGCGGTGACTCTTGCAACAAAGTGTCCCCCATAAAATCCTCCATGGAGATAAACTATTATCTTGGGGGCTTATTCTTCAGTAATGCATCTTAAGAGGACTCCCTATAGTTTCTTCCAAGATAACCCATAATTATTGTTTCACACGGAATGGTTTCGGCTCTGCAGAATAGAGTTGCTTCTATCCTATCATTCCTTTGAGAAACAGATAAGGGTTAGGGCTAGGAGGAATACCTGTTGAATGTTGAGATGGTGTGTGCGTACCGTAGAGAAAGATCAGATCGACTGCGAAGAACTCCTTTTTGTCTTGGAAGGACTACCTGCAAGTAAGAATACAAGACCACCCGATTTTAATTAGACAATAAATGAGGAATCTGCCTTAGGCTCAGGAAATATAAAACTTCCTTTCGAAGGTGGTCAGTTCCCTTTTTAATACGATTTAACACAAATGATAACAAAGAAAGCTATTGAAAAATCAAAATTTAGGTATCTCGCTACAAAGCAATAGAAACTAAATTATCAATAATAAAGCATCACGTTGTTTGTTCGGTTACTGGTCGTTGGTACGTTTAGGTTGAGTTATAGGGATAAACCAGACTGGATCTGAGGTTGTTAGGTGGCAAATAGGCGAGAAAAGGGTTTTGGGGTATAAGTCACAGTGACCGACATCGGTCATTGGGTAATCGACCGCGGTTAGAGAACCGCTGCCGGTAGGGGATAAACGATACCGGTAGGGTCAGCAATCTAAGTGCTTCTGGATAGAGGTGGGTTGCAAGGTGATTGTGGGGTTATTAAGATTGGGGGATGGCTTAGGGGAATGACAGGAGGATAGGGAAGACTCAGAGTGTGGTAAAATGGCCTTCTGGGAAATATCAGGATGTATGGGTGAAGGTTAAGTGCAGTATGTTGCTGGTAGTAGATCTAGGAATAAACTTATGATTACTATTAATCAACAGTTCAAGAAAATGGTGCTTAGAAACATATATAAAACACTACTCACTAGTCCCTAATGCAGATGCAGATTTCAGGACTGTGATGATGAAGACAGGACCCAAGTTGGATGATCTGACAATCCAAGATGAGTTATCTCCTCTTCTAATGATCAGATGAGTGTCACAGGGCTCTGGCTATTTAGTTGCAGTCTTGGGCTTGATCTCCTTCACTGCAAACTCTACTTGTCTCTTCACTTGTCTCTGCTCAGCCAAGTGAAGATCCAGATTCTCTTGATCACTTCTGATGATCCTGATTGATCCCAAAAATCCTTCCACCTTTGTTTTTGGTTAGGGGAGCCCATTTACAGGGAACCGATGGCGGTTACGTAACCGACGGCGGTCGAGTAGGAACCGGTATCGGTCAGGTCAAAGTGGGCTATTTTTAGTAAAATAGCCAACTTTCCCTCCTTTTCTCCTAAGAGATTAGTTGAGGGCTTGGTCAAGTAACTAGAAGGTCAGTTTTGGGTGCGAGAAAGGGGTCATTAGTCATGGGTGTGGATGAGGACAAAGTTATAGGTCTTAATTAGGTTAGTTTAGGGTTAGGACTAGGTCATGATGAGGTGGCAAAATGAGGTGGCAGGTAAGGTGATGTGGATTTATCAATTACAAGGTAATTAATAAATAATTGTGTAAGGTTTAGGTGATGAGGTTAGGTTGTGAAATGAGATGCAGGTCCCCGGGGGTCGTAAGACACAAATTTGGTGTCTACATTAGCCCCTTATTGTCGTGTAGTTTGTTTTATAAAGCTGCACAGACAATAATACGAAGTGGTTTCCTCTGTTAAGGGTATAGGTAATAAGGGTATACTGGTGCCCAAGCATAACATGTGTGCTCCTCCACCATCTCATGTAGCACCCCCATAAGTGCTCGTGGAAAGTGGCCTCCCTCTGAGTCTGGGAGGGCGAAGCAGGTGATCCCAATCATCATCAGCACGACAAGCCATGTCTCATGGCAGTGGGCTCAGTACATATCCCCATACGTGATACTCACGCTGTGATATGTCAGTAGTGCAGCTGCATCCCCGAATACGTGTAGGATGCTGTCCATGGAAGTCTCTGCGTCCACCTGAAAGACTACTTCTCCACCAATCGACAGTCTAAGGATGCGGTACACATCCTCCAATGTAATAGTCATCTCCCCAGTCGGGAGATGAAACACATTGGTCGTCGGATCCCATCTCTCGATGAGGGCGACCATCAAACTGTGATCTCTCTCTATGGCCCTATAACGCTAGACTCCGCCAAGTCCCACCTCGCGCATAATGGCCCACTGCGCTGCGGACACGTGTGGCCGCATCCGTCTCAGCAACGGGGGCATCCTGTCCCGCATCGTCAGCTGCTGACGTGCCTGCAAAACCAACTCACTACATTAGCCCTACTCTTTACAACAACAACTACTTTACCCCTCTCTATCCCCTTTCTTATCCACCTAACCACACCACGACTCCATAACGCACATCTACGCCCACCTATCTTACCCTAAAAACCTCTACGATATCCCCCTCCATCTTCACACCCAACACATAAAACCTAATCATACACAACAACAAACAACCTAACATGCCATCCCCAATGAGAACTTCACACCCAAAACACCACTGAATGATGCAACAAAAATAGAAAATCCTGTCTAAGGACTGGTACCCGTCACCCATAACCGACGTCGGTCCCCTTCCCACCGACACCGGTCAAAGACTGACCGACACCGGTCGCCGACAAAGCCAACCTTTCCCAAAATTTCATGACCGATGCCGGTCGCTTAGTGACCGGCATCGGTTGCTATAAATTTTCGGAGCCGAACCCTGCGTGCCCCCCCCAACTACATTTTTTCCTATTTCTACCAATTTACCCACCCAAATACCCTAAAAACCTACCCACCCTATCGCCTTGACCTATTTAACCCATCTACCCTCTCTCTTTTTCAAATCATTTCCATTTCTTAATTATTTTCTACAAAATGTACATTCCTACCCAAAATCCCAAATATAGCATAATGCAATAAAATGCACACAATGACGGATTTCGAACCTACCTGTACGACGACACGTTGTCATGGTGGGATGGGTGGTGGTGGTCCAGCTAGTCTAGCACCTCCTGCTCCTCCTGGCTGTGCCATGGCTCTAACTGTCCTCTTCTGAGTCCTCCACCAATCAACTGCTGCCTCCTCCTTATTCGGGCCCACTAACAACTCACTCCTCCACTAAAATAGCTCCACCTCAATCAACAAATGCTCCAATCTCAACTCTCCACATCAGACAACTCAAATTGGTTTTCACATTGCAAATGTGACAATGACTGGCCGTATTTTTCTTTTTATAGGTTTTTGACCTGTAACCGATATCAGTTTTATTGTGCCCGAAGGAACCGGTATCGGTTTCTTACCGATATTGGTCATAGAAAATCGACATCGGTTTTTCTCCAACCCTTCCCCCAACTTCTGCCCCTATTTACTAATCACCCTTTCTCATAACATCGCCTATATCAACCTTTTTTGCAACCCCCTTTGTTAATCTATTCGGCCTAACCCAAGGCCGCAACCACCTAATCCGGCCTGACCCAAGGCCTCACCCTACCCATCCGGCCCGACCCAAGGCCTCACGCTAACCATTTGGCCCGACCCAAGGCCATAACCCAACAACTTGGCCCGACCCAAGGCCTCACCCTACCCATTTGGCCCGACCCAAGGCCGCAACCCAACAACTTGGCCCGACCCAAGGCCTCACCCTAATCATTTGGCCCGACCCAAGGCCGCAACCCAACAACTTGGCCCAACCCAAGGCCTCACCTTACCCATCTGGACCGACCCAAGGCCACACATGGCCTGACCCAAGGCCGCACCCCAACCATTTGGCCCGACCCACGGCCCTCACTCATCAATCAGCCCGACCCAAGGCCATACCACTTAAATACCCCGCCCAACATCAACAACATACACTTTTATCCACCCATCATGTAGCTTTTTGTTCAATCAAGCTCACTTGTTCGTGTTTTAGCATGATTAGGGTCCTTGACTTGATCTGTCGACCAACTTTTCCTAGACCTAGACCGTGACGTTTATCTCAACCAAACCAACCATTTGGTACTGCCGAACAAAGCCTAAATGTTCCTGTACCTTCCCCGTTATATACCCTGCAGCTACTTCCTATGCCTTGGATACCAGGATTATATCACCCTTGTTTGGATAAACTATCGACCTTTGCCTATGCATTGCTGGTTTGCTCGTCAAATCATGTACCCTAGTTGCACTAATGCATTTCAACGTGCATTTGCTTCCTTGGACCTACCCCACCCATCTCACCATCATCTCTACACCATTTACCCTTTATCAACATTATCCCTGATTTCACGTTCTCTCAATCTGTGATAGATTTGAGGGGGATTACCTATACCCTTAACAGAGGAAACCACTTCGTATTATTGTCCGTGCAGCTTTATAAAACAAACTACATGACAATAAGGGGCTAATGTAGACACCAAATTTGTGTCTTATAACCCCACGGGGACCTGCATGTCATTTCGCAACCTAACCTCATTACCTAAACCTTACACAATTATTTATTAATTACCTTGTAATTGATAAATTCACATCACCTTACCTGCCACCTCATTTTTCCACCTCATCATGACCTAGTCCTAACCCTAAACTAACCTAATTAAGACCTATAACTTGGTCCTCATCCACACCCATGACTAATGACCCCTTTCTCGCACCCAAAACTGACCTTCTAGTTACTTGACCAAGCCCTCAACTAATCTCTCAGGAGAAAAGGAGGGAAAGTTGGCTATTTTACTAAAAATAGCCCACTTTGACCTGACCGATACCGGTTCTTACTCAACCGCCGTCGGTTACGTAACCGCCATCGGTTCCCTGTAAATGGGCTCCCCTAACCAAAAACAAAGGTGGAAGGATTTTTGGGATCAATCAGGATCATCATAAGCGATCAAGAGAATCTAGATCTTCACTTGGCCGATCAGAGACAAGTGAAGAGACAAGTAGATTTTGCAGTGAAGGAGATCAAGCCCAAGACTGCAACTGAATAGCCAGAGCCCTGTGACACTCATCTGATCATTGGGAGGGAGACATCCCATCTTCTGGGTATCAGGCCATCCTACCTGAGTTTTGCCTTTGTCATCATAGTTCTTGGACCTGCATCTTCGTCAATAACCAATAAGTTATATCTTGCATGTCCTCTTTAGTAACATTTCTTAGACTTTTGAATCACAGTCCTCATAAAATATATTCCTAGATCTACTACCCAGCAACACATTATACCTAACTATCATCCACTTACCTCTCATCACCCCATTACCTAATCCTGCTCATATACCAGCCTTACAAACAACGCAACTATCCTACAACCAACCCTCACCAAAAGTCCCAAAAATAAAGACCCTACCGATATCGGTTGACAGTAACCGGTATCGGTTATTGTGACTCAAAACCAGAAACCAGCCTTTTCCCCTACCTGTTTCAACAAAGCAATTAAATTGATATTTTACAGTCTTTGGTGTTAATTCATATTAGTAGGGGAATTGACAACCTTCGAAAGGAAGTTTTATATTTCCTGGGCCCAAGACAGTTCCCTCATTTATTGTCTAATCAGAATCTTGTGGTCTTGTGTTCTTATTTGCATGTAGTCCTTCCAAGACAAAAAGGAGTTCTTCGCAATTAGCCTGATCTCTCTCTATGGTACATGCACACCATCTCAACATTCAACAGGTATTCCTCCTAGCCCTAACCCTTATCTGTTTCTAAAAGGAATGAAAGGATAGAAGCAACTCTATTCCCAAAGAGCCGAAACATTCCGAGCGAAACATTTTGGCACTTGTCGTGTAGTTTGTTTTATAAAGCTGCACGAACAATAATACGAAGTGGTTTCCTCTGTTAAGGGTATAGGTAATCCCCCTCAAATCTATCACAGATTGAGAGAACGTGAAATCAGGGATAGGGTTGATAAAGGGTAAATGGTGTAGAGATGATGGTGAGATGGTGGGGTAGGTCCAAGGAATCAAACGCACGTTGAAATGCATTAGTGCAACTAGGGTACATGATTTGATGAGCAAACCAGCAATGCATAGGCAAAGGTCGATAGTTTATCCAAACAAGGGTGATATAATCTTGGTATCCAAGGCATAGGAAGTAGCTCCAGGGTATATAACGGGGAAGGTATAGGAACGTTTAGGCTTTGTTCGGCAGTACCAAATGGTTGGTTTGGTTGAGATAAACATCACGGTCTAGGTCTAGGCAAATTTGGTCGACAGATCAAGTTAAGGACCCTAATCATGCTAAAACATGAACAAGTGAGCTCGATTGAACAAAAAGCTACATGATGGGTGGATAAAAGTGTGTGTTGTTTATGTTGGGCGGGGTATTTAAGTGGTACGGCCTTGGGTCGGGTTGATTGATGAGTGAGGGCCATGGGTCGGGCCAAATGGTTGGGGTGCGGGCTTGGGTCGGGCCGGATGGGTAGGGTGAGGCCTTGGGTCGGGCCAAGTTGTTGGGTTGCGGCCTTGGGTCGGGCCAAATGGTTAGGGTGAGGCCTTGGGTCGGGCCAAGTTGTTGGGTTGCGGCCTTTGGTCGGGCCAAATGGGTAGGGTGAGGCCTTGGGTCGGGCCAAGTTGTTGGGTTGCGGCCTTGGGTCGGGCCAAATGGTTAGGGTGAGGCCTTGGGTCGGGCCGGATGGGTAGGGTGAGGCCTTGGGTCGGGCCGGATTAGGTGGTTGCGGCTTTGGGTCAGGCCGAATAGATTAACAAAGGGGGTTGCAACAAAGCCTGACATAGGCGATGTTATGAGAAAGGGTGATTAGTAAATAGGGGCAGAAGTTGGGTGAAGGGTTGGAGAAAAACCGATGTCGATTGTATATGACCGATATCGGTTAAGAAACTGATACCGGTTCCTTAGGGCACAATAAAACCGATATCGGTTACAGGTCAAAAACCTATAAAAAGAAAAATACGGCCAGTCATTGTCACATTTGCAATGTGAAAACCAATTTGAGTTTTCTGACGTGGAGAGTTGAGATTGGAGCATTTGTTGATTGAGGTGGAGCTATTTTAGTGGAGGAGTGAGTTGTTAGTTGGCCCGAGTAAGGAGGAGGCAGCTGTTGATTGGTGGAGGACTCAGAAGAGGACAGTTAGAGCCATGGCACAGCCAAGAGGAGCAGAAGGGGTTGGACCAGCTGGACCACCACCACCCATCCCACCACGACGACATGTCGTCGTACAGGTAGGTTCGAAATCCCTCATTGTGTGCATTTTATTGCATTATGCTATACTTGGGATTTTGGGTAGGAATGTACATTTTGTAGAAAATAATTAAGAAATGGAAATGATTTGAAAAAGGGAGAGGGTAGATGGGTTAAATAGGTCAAGGCGGTAGGGTGGGTAGGTTTTTAGGGTATTTGGGTGGGTAAATTGGTAGAAATAGGAAAAAATGTAGTTGGGGGGGGCGCGCGGGGTTCATCTCCGGAAATTTACAGCGACCGACATCGGTCACGAAATATCGGGAAAGGTTGGCATTGTCGGCGATCGGTGTCGGTGGGAAGGGGACCGGGGTCAGTTATGGGTGACTGGTACCGGTCTTTAGACAGGATTTTCTATTTTTTTTGTGTCATTCGGTGGTTTTTTGGGTGTGAAGTTCTTGTTGGGGATGACATGTTAGGTTGTTTGTTGTTGTGTATGGTTGGGTTTTATGTGTTGGGTGTGAAGATGGAGGGGGATATCGTAGAGGTTTTTAGGGTAAGATAGGTGGGCGTAGATGTGCGTTATGGAGTCGTGGTGTGGTTAGGTGGATAAGAAAGGGGATAGAGAGGGGTAAAGTAGTTGTTGTAAAGAGTAGGGCTAATGTAGTGAGTTGGTTTTGCAGGCACGTCAGCAGTTGACGATGCAGGACAGGATGCCCCTGCTGTTGAGACGGATGCGGCCACATGTGTCTGCAGCGTAGTGGGCCATTATGCGCGAGGTGGGACTTGGCGGAGTTCAGCGTTATAGGGCCATAGAGAGAGATCACAGTTTGATGGTCGCCCTCATCGAGAGATGGGATCCGGCGACCAATGTGTTTCATCTCCTGACTGGGGAGATGACTATTACATTAGAGGATGTGTCCCGCATCCTTAGACTACCGATTGATGGAGAAGCAGTCTTTCAGGTGGACGCAGAGACTGCCATGGATAGCATCCTACACGTATTCGGGGATGCAGCTGCGCTTTTGACATATCATAGCGTGAGTATCGCGTATGGGGATATGTACTGAGCCCACCGCCATGAGACATAGCTTGTCATGCTGATGATGATTGGGATCACCTGCTTCGCCCTCCCAGACTCAGAGGGAGGCCGCTTTCCACGAGCGCTGATGGGGGTGCTACATGAGATGGTGGAGGAGCACACATGTTATGCTTGGGCACCAGTATACCTGGTGCAGTTATACCGAGAGGTGTGGGGTTATCGCCGGGTGAGGTGATTCGGGATTTTCTCGACGCTTTTGCTTCACTGTTGGGCATATGAGCACATCATATGCATTAGACTAGTAGGGCTGCCCTAGCAGCCAGGGCCACAGGTCGTCTACAGATACGGCTTTCAGAGGTGGTTGGGGGTCGTGGGCCAGCCACGAGTAGTGCTTGCAGGGCAGGACGTCACTTATTATAGACATATGTTAGAGGGCTTGACAGGGTTAGATATTGTATGGAGACCTTATAGAGGTCATCACCCGCACGGAGGAGCCCGAGCACAGTTGCAGCGGATCTAGTATACATTCTGGATAGCGGGACGGAGGCCGGGAGAGTATGAGAGGATACCCCTGGAGAGGGTACGCAGGCAGATGGGGCTACGACAGGATGAGCCACCGAGCTTCCCTCAGTACCGGAGGGATGATGTAGAGTGTCCACTACCTGCACCACAGCGCGTAGACCTAGATTGGGTTGCTGAGAGGCCGGCAGATGATACCATAGATGATGCCGACTGCACAAGAGAATTTTTGGTTTGGTGGGCTGGAGAGAGAGCTACAAGGATAGCACAGCCCACACAGCCAAACTTAGCAGCTGTTAGAGCAGAGAGGGACCAGCTCAGAGGGTAGGTACAGTTATTACAGGGGAAGCTTGCTACCGCACAGGCACAGATAGGTGTCTTACAGGGGCAGCTAGCCTCGGCTCAGGTACAGGTACAGGTATAGGCACCAGCAGCAGCACCACCAATGGCACCGGCACAGCCACAGGTACAAGTACCACCACAGCCACAGGCACCACCAGCGGCACCAGCACAGGCACAGGGGGCATTTGTAGTAGGAGTCAAGGGACCAGCCCCAGCACCTACGGTGGCTCGTGATCATTATATGGAGGCTAGAGCGGAGGCCCGGTACTATCAGGATATCTTGATGGTACCCGGGGCTGATTATCAGCCATATGCAGCACATAGAGCAGAGACCCTCCCGGAGCCAGAGATCTTAGGGAGGTGCAGCCATAGCCGGTGGGTCTGTGACAGGCAGGAGGTGAGAGGCAACATAGGGACCCAGCAGGCAGACAGGCAGAGGGCGGTGGAGAGAGCTGAGGGGTCCCTGCATAGTTTTGGATTGGTTCATTGGATATGGGCATCCGGTCTGTGAACTAGCTATGTTTATAGAGGCCTGCGTGCCTAGATATTATGTATTCATTTATTCATTCATTCATTTATTGTATATATCGGCCTGCGAGCCGAGTATGGGTTGTACAGTGGATACCGGCTTGCGAGCCGAGTCAAGATTATTGACAGTTATTGCAGCCTGCGTGCCGGCTTTGTTGTATTATGAGATCATAGAGGCCCCGATGTAGGGCACATTGTATATTTGAAACTTTGTATATATATAGATATGATGATTTGACCCACATGTTGTGTGTAAAAATGTGTTTAAGTGTTTTGAAAAATGGTTTGTGATATTTAATGTATGAATGAGTTTGATTTACATGGTGTTATATATATTAATGATGTTGATGTCTTTTGTTGATGGGATGTATGTATGTATATATAAATGATGAGTTTAGTTGATGTGTTGTATGATGAGTTTCACTGGTTTTGTGAAATTGAATATATGTAGATGCTGATTTGGATTCAAATGGTGTTAGATGGATGGTTTTTGATATCGTTTTTTGATGGCGTGGCTGTTTTTTGTAAGATAGATAGATGATGTTGATGAAATTGTGATGAGATATGGATTTAATGAAAAATATGGATAATGGTGTTGTTCATAGCAGGAAAAAAGGGATGCGTGCCACAAAAATGTGCAAAAATGAAGAAACGACTTAGGTTTATGCAACAACGGGGCACATGACCGATATCGGTTTATGTAACCGATGTCGGTAGCTATATCACCGATATCGGTTACGCAAGAATTATTTTCCTAAAAATAGAACTGCTGGGTTGGCAACTTAAGTTCTTATTTTTAGGCATTCTTATTTTTAGAGTCATGAAACACGTTAAATATGTGAATGCGACGCTATTTAACAATTGCTACAGGTAATTGCATGAAAGAATTTGAGTGAGAAGGAGGAAAGAGCCAGGTGAAGTGAGCGTGGGCTGAGATTCAGAAGACAGAAAGACAAGTTATATTTGAAGAGGGTGGTGAATATGGCTGAACGAGGAGAAGCATCCAGCAGGCAGGGACGAGGGGGAATACATGTTCCGCCCCAAGCTGCTGCAATCCCGAGAGGTAAACTATTTGGTTGTAATTTGATTCTTGCCATGTGATAAGGGAGAGTTAAGTAGATAAAGATGAGAAAGAAAAAGGTGATAGACAATGAATTGGGATAGGGTGAATTTAATGGGGTATATAATCAGGGGTTTTCGGGTATGTTTATATGTACAGAGAGGGGTAAACGATCAAATTATTGTCGTAGGTGGCGTGTTTAGGCAAGGTGTATATAATTGACAGTGACCGATAGCGGTTAGAGGATAACCGGTATCGGTTACAAAAACTGCTACCGGTTGTTTATAACCGATACCGGTTATTGCAGGAATTTCCAGAGTGTGAGAAAAACCTTTGGGGATTTGATGGATTGAATGGTTGTTTTGTTGTTTGGACGTATGCAGGCAGAGGCAGGGCTGAGGATGAATGAATAGTGTACCAGCGCTGTTGTCACGAATCCGAGTGGATGTAACACCAGCTGAATGGACACTGATAAATCATTTGGGGTTAAGTGGAATCCGCTATTATTCAAGAATCACGTGGAACCATACTATGTTGTAGGCGTTGATTGAGAGATGGAATCTAGAAAAGAATACCTTCTATCTACCAACAGGGGAGATGACAGTGACTTTGGAAGATGTGTTCCGTATTTTGAGACTCCTAATTACAGGAAGACCAGTATATCAGGCATTACCTAGCACGACGTGGGGAGCGATAATAGTAGTATTTGGTCCATGCGCACGAGATTTGACACAGCGAGGTTTGACATTCACGTATGGTATAATGTATGCAGCACGCCTTGAGGAGACAAGGTTAGCAGTGATATTAATGATAGCGGTAGGGTATTACGCGTTGCTGAGGGGCAGATGGGGGAAGATTTCCAAAAGCATTGATGTGTGTTATTTGGGAGATGATAGAAAGGAACGTGACTTTTGCATGGGCACCTGCATATTTGGCAAAGCTATACAGGGGTTTATGGGCTTGTAGGTGAAATCATAGGACGACACTGGATTGTTCATTTTTATTACATTTTTGGGCC
The DNA here is from genome assembly GCA_019776745.2 of Taxus chinensis. NCBI lineage: Eukaryota > Viridiplantae > Streptophyta > Pinopsida > Cupressales > Taxaceae > Taxus > Taxus chinensis. The sequence goes on from CM034152.1 coordinate 763,526,938, forward strand.
TATGAGCACATTGTTTGTGTGCAACCAATAGGCCGACCCCAGACCGGAGTGCAGAGGTTGGGATTTAGACGATGGGTCCAGACAGAACAAGAGGCAAGATCCTAGGCCGTGACGGGTGACATTGAGTATTATAGGCAGGTATGGGAGATGGTGACAATGGCGGATATCTGTTGGAGGCCGTACGGTAACTATATGGTGACAGAGCACATAGCTGAGGAGTTGAGGGGTGTAGAGCGATTGAGGTGGATCGCAGGGCATAGGCCGGGTGAGTACGAGAGGATTCCTCTAGATCGTGTGTGGTGAAAATTTGGATTTGTGTAGGATTATACCCCTAGCTTATAGACCATATATGAGGATCGACGCCGAGGCAGCATTCTCACCTCCCCGGCCGACACCTCCTCCAGAAGGGCCAGAGGAGATAGCAGCCGATCGCAAGGGTAATGAATGCAGGAACGAAAGAGGCCTATAGATTATGGTGGGTAACAGAACTATGAGGTGTACGTGATCGTCCTGACATAGCTAGGATTACAACAGAGAGAGATTGTCTGCAGAGATTAGTTCATTAGCTCCGAACGCAGGTGAATGAGGCAAGAGGATTGTTAGCGGTTGCGGAGTCACGAGCAGAGGGACTAGAGGCGAGATACCTCCATGTGAGGGAGTGTATTCATATGTTACAAAGAGAGATTGACAGATCAGTGGGCGGGTACCAATAGCCATGGTACCTTTGAGGACAGAGAGGCCTGGCGAGAAGGCGTCGACGATCACGATCATCCCCTAGTTTCAGGATGAGGCGTGAGGGTCTAAGTAAATGTTAGCAAGGTATAAGAATAAATAAGGATGCCGACCTGCGTGTCGATGATAGAGAAGATGTATTTGTTTAACATCTAAATAAAACTGGACATGTATGTTGATTTGAGTTATGATAATAATAAGAATGTTTTCGTTCTGAATTTCGGTGTTTTTGAAAAAAAGAGGAATGTGATTAAATAGAAATACACAAAAATATTTACACATGATAGGTTATGGTAGGGGATGGTCGAGCTAACCTTGGGAGACCCCATGTCTCTGAAGTGCTACCTACATAGCCCATTGCACAAAGAAAGGAGGGGCCTCAGACTGATGTAGTTCTCCCTTAGGATCAGGGAGAGGTGAATTTAGGCAATTGGGTTGTGGTTAGGTAATTTTGTTGGTTGGTAAAAATTTGATGTTGGTAGGGTAATGTTGTTGGTGTTGGTAGGGTAAAGCGAAAATTAGCATTCCCAAGGAGTAGGGAATCGTGTCCTGATTAAGATCAACACATAATCCTAGATGCGAGGCAAAGAGAAAAGAGTGTTCCATAGGTGAAAAAGAGCTAAACAAACCACATAATAACGTAGAACCAGCTTGAATCCCTAGGTACCGTGTATAGACGAGAAGTCAATAGGTGAAAAGAGTTGTATGATCACAATATATCGATTGTACGTCACGTCCCTTGAGTTTAAAACAAATGGTGAGGTGAGGTGGATGGTATAGCTGAAGTACAGAGAACTTGGTACAAAAGTGAGTGTTCTGACGAAAGAGAACCTACCCTAAATAGACAAGTCCATGACTCAAAAAGTTCTTTTGAATGTGGCTTTACTTTTACTGAATATAGACTGATCGATGTGGGAAGTCTACAAGGGATATTACTTGTATTATTCTTGAGGTCTTCACGAAGCTGATCAATGCGAGAAGCTTCGGCTAAAGGCTGACTGTGTATAGCTGTCCTTCAAGGGAACAGTCTATTTATAGTAACAGCTGTGATTTTAGTGTATAGCTGTCCTTCGGGGGAGCAGTCTATATATAATAGCAGCAATAGTTTGGCATAGAGCTGTCCTTTGAGGGAGCAGTCTATATATAATTTAGATAGCTAGATGTCCTTTTGGCGTGAAGCATCTAGTTTGGTAAGAAGTTTGACTCAAGAAAATCCCATAAGAATGTGTTATTTTAATACTTGGAAGTCATGGACTAGACTAAAAAAGGGAAGGCATCGTAAAGGGGAGGTGAGAATCAAACTATGTGAGCTTGATTTTATTTTGAGATGTAGGAAACAAAGTGTAATGTAGCGGTAAATGAGCTCAAGGGACGAGCGTTAGGTAGATAAGAAGTGATATAACACTAAATTCAATAGTAGAATGGTCGAAGATGCGAGGCATTAAGGGGTTCAGGCTCAGGTTTTACCGTTAAGTGAAGCTAAACGATAAGTGCCTAATCCGTAAGTGTGAGTGATTATGTAAGGCCCAATCCAATTGGGAGCAAATTTTCCACGTTTGCTCTTTTCTAGTTTGGTTACATGTTGATTCTCTTTGAGGACAAAGATCACCAACCTTAAAGGTACGCTCATGAAGTCACTTATCATAAGCACGTTTGATGTGTTTCTGGTAGATTTGAAGGTGATCAAGAGCTGTAAGACGACGCTCGTCAAGAAAGCTCCCAATTGGGCTAACCGCTCTTGGCGGAAATCATCATTGGTAAGAATATCCTGAAGAGATATTCTGAGGGAGGGTATTTGTATTTCGAGAGGCAAGACAGCCTCGATACCATATACCAAAAGAAAAAGGTGTGGCATTAGTGGAGGTACGAATGCTAGTACAATAAGCCCAAAGGGAAAAGGGGATGTGATCATGCCAATTTCTTCCGGACTCATTGAAAACTTTCATAAGGATTTTGGTTAGGGTTTTTATTAGAAGATTCATCTTGTCCATTCGCTTGTGGATAATAGGGTGATGAGAAACTAAGTTTGATACCAAAGTTGTCACAAAGGTCTTGTAACAACTTATTTTTGAAAGATTTTCCATTATCTGTTATTAGGCGATGAGGAACACCAAAACGACAGATAATGTGGTGGTTAATGAACTCTACAATTTTTTCTTTTTTAGTTGAAACGAGCGGAATAGCCTCCACCCATTTTGTGTAATATTCGGTTGCTGTGATTATCCATCGGTGACGTTGCGAAGAGGACGGATGAATCTCACCAATAAGGTCTAAACCCCATTGTGAGAAAGGCCAAAGATCTCGGGTGACCTGTAGTGGGTGGCTTGGAGTATGTTGAAGGTTGGCATGTTGTTGACACATAACACAACGCTTAACATATTCGTAGCAATCATTATTAAGAGTAGGCCAATAATAACCTAGGCGAAGGATTCATTTGGCCACGGCAAGGCCACTAAAATGTCCACCACAAATGCCATCATGGACTTGTTAGATGGTATAGGTGACCTCCGCGCCGGTTAAAACATCAAAGAAGGATGCCATCAAAGCCATGTTTATAGAGGAGTCCCCCCTATGACGACATAACGAGAAATAATTTTAAGAAAATCACGTTTTCCGTTACTAGTAAGGTCAGGTGGGAGAACAGAGGTTGTAAGGTAGTCATGAAATTGGTGGTACCAGGTATCCTGCGAATTAGCAGACACATTATTTATCATACAAACAACTGGAGCTGAGTAGGATGGGGCAAAAAATTGTTAGACCAAGATGAATATGTCAGAGTCAGTTGGTGAGGTAGGAATTTGCGAGGCTAAGCAAGCCATAGTATCTACAAATTTGTTAGTGGAGCGGGGAATGGTCTGGATAGAATAACGAGTAAATGAGGTCAAAAGTGAATCCACGTAATGTTTGTACTTTTGAAGTTCCTCATTCTTACATTGGTAGATGCCCATAACTTGATTGACTACCAATTGAGAGTCGCCAAAAATATTAATGGATTTGACACCTAAGTGTAACGCAACCTGGAGACCCAAAACAAGGGCCTCATATTCCGCTGTATTATTAGTGCAGGGGAAATCGAGCTGGAATGAAAGAGGCATAGGTTCAGCATCAAGAGGAATGAGAACAATGCCGGCTCCTCCGCCGCACTGGCATTTAGATCCATCGAAGAAGAGGGTCATTTGATACGACTCTTCCCTGAGTGAAAGAGTGGTGATGAGTTCGTCAGGGAAATTAAAATTGGTGAATTGTTCCCCAGGTAAAGGGGCTTCCGCAAGTTGGTCTGTAATAGTTTGTCCTTTGATTGACTTCTGTTGTACAAACTTAAGGTCGAGGTCAGTGAGGAGCATAAGCCAACAGGTGATGCATTGGTTTAGATGTGGTTTGGCATACATATAATGAATGGGGTCTGTGTTGGTGATGAAAAAAGTTTTGTGATTCAGGAGGTAATGTCAGAGTTTGGTGGCTACGAATGATAGGGCTAGGCACAATTTTTCTACATGTGTATACCTAGTCTCGTAATCCACGAGAGTACGACTTATATAATAAACGGCTTGTTCTCGACGTGCCAAGTCCCGATGTGCGAGTATGGCTCATACAGCATGGTCAGTGGTAGAAAGGTAAAGGTAGAAAGGGTGATCATCCTGCGGTGGAATAAGCACATGTGGCTACAAGAGATAGGATTTGAGAGCTTTAAAGGCTTGGTGACACTCGTCACTCCATTGAAAGGCAACGTCCTTTTTAAGAAGGTGATGGAAAGGTTGACATCGATCTGAGATTTGGGAGATGAAATGCCGGATGGATTGAAGTTTACCCTGCAAACTACGCAATTGTTTGAGGTTTTTGGGTGGGGGCATTTCTAGGATAGCTTTTACTTTAGATGGATTGACCTCAATGCCATGCAAAGAGACAATAAATCCAAGAAGTTTTCCCGAAAGAACACCAAAGACACATTTCTTTGGTTGAAGCCGGACTGAATATTGTAACAGGCGATCGAAAATAATGGTTAAAACATTGAGATGTTCATTACAATGTTTAGATTTGCCAAGAAGATCATTGACATAATCCTCAAGGATAGTGTGCATAATGTCAGGAAAAATGTAAGTCATAGCCCGCTGATAGGTTGCACGAGCATTCTTAAGGCCAAATGGCATGACATGATAATAGAAGGTTCCCCAAGGAGTTATGAAGGCAGTTTTATGTTGATCGGACAGGGCTACCAAAATTTGATTGTATCCCGAAAAGCCATCCATGAGAGAAAGCATTTCATGGCCCGCAGTGAGATCAACAAGTTGATCAATACTAGGTAGGGGGAAGTCATCCTTAGGGCAAGCGAGGTTAAGATCTCGGAAATCCGTGCATATCTGAAGTCCCCCCGTCGCTTTAGTGACAGGTACGATGTTAGAAATCAATTGAGGATAGTCAATAGGCAAGATGAAGGAAACATAAAGAAGTCGTTGAATCTCCTCTTTGACCAAGAGGGCAATGCGTGGATGCATTTTTCTCATTTTTTTTTTGACTGGTTTGGAATCAGGCTTCAGAGTAATGTTATGGACAGCAATGTCAGGATCAATTCTTGGCATGTCAGCATAGGACCAAGAAAAAGCTTGGTTGCGAGCTCAGAGAAAGGTAGTAAAGGCGACTTGTTCTGATGCGTTAAGGGATTGTCCGATCTTCACAATGTGAGGATCTTCCTCTGTGTGGATGTTGATTTCTATAGTAGACTCATTCAGCATGGTTTGAGTTTCAGATGGTAATGCGCGTTGAATATAAGAGTCATCCGCACCAAGGTAAGTGAGGATGGAGTCATCATCCTGGCACTCAACAACATTAATTGAAGGTGAGTCCTCTTCAATCATATCTGGATATAGAAGGGGAATAGAAGATGGGTCCTCATTATCGTGTTGATAAGTGAGAGGACCTGGGAAGATAGCATTTATGAAAAAAAAAGGTTAGGAGGGATAGATTCAGGATCTATCGACTCTGTGGGTGACGAAGGAAAAATGGGCGATGATGGTTCGGTAGGGGTGACGTTGTCATCTTCCAGAAGACAATTGACATGAGGTTCCTTCGGTGTAAGTGTTCCCAGAAATACGAGACCACTACGATCATTGTGTTTGCCAGTAGTTATAGGAATGATTGTATGTCGGCCTTGTTCATAAAGACCAAAACCAAAGCCTTTCTAAGCACAACGAGTCAAGAAGGTAAGGGTGAAATGACAATTTGTCAGGTATTGAAAATCAGATTGGAAGGGAACCATGCCAAGAGGAGGTTCAGGGGTTACGGAAGATGCATCGACACCCCCATATGTTAGGTTAGTGCGGCAATGAGGTGGTCCATAGGGGATTACTTCCCCCACACGACGGTCATAGGTAGGATGTGCATGTACCTGTCCGTAATCCTGTCAGGTATGGAAAGAACTAACATTATATAGGTGATACTCCCCCAACGTAAGGCATTGAAAAACATCTACTAAGGGGTCTGCGGTTGGGATGTTAGCTGCGGGAAGGGAATTGGCTTTTACGACGGTGATTTCATGGGTTGAAGGTGTAGGTGCTATTGAAGTGAATGGTAGAGGTGTGGTTGAAGTGGATGGTTGGGTTGGATGAACGGGCGTCTTGATTGGTACAAGCACATCATTAGGGTGATATAACATATTGCAGGTTTTGAATGGGGGAGGATCAGCTTTTACAGTGTAGGATTTCCCCTCGTACTCAAATTTTATGCATCTATGTAAGGTTGAGGGAACGCATCCCATAGCCCGGATCCAAGGGCGACCTAGCAATATATTATATTGGAACTCTCCCTCAAGAACATAGAAGAGTTCGGGTAAAGTATGTGGTCCTACACGAATGTTAAGGATCACGGTGCCTAAAGTAGAGGTAATAGCATCATTGAATGACCGCAACATGATGGGGTTGGCACACATGTAGCTAGAAGGGATATTCATTTGTTAGAAGGCTTTTGAAGAGATGATGTTTAGACTAGCGCCCCCATCAATCATAACACGACGTACCCGAATGTCTCAGACGTAAGTTGAGATGAAAAGAGCAGGGTCAGGATCTTTTGTACCAAAGTCAACAATTTCGTCTTCGGAGAAACTGATAGTAGTAGCTTGTTGTTTAGAAACAGAAGTGGTTGGGGCGGTAGATTGTTTAGTGAGGGAAGCAACGTGATTGGGTGTTAGAATGGAGGTAACAGGTAGGGTTTCATTAGGTAAGACCTCAATCCCTTGAAGAATTTCAACAAGAGCTTATCGATGAGATTCAGAAGTCTGAATGAGATCATACAGTGTCATTTTTACAGGTGATTGGTGAAGCTGTTTGATCATAGTTCAGTGGGCAATGCCATTAGAGACGGGATAGGCAGGTCCGCGAATAACCACTTTAGGTGTTGGTGCAATCGGGATGTTAGACGGAGAAAGAGATGCCGCAGGTGTGTTTTCTTTCGCTTTCCCATTGTTTTTCTGCCCTCGAGTAGCAACACTAATCATATTGATCTCGTGAATACGAGAGGAGGAAGATGGTAGGGATAGGTCATGGTTTTCGAGAGGTGGGGCTATAATAATGATAGATCTTGGTGAGGCGGGGACAGGTGGTATAGGAGAGGGAATTGAGGCTAAAGGTCTCCCTCTTCGTAAGTTGTCTTTCTTAACCTTTCTATCTAAGAGAGGTGACTGACGAAGGATGGTTTTTAAAGCTTTACATCCCTCCACATCATGTCCTGGTGTGCGATGGTAAGCGCAGATTTTAGAATCATCATACCCTATAGGTTGAGGTTTAGACGGGTCATAAGATCTAAGTGGGGGTAGGGAAATGGTCGCATTCTCCACCAACATAGCAAGGATTTTGGCGTAAGATCCTTTGAGTGGGTCAAAATCGGAGGAGGATGAGGGTATTGATTGAGCGGGTTTTGGTAATGTTTGGGCATGGTTGGTTCGTATCGGTGGTGGTTTAGCCAAGGGGTGTTGACGCGTGGTTTTAACTAAATGAGGTTTCTTTGGCGCAGGAGCTACGTTTAGCTAGTTAGATGATGAGGTTCCAGATAATGTGGTATCCGGAAACAATGGTGACAAAAGAGGAGTGACGGTAAACAAGTCCTTTGATGATGAAATTTGTTTAGGGTTGATGGGTGGACATGATACGTGGGGTGATAGTGTTGATATACCCTTAGATCTCTGTATGGGTGGAGAAGGCGTAGGTCGTTTTAAAGAAAACGCAGGAGGTATGATATATTGATGCAAGGTGGAGGGATGAGGTCCCAATATGGAAGGTAGGTGTGACGATGATGGTTTTGATTGTGATAGAGGCATGGATTGAGTTGGTCTCCTAAGTGGAGGGGTGGCTTTATTTTTGGATAAATCTAGTCGCTTAGGCGGGTGTGTTAGACTGGGTATTGGTGAGGTCCTAAGTGTAGGGGAAGATTTGGTTAAGCTGACAGAGGTGGATGAGATACTTGGTAGAGATGCGGGGGGTGATGATGAGGACATAGGCATTGTGAGTTTCTATAAACACTTCGGGTATATGGTAGAGGTGTCTGGATTGGTCATCTGCATTTGAGTAGAATAGGGGGTACTCAAACGTTCCCATAGGACTCGTCTATCTTCTGGAGAATGACAGTCTTCAGGTGTGAATTGGAATTTTTGCATGGAAGAAAGGTGGGTTGTGATTCCGGTCCACTATGGGTGTGATACAGGGGGTGGATGAGGCACTGTATCAATAGGTGTTAAGAGGTCAACCGGTCGCTGAAAAGATTTAGGCGATGAAGAACTAATAGGTAGGAGGGCATGTTTGAGAGGATCCGTCATTGTTAAAGAATTTGGTGATGTCAGTGTAAGGGGTTTCTCGTCTAGGGATGACAAAAGGAGTGGCGAGCCTTCCTCTTGTGCAGCAAGAGCAGTAGAGGGAGATGTTTGGGAAATAGATAGGTTAGATAACATCCGTTCGCAGTCTTAGAGGGATGTGGTGTAAGAAGACTCATCTATGAGAAGAGAACTCTGGGCAGTTAACTCCTTTATAGGTAAAGTAATGATTTCGCTTTGGCTTGATGGTGGTGAAGGAGGTTCAGGCCCTTGTGTCAGTGAAGAGGCTTGATTCAAAATTTTCTCGATAGAGGCTTTTGGCTGGGAGTCGAAGACTACATGGATCTCATGAACACTCTCCTCGGCTAAGATATCCTGGTTTATGTTATTGTTGGAAGAGTGATTCGGGAATGGTTTGTTGAAGATTTTCAAATTTCGGTTGGCAGGGGCATTAGGATTATCGAGGGTTATATCCCCTGCATCAATCATTTCCTGCACTATGTTTTTCAACATCTTGCAGTTTTCATGACTATGTCCTTTTACACGGGTGAAAGTTACAGAAGTCATTTTCTTTGTACCAGGAAGGTATAGCGCGGGTGGAGTCAAACCCGGAGTGAGGTTTAACAAGAGGTAAGGTGATAGCACCGGGCTTTGAGCAATTTTTCCAAGATGACACCATAAGTTTCTCCCAAGGGAGTGTAATTGATGGGCTCAGCTTTATACTTATAGGTGGTTTTTGGCGGGGTATTAGATGGTGGTTGGGATTTGACCATCACCACGTGCACGACCCCTTTTGATTTCGAAGCAGTCGATGGGTGAGGATTGGTGATGTTAGGTTTGTTGGTGGAATCTTGGGTTCGGAAAGTGGGGTTTTTGTTGCGCAACCGCAATTTCTCTTCCTCTAAGGCTCGAATCTCTAGTTTTCAAGCCACAGTAAAGGCCTCGTCAAATGTACAGAAAGTTTGAATTTGGAGGGTAGGAGAGATGTGCTTAGCGCAGGCCCGCGTAAATAGTTCGATAAGTTCGGTCTGAGGCAAGGCATACGTAAGTTGGTTGATAAGGCCCCGCCATCGTCCAACGAAATCTGCGATAGATTCGTCTTCAAATTGTCGGATGGCATAGAGGTCGGTGATAGATACTTTCTTGGCAATGTTAATGGAGAAATGATCCAAGAAAGATTGGGATAGCTGGTTAAAAGAGAACATTGAGTGCTGGGTTAAAACATTGTACCACTCCAAGGCGGGGTCCTGATAAGGACATGGGAAAGGTGCGGAGTAGTAAAGCATCGTCGTGAGAAATCAGATAGCAGGCATGTCTAAATGATCGCAAGTGTCGTTGAGGGTCCTCCTTACTGTTAAAGTGGGTAAACTTTGGTAATTCCCATTGAAGAGGATATGAATGAAGGGGGACTGAAGGGTGGATGGGCTCCCGACAAACTTTCTCTGTATGTCAAGGCGCTACGACTTCCTGAAACAGAAGCCTCCAGATTTTGCATTTTGTCCATCATTTGTTTAATTAAATCAGTAGTTGGATAAGATGATGGTGTGGTTGTGGTAAATGGAGGCAAGTTGGGCCAAGGGCCACCACTAGAAAATGGTGGAATAAATGTTGATAACGTATGGAGGACGAATGTGTTGAGGAAACCGAATAGGGATGTCCTATATAAGTTGTTGAGGTTACCGGATATGTGTGTGGAAATGAAAAGGTGGGCGGAGCTTGAGAAGGAAAGATCGTGTGGATAGGTGGAAGAGAGCAAGTCATGAACGGAGCAGTCTGCAAGAGAGACGAGGTAGGAATAGTTGGCGGGTAATAACATGTTGGGCCCAAGATTAACCAAAGGAAAGCCAATCTGTGCTGTATAGACCCCTGAAGATGCTGAGGTAGGCGACGGGGCTAAGGATGCGGAAGGCAAAGTGGAGTTATCAGGCGGAGAAGAGGCTAAATGAGCAGCTATACTGATAGGCATGCCAACAAGGAGTTGACCATCGGGTGTACGGTCAAGGGCATGAGACAAATAGTATTGTACAGCGCTAGGATTAGCATCCAGAAATTTGGCAAATTCTTTATCTCCCACAGGAATTTTAGGAACCTCGCTGGTGTCCGTAGGATTCCCCACAGAATGTGAAGGGGGTGATTCAGGCAAAGGCACAGAGCAAGCATGTGAAACCATGGTGGCGGCTTGATTTCGAGTGATAACAACCATGGACAGGAGTACACAGTAGGGTTTCAATCTATCAAGAACAGAAACAGACTCAGAATGGTGAAATTGGTAAGTGGCTGGTTTGTCAGGAACTGTAAAAGACAGTAACCGATATCAGTCTGGTAACCAATGTTAGTTAGGCTATAGCCGACGTCGGTCAGCTAACCGATGTCGGTGTAATAAGACTGGTATAAGAAAATATAAGAAGCTGCTGATTTGATTGTTAACAACGCTCAGTGCATTTATCAAATAGTTCTGAGGTGTTCACAGAAGACAGAGTATGACAGAGAAAATAGAACTGAAAACAAGCAAGATACACATGCAAATCTAGAGACTAACCCTAGGGTTAATTTAAATTATCGTGGGCTTATGCCTTTAGACGTAGAATGATGTCAGAATCCTAAACAAAAGACTTAGGGGAAATGTCAAGTTTGTTTTGGCTTATAAGGTTACCTCAATCGGGCGGAGGAATACCGCGGAAAAGGGGGGATGTTTTGAGCTGTTGTGTTAATTATGAAGTGATTCGATATGTGTTGTGCAGTGAAAGTAAGATTAATTTCCTGTCAATACCATGGAAATCACCCCCACATGTACGACCTGTTACTTAATCTATGTTCACTAGAATTGAAAACAACAAGCAAGAATGTGATGCACGTGTTTTTAAAACCCAAATCGAAAATGATATTCGATGAAGCAAAAGAGATGACTTTCACTAATGCAAGATGTAAAAGTAAAGCAAGTTTTTTTTTTATCAAAATAAAAAAAATACCTTGTGAATATCTTTTAGAAGAAGAAAATAGCAGATATGCTCCCTATATGAAAGTAAGCAAGAAAGAAAGAAACCCAAAATGGGTCCCACCGGGCGTGCCAAAATGTTTCACTCGGAATGTTTCGGCTCTTTGGGAATAGAGTTGCTTCTATCCTTTCATTCCTTTTAGAAACAGATAAGGGTTAGGGCTAGGAGGAATACCTGTTGAATGTCAAGATGGTGTGCACATACCGTAGAGAGAGATCAGGCTGATTGCGAAGAACTCCTTTTTGTCTTGGAAGGACTACCTGCAAATAAGAACACAAGACCACAAGATTCTGATTAAACAATAAATGAGGGAATTGCCTTGGGCCCAAGAAATATAAAACTTCCTTTCGAAGGTGGTCAATTCCCCTGCTAATATGAATTAACACCAAAGACTGTAAAATATCAATTTAATTGCTTCGTTGAAACAGGTAGGGGAAAAGGCTGGCTTCTGGTTTTGAGTCACCATAATTGATACCGGTTACTGTCAACCAATATCGGTAGGGTCTTTGTTTTTGGGACTTTTGGTGAGGGTTGGTTGTAGGATAGTTGTTGTTTGTAAGGCTGGTATATGAGCAGGATTAGGTAATGGGGTGATGAGAGGTAAGTGGATGATAGTTAGGTATAATGTGTTGCTGGGTAGTAGATATAGGAATAGATTTTATGAGGACTGTGATTCAAAAGTCTAAGAAATGTTACTAAAGAGGACATGCAAGATATAACTTGCTGGTTATTGATGAAGATGCAGGTCCCAAGAACTGTGATGACAAAGGTAGAACTCAGGTAGGATGGCCTGATACCTATAAGATGAGGTGTCTCCCTCCGAATGATCAGATGAGTGTCATAGGGCTCTGTCTATTCAGTTGCAGTCTTGGGCTTGATCTCCTTCACTGTAAACTCTACTTGTCTCTTCACTTGTCTCTGCTCGGCCAAGTAAAGATCCAGATTCTCTTGATCGCTTCTAATGATCCCGATTGATCCCAAAATCCTTTCCCCTTTGTTTTTGGTTAGGGGAGCCCATTTACAGGGAACCGATGGCGGTTACGTAACCGACGGCGGTCGAGTAGGAACCGGTATCGGTCAGGTCAAAGTGGGCTATTTTTAGTAAAATAGCCAACTTTCCCTCCTTTTCTCCCGAGAGATTAGTTGAGGGCTTGGTCAAGTAACTAGAAGGTCGGTTTTGGGTGCGAGAAAGGGGTCATTAGTCATGGGCGTGGATGTGGACCAAGTTATAGGTCTTAATTAGGTTAGTTTAGGGTTAGGACTAGGTCATGATGAGGTGGAAAAATGAGGGTGGCAGGTAAGGTGATGTGGATTTATCAATTACAAGGTAATTAATAAATAATTGTGTAAGGTTTAGGTGATGAGGTTAGGTTGCGAAATGAGATGCAGGTCCCCGGGGGTCGTAAGACACAAATTTGGTGTCTACAATTAGTGATAACATATTTATGGGAAACCAACTTAAGAGCTCTTTTCTAGTTCTTACTTAAATGCTTAGGGTAGCTCAGATGTATGAGATAAAAGATTATATCTTTGTACCACTCAGAATTCATCAATGTTTGAAAAATATCTACCCTACCTTCTTATACTTCATTTACCTCAATAGTTTGCAAGTTTCTCTCATCCATAAGCTTAGCCAAGCCCAAACCTCTCACCAACTTGGTGGTCTAGATATCCATATCATATTCTTGCAATTTGTTCATCCACATGAATATTTTGCTTGAGACTTCCATCTCTGACAAAATGTCCTTTACCATGGTTTGGGGAACATAAGCAACAACTTTGGAACTTAGAATGTAAGGTCTAAAAAGCTTTTTTATTTTACTAAGGAAAATGCCTGCTTTTCCATGGTAGTGTAGTTCAGCTAAGCCCCCTGTAAGGCCTTACTGAAAAAAGCAATGGGCCTCTCAGCCCCTTCATCATCCTTCTACAATAGGATAGAAGAAATAGTGTTCTCTAAATCAAAGGAAAACAATTGGAAATTTTTCTTATTATTTGGAGCTTCCAAAACAGGTGTGTACTTTAGTGCCTCCTTAATCCCATTGAAAGATTGGATAACAACCTCTTCCCTTTTGATGACCTGGTCTTTCTTCAGCATGGAAGTGATTGGAATGGTCAACTCAGAAAAGTTTGATATAAATCTTCTAATGAAGTTTATTTTCCCAATGAAGGACTGATGGATAACAACCTCCTCCCTTTTGATGACCTTGCTGATGGCCTCTACTCTTTTTGGATCAATCATCACCCCTTCTTGTGACACTATGTGAGCAAGAAAATTTGCATTCTACACTTCAAAATGGAATTTCTTTGGATTGAGTGAGATGTCATATTCTCTACATCTTATCAGCATCTTCTCCAAGTGCAACAAGTGGTCACTTCTCTTTCTAGAAAACACAGTTACATCATCCTAATAGACAACAATAAACTCATTGATGTAACCAGAAAAAACAACATCCATTGCTATTTGAAAGGTGGCTCTAGCATTCATTATACCAAAGGGCATCCTGATATAAACATAGGTTCCCCAAGGAGTAGTAAAGGTTTTCTTGATCCTTTCTGATTCTTTCACCACAACCTGGTTATAACCAGAGAAACCATCCAAGGTGGAAAGAAACTCAGAACCAGTCACTAACTACATCACGTTCTCCATATTTGGTAAAGGATAATTATCCTTCATTTATGCTCTGTTTAGATTCCTTAATTCCACACATAAAATGATGTCACCATTTTTATTTTTGACTAGTACAAGGTTTGTAACCCAAGAAGAATACCTTGTGGGCTGGATAATCCCTCCATCTTTTAGCTCCTTCAGTTCTTCTTGCATCTTAAGAGATAGGAGTTGATTGATTGGCCTTTATTTATACCTCAATGGCTTTACATTAGACTCCAAGGGAATCTCATGTTGAAACAGGTCCTCTTTGTATGACTTCAGCTTAGAATAAGTCCAATCCATGCAATCCTGATACCTTTTCAACAATTGGATGTATGATTGCTTGTCCTCTTTGCTGAGATTACTACCTAACCAAATTTTCCTTGGCTTTTGCTTTGTGCCAAGGTAATGCTCCTCAATATCCCTTGAGGCTACCATGTATCTATTAATAATGCGATCAACATTATCAAAATTAAACTTGAGAGAAACCAGCCCTCTAAGAATGGTGTTAGTTTTTAGTTAGATGATGCCCTTGCCAAACAATGTTTCTTTTCCTTTCGTTGCACATACCATTGGCTCCCAATAAATGCATTGATAAAAAAACTCCCCCTTGTTCTATAGAAATCTTCTGATTTGAGCATCATCATCAAATACCTGCCAATGTTTAATGTTGTCAAGGACATAAGGTGTTTCTATACCTCAACCTCATATTCACAATATGGGGACATTGTACAACTGTCAAACCGATACCCCAACACTGCAAGCTTTTCTGCCAAGTCTTTGAACTTTGTATCATGATGCACAATGTTGAATGAATCAAACATCTCAATGAAGTCCAAAAATTCATGCTTGTACTGTTTCATTCGTTGATTATTTATGGCATACAAATTTATGAATTGTTTTACTATTAATTCTCAGTCTCCTCTGACAATGATGTCCTTAACACCATATTTCCAAGCAATTCTAAAACCCAAAAAAAGTGCCTCATACTCAGTAATGTTGTTGGTGCACTCAAAGTTGAGTTTGAGGGAAAAAATAAAACTTTCCTTACTAGGAGAAAGTAGAACAACAAGAGCACCATTCCCAAACTTGGAGCAAATTCCATCAAACAATAGAGTCCAAGGAGAGCCCACTTTTTTGAGACATTTTCACTCTTCAATCTTGTGCTCCTTTCCATCAGCAAATCCCACAAAGTTATCTACATCAACATCTATGTACAATACCTCATAGGATGCATTGTTGGGATCCTTAATAAGTTGCAACATTTTATTTTCCCCATACAATTTGACAAGACTACCCTCGATTGGAATGGCAGCATAGGACATATCCATTTAGACACTCCCACCAACACTTGCAGCCCATTTTCTTAATAGTAGCATGCCCCACTTGGCTGGGCAGTCAACAATGACAACATCAAGTTTTAAGTTTTTACTTGGGTAAGCTGTAAGCTGCACCACAAAACCCTTCACACATCCCGCTACTATAACTTCTCTTGAGTCCATGGTAGTGCACCTCCCATATGCTACTGTCACTTTGATGTTTATCTCATTCATGACTTCCAAATTCATGACATTGCATGATGCCCCTGAGTTAAACATGTAATTGTGTAGCAATCTATCCTTAATGACCAAAGTGGTGAAGAATGCATCCACATTCATCTGAGAGTCCACCAAAGACGTCCCCAAATAGAACTTAGGTGGTTCATCTAACTTTTTTGATACTGGTGGTGCTTCTGGTTCTTCAATGACCGATGGGGTCTCCACACTATTTATGTTTCTGCCTTGGGAAGTCTTCTCTTCTTTCAACCCCAAGTATTTAAATGCTCTCTTTTTGTGCTCAGGAATCCTAATCAACTCAAGAATTGGAACATATTCTTTGATTTATTTGAATTAAGACTTGGGAAATATCATATGGGGCATTCCTTGTCAAGGCAGTGTTGGAAGGAAAACCAATACACTCATTAGGTGGTATAGGATTCTTGACAAATTGGTCATGAGGAGGGGTATGATTTTTGTTTGGAATTGTAGGGATTTTGGTAGATGCCTCTTTCTTTGGATCCTCTTTAGGAATGTTTTAAAGTAAGGGAGATTTTGGCTGGGCTTGAGGCCTTGGTCGTTTGACAACATTACTTCATGTATTATATTCCTTCTCTTGAGCCACAACAACATTCATCAGCAGTTGTCTATCTTCTTCAGATGGGATTCCTCCATCATACTTATTTATCATTAAAGCCCTTAAATATTCAAATTCATTATTAGGCAATTCAAAAGCTTGTACAATATCTACCTCTAAATTATGAGAGATAGAAAGAATAGGTACCCTATGAATACAGTCCCAAAAAGTAGCAGCATTTCAGGCATTTATCACCTCAGTTGAAGTTTCCCCTTGTTGTAAGCTCATGGAGCAACCCATCATGTAGACATCATCATCATTATCATTAGCTTCTTCTTCTTCTTGCTGATCTTCTTCACAAGGAGCATGAAGCATGAAACATTTTTCACACCAAACAATGACATTTGTCTCCTCCACAACAACAACTATGGTAGCCAAAGGATTAGGTATCATTATGTTATCCTTGGCCTAGGACTTCTTTTTTCCAAATCCAACAGGTCCCTTGCCTTTATCATTAGCTCTTTGGTGATTTGTAAACTTGTCTTGGCCTTGTTGCTCATGTTGACCTTGTGAATTCTACCCAATCCCCTTTTCTACCCTAGCTAGTTTGTAAGAAATTTCTTTGAAAGCCCCTACCAAAGTCTTCGCAACTTCTTCCAAATCAGTAGCATTGCTTGTTTGGGGTTTTTATGGGTTAAACAAATTTACACCTTCCCTCTTTGGAGGCTTTCCAATTGCCTTGATATTGTTCTCTATTTGCAAAGCCATGGTGCAGGCTTGCCTCAAATTTGTGGGGTTTTCGTCTGTTAAATAATATGCAGTCTTTTTTATCAAATGCATCAGTATATTTGATCAAACATGACTCATCACATTGCCTTATCCTAACATGCAATATCCTAAAGGTCTTATTAAACCTTATGTTGAAATCATGTACTGACTCATTAGGGTTCTTTTTGATGTTTTCGAATTCTGTCAAAAGAAATCTAGGGTCAGTTCTATCACCATACTGTAATCTAAATGCATTGCTCATCTCGGTCCAAGAATCAATAAAGTTATTTAGAAATGCTTTATACCAGTCCCTAGTATCCTCTTCCAAGGTATGGATAAACATCTTGATATATACATCTTCATGTTCAATTTCAAAATCTTCCATCATATTGATAAAATGCTTTAGATGTTGATCACCAATAATAGCATTGTTTCCTTGGAACTTTGGCATTTTGTTCCTTACATCTTGAGGCACTGCATTTGGATATCTAGCCATTCCCACAAAATTTATAGGTCCAAAGGTATTTACAACAAAAGGGGGCCTGAGCCATGCTGATTCAAGAAGGTGACCCTGTAGGGGTGAAAAAATGATAAGGGGTTGATGGTCCTTAGAACACAAGAGTATAATTTTCAAAATGGGTATCCCCTACAGGCCTTGCTTCTTGGAAATCCCTATCAACCTCATAAAATATAGGTGTAGAATGTGAAGCAAACCTTTCAAAATCAAATGAGGGCCCCTCTCCAGCTAGAGAATTCAATTCCACAAAGAGGCTACCTCATTCAAATTCACTTGAATGGTAGTCTTCGATGATGGGCCGATCACTTTCATTAATGGAGATCCCTCATATTGTCTGCTGATATCCAACAACTCTCCAGGATTTTCTTCCTTTTTATTTTACTTTTCCTAGCTCTGGAAACAATGTCTTAGCAGAATCCCTAGTAAAGAAATATCTTCTTCCTTCTAACTTTGCAAATATTAGTAACAAATCTGACTTTGACAGAGTTCTAAGACACTGATACTTATTAAAATTAGATCAATATGGAGTCACCACTAAGGATTTCCATCTTAGCTATGCTTATGCACTAAATATGATCTGTCAAATGTCTATCAATGATAGAAATTGGAAATGAAAGTTTCTTGCCTTTCTTTACCCAGATCTATCAAACGAAAGCTAGTGCACTAGGTGTGAAAACTGAAATAAATGCACACATCACTTGGAGCATACAAGAAGTGTTTTACCAGGGTTTGAATGTGAACTGTGGTCCCCGGCAATGGTGCCACTTAGATGTTGGTATGCAAATTGATTCTCCCTCAAAGTTTAAGCAGCATCACTGGTTTGACATGAAACTTAGAGACAAATTAGATCATGATGAGTCATTTTGTAACCGGGGATGAGATCTAACTAGACCTTTGTCACTCAAATGTGGAGAAATGGATAGCACCCTCAAGAGGATTTGATCTATCCTGACTATTTTAGGTTGCGCCTTTCAACCAAGGTAAGAGAACGTATTTTGTAACATCTGTTTATTGAAAAACAATGATAAATCCTTCTTTTGCACACATTTTATAGAGAAGACCTTGGTAAAATAATGATCAACATACCAAATCTGACTCTCATGAGTTGTCACTTCCAGATCATGGAGATATTTTCATAAAAGGGCAAAGGTTACTAAAGACATTTGAGACCCTGATTGTTGTTGCATGTTTTGGCAACAAAGATTATGCATTTGTATGCATACAGGACAAAAATGGGTAGTCCAAGTAGGATTGGTTATTTTTGAATGAATTTTGGTGGGAAGTGGGGCAGGGTGAACTTGATTCCCCAGATACTTGAGGAACGTTACAAAATGGAGATTTAAACCAACAAAATGCCACAAAATAGCTAAAATGTTTATTTAACTAGAATATGTGCTTCAATTGAGGCCCAAATTAGCACTCTTTGACACAATATTTGGGATTATATCATGAAGGATCGAGTCATAAAAACTAGTAAAACATCAAGATTTGAGTCAAATCATGAGTAATGTACACCCAAAGGCTTACAAGATTTGTCAAATTTTCCTCTTCAGAATTTTCTTCGACCTCTAACACTCCAATCTCTAACAACCCTTTGCATGAAAAAATTCATGCCATTTATAACATTTACAAAAGACCCCTTTCCCTCCAAAAATCCCGACATTGAGTGCACCAATGCTCGTCATGATAACAATCGTGATTTCCCAGATCAGATCTGTAAAAAGTTGCCAGGAGCTTGAGGGGGCAGATCTCTCCAAATATCTTCTACATTCAACTCCTTTCCTCTGGTAGATCACTCTTCCTTCAATTTTCCAACTTCTACCCCTAATCTGTCAAATCTAGCTCCTTGTGTGCTTGGGAGAAGAAAAATAGAAAATCCGATCAGGCGCGATAGTCAGATATTTTTAATGGAGAACGACATCTTCCAGATCACCCACCAAACTCAGATATCAATATTAACTACCTTCTCTACTTGGTGTGTAGAAAAAACCATGAAATAATGGAGACTCGCACTTCTAGACATGTTTGAGAGAAATGTGGGGAAAATCAGATTTAGACTCTTAGCTGTTGTTGATCTTTACTTTGAATTTGCATCATCCTCGTGGAAAATTCAAACTTAAAAAAAGACCTAGGGGCTTCCTCTGACTTTTTACAACCTTTTGGAGAAATGGAAAAATTTCACATTTTTCTCTGCACCTCCACCCTCGGGAAATGAGCCTGACACATGTCCTAAGGTGGGCCTCAGTGGAACTGCGACCTAATTATGCCATTTTACTTCCTTTTTGGAAAAGGGAAAATTTTCTAAGTTTTCCCCATAGCTCTGTCCTCAAGAAACGGGCCTGACATGTGTCCTAATGTGGGTCCCAGTGGAATCGCGCTTCCATTTTCATTTTTAACCTTTTTCTCCCAAGAGGAAAGTTTTCCAAATTTCCCCCGAGAGTCCACACCCCCGCCATTGATCGGAGCAAGCTTTGAATTTTCCCTTATCAGGTCTGTAGGCCATTTTGAGATTTTAATCCTTCTGATGAAAAGAGGTAAAAATCCAAGTTGCCTCTAATGGTCTGCCTCCCCACCCCTTTTCAATTTTCCAACTGCCACGTGTCACCATGTAACACCTTGAGATGGTCCCAAAAATTTTGATACTTTAAAAAAGTGCGGGTTCGCCACATGTCCTATCCTGGTAAATTTTTTCTGAATGCTTGAAGCTCAGTGGAAGGTGCCACATGTCATGCTCCGAGGAAGTCTCCTTTGGCTGTTGAAAACTCTAAGCAAAATGCAAAGTGAGTGGAGACCTCCATGTGTTAATGCGGTGTTCCTTACAAAAAAACCCTTCGCCACATGTCCTGCTGTGGGGTCATAGTGAGACTTTTACCCTGCCTCTTAAATTTACTCTAATCAAAGCCTAGTGGGGCCATGAGGTGAGTTCAAAATTTTTTCCAAAGTAGCCAAAAAAGAACAAGTTTAAAAATAGACCTGTCGTGCCCAACCCAATCAGAAGAAGCCACGTAAGCACCAAAAGAACCAATCAGAATTGAGTGGTGCCATAGGAAAAAAATTTCCTTTTTGCTAAAAAAGAAAAATGTGATAAGTTAAAGTATTTTCCTGCCATCCCCTAACCAACCAAAAGAGGCCACATCCCTTATTGATGCAAGGATGCAAATTTGACTGGGAGAAAAGCCCGTCAAACCGTAAAAATACAAAGAAATGATCATTCGAGCCTGAAAATGAAAATTTATCCAAGGATAGAGAATTTAGAAATGTTATAAGGCTCAAATATGTTTCTCAGAGATACATCCATCCATTTTTCTTCAAGTATTTTGGGTAGGAACGACAAGGAAAATAAATTTTGACTGTGGAGAACATAAGACATGGGAGAAACTGAGTTACAAACCCTTTCCAGGAAAACAAAGAAACAAGGAGTAAACCATGGATCCATAAGTGATCTAAGACCTAGGAATAGATTAAAAATGGCAACAAATATTAACCATGCACAACACAAAAAAATAAATTGACAGAGGCCACAAATCGGTAGATTTTCAAAGGAAAACTGGGGAGAGACTATTTTGAGCACCAACACTTGGTAAGGAGGATTCAAAAAAGAGCTCACAGAGTGGTCCGAGTTAGCATAGCTTAGTCAGTGCAGCATAATGGAACTTGACAGTATCATTGGGAGTTAGAGCTCAGTTGCGGTGTTGGAGAGAAAGTTTGAGGAGGAGCTTATTGCCCAACTCGGTGAGTTTACTCAGCAAGTGAACCACCGTGTTGGGCTATATTTTGGCCTTTTCCTCATAATTTCCCCTTCATCGCAAATCAATTTTCAATGCGTCCCACCAATATTTTAAATTGAATTAATTTTGATATTTTTAATACTTTAATAATAATATTTGTTATGATTTTTAAAATATTTTATTTAAATACTTTATTTAATTAATGGAGAAAATTAACTTAACTGGCCATTAATGGCACATGATGGAATATTCTCAAAGTGGTTCAACCAACTGTAATAAATACATCATGCACCTTTAATATAGGAAGGAAATTTATGACTCCTCTCCTCTCTCTCAACTTCTTCTATAAATGTAAGTTGGAAGTGCATTCGAAGGGGTTCCAATGGGTTGGACAGGTTGGATAGTTAGATATCTTAAGCAAGTGCAAATTTTCCAAGAGTTCTCTCTCTTCTAGAAGTTGTCCTTGTATGTTGAGAGATCTTTTAAGCCTCCTTTTCAAAACTTTAATGGTAACCATTTCATTTTTTGAATGTATCATGCATTTTGCACGTTATTGAAGTAATAAAAGTGTGTGTTTTTTGACTAATCTCAGTCCTTTCATCATTCTATTCTTCTTTGTTCCTTTTCTCATCTTTGCAGGTACTCTGTGCAAGTTCACATTTCTATTGCAGGTTCTTAGAGCTCTGTGCTTATCAAGTGGTGGAGTGTTGCATGCAATTGAGTTGTGGTGCTTCTTCACCCTTCTCAACTTCATCCTTCTTCATTAAAAGAATGATAACTTGTGTTTCTAATCAATTTTAAGAAAGGGAATGTGTGTTTCCTAGTCTATGGTATTCTGTACCCTATCTAAGTTGCAGTAGGTGAAGCTAACTTGTGGTGCACACACACTATTCAAATTAACCCTTCCTGGGTTTGGAAACACCCTTTATTTAGTGCATCAACATCCCTAGTATAGTTTCATTTCAGAAAATATATTTCGCTAAAACCCATGAAAATGTTAGCATAGGTATATATAACCATTTCATTGCACTTGAAGTTGTACAACACTTATTTTAGGAAGAGGAAGTTGGCCTTCTGTGGAGATTCACCTTGAGCCCAAGTCCCATAGCTTGAGAGGTGATCCCATGTGTCCCAATGACACCGAACGTCCTGTTCCCATTCTATCCCTTCAGAGGGTACATTGATTTGGAGACAACATCATTCTCCACACCACTTTAGCCATAAGAGAAAAAATCATAATTTTAATGTCTTTCAACCCAAGACCACCAACACTCTTTGGAAGGGTGACTTTATCCCATGCAACTAAAGGAATGTTATCCTTAGGTTCTATACTTGACCATAGAAATATACGTGGAATCTAAGTGATTATATTTCTAATTTTTTCAAGCATTTTAAAAATTAGCATTAGATACACCACCATACTTTGTAAAAAACTTTGAATTAGTTGTAATTTACCATCTTGTGATAATAAAGTCCCTTTCCTTGTTTCTAACTTTTATGAAATATCCTAACCACAAAATTCTAATTATCCAAGATCATTCTCTATTTAAAGAGTGGCATACCCAAATAGGAACAAGGTAAGAATTTAGTTGGACATTCCAACACCACAACAATTCTATTTTGAATATCTTCTTCCATATTTAAAAAGAAAATTTAAATTTTCTCGAAATTCATCAGCTAAACTACTACCTCCTCAAAATACTGAAGAATCTCCTCGAACACCACATCTTCTACAAGAATAACCTTACCCATGAGAAAAGTGTCATCCACAATTTTTTGTAAAGCTATAGGATCAAAACCATTAGATATGATTAACCCATTGGTTTTATTTTTTGGTTTACGGTCAACACAAAGTCTGCCTAAAGTATCTGCCACGATAATGTAAAGAAAGGGTGAAATTGGATCACCCTTTTTTAATCCTCTCCCTGAAGAGATAAACCCTTCAGATTTTCCATTGATCAAAATTGAGTATTTCCCAGTAGAAATACATTTCATTATAATATTAATGAAATGAACATGAAAACCTAGTTTTTGAAGAATAATCCTAAGAAATGTCCATGATACATTGTCATACACTTTGTTCATATCAAATCTTAACATCATTACCACCCTTTTGGAACTATCCATAGAGTGGATAGTTTCATGAATAGTAATGACACTATCAAGAATGTGTATTCCCTCCACAAAATCTCCCTAATTTTGAGAGATAAAACTTTCAAAAAGTTCTTTGATTATAAAAGAGATAATTTTAGTAATTATCTTATAGAACATACTACATAGAATTATTGGTCTAAAATATGTAACTTGTGTAACACCAGAAACCTTAGGAACAACAACTATAAAGGTATTATTTACCTATTTTAGAACATTACCATGTCGAAAGAAATCTTGAATGACATCTTCAACATATTCATGGAAAAATTCCCAAAAGTGTGAAATAAAACAACATGAAATCCATCGAGAACTTGGAATTTCCCCCCTTCCAAATAAAAAACAATAGATTTTATCTCCTCAGTAGATAAGATTTTAATCAACTCAACATTATCTTGTTGAGAAATAATACGCTGAAAAAGGTTTTCTATATAACTTTCCTTTCCAAAGTCAGGCTCCCTACTGGCTGCAAGAAATCGAGAGAAAAAATGAATAAATTCCTGAGAAATGTCGTTCTAATTTTTTATCTTGTTCCCTCTTCTATCCTCAATATCCACAAAAGTATTATAATTATAATGTGTGGAAGAACTTAGATGAAAATGTTTTGCGTTCCTATCACCTTCCTTCAACCACAAAACTATAGAATTATATTTCCAGTATGCCTCCTCTTTAGCTTCTAAGTTATGATAATCAGACAACAAAGATTTCTCCTTATTCCTTAAATATTTATTCAAACATATTATTTCAATTTCTACCTTAATATTCTTAAGATCTCCTCCTTGATATTAGGATGTTGTAAACACATATTAAAGAACCTAAAAGGCCTCCCTCTAACCCCTACACTATTTCTAGTTTGAAGAAAAATTGGACTATGATCTGATCCAATCGTAGGAAAGGCCACCAATGAGCCATCAAGATTAGAATACCAAGATAAATTGATAAGAAACATATCCAACTAAATTTGGATTAGATCATCACCAATTCTCTGATTAGACCAAGTGAAATGGACTCCTCTCAACTACATATCCACCAAATTATAGTCAGCAATAAATTCTACAAAGTCCTCCATACTATCATCATAGCCATTCAAACCACCGTTTTTTATCTTCTAGACACAAAGGAGTATTAAAATCACCCCCAATCAGCTAATTCAAATATGTAAACAAACTACGAAATTGAATAATATATGCCCAAATTTTTCATCTCTCCCACCATAGAGTTAGGGGCATAAATATTAAAGTATACCCACATAGAACCATTCTCCTTTTCTTTAAACAAATTTCCAGATGAGGCGGAGATTGAAAGTAAATAATGTCCCATCCTCTAATTTGTTTCCGAATAGTAACAACCACCATATGCCCCAGTAGAGGAAACCCCGCGTATAAGTTAATACCCGAGTAATTTTAACCCCACCCATTTTTATTTTTTGACATTTTGGTTCCTTGAATCCAAAAGGGGGATATCAGGGATTATTCATATTCCTAAAATTTAATAAAATAATTTTATGAGGATTATTAACCCCTTATATTCCAAGAAATGAAGCTGATTTTTTTGATGTGATGAGATGCTCTACTAATAGAGTGTTGATTACCGAAATGTATTTCCTGGGCTGTGTTTTCTCCCTCTATCCCTATTTCAATATTACTTTCTTTGAAAGAAACATTCCCACAATTTGCTTTAACCTATTTATGAGAATCTTGTATTGATCTCTTTTCTTCCAACAACATCCTTAGTCTTTTCCAAATTGAAAGAAACATGATACACACCTCTTCCTAGAATTGCCTACTCTTCTTCATTCATAGTTTTACCCTTAATAATTTGATCCTTATTCTGTTGTCATTGTCTTCATACTAGTCTGAACATTCAATAGGAACCTCCTTACCGAAGATCTACTGATTTGAATTTAATTGCATAAACCTTTAACTCATGCCCCTGACCTAACATTTTGTTAGCCTCCTTATGGTTCCTTCTGATCATCTTGTTTAGCACTGTGTTCTTGATCCCAAAGTTATTCACACGTCTTCTATATTTGAATGAAAAATCAAACTTAGAAGAGGAGGAGACTTATTTGGAGATGACCTACTAGTCCTTATTTTCCCAATTTCCTTTTTCTTTTCTATCCCAATCCTATTTTCCTTCTTAGCCTTCCTTAATTATATTTTATCATGGCACCATCAAACTAATTTCTGAAAAAAAAAAAAAAATTAGCGGAGAAAACTTCATATCAATATTCCAGTCCCAAACAAAAAAAATTGTATTTTATTTTTATTTCCTTTCTTAGAAAATTACCAAAAACAAATAACACAAAAAAACATACATCAGCCTAGTTCTTGCCTTGGTAACTGTATAAAGAAAAACCAAAATATCCTCTATAGCTTGATTCTATAGCAGTTCTAAAATTTCTCCTTTACAAAATTCCATCATAATTCTTGATAGTTTTACCGATGTGACACTAATACAGTTTCTCTTTATAGGATCAAATCTTCGAATACCATTTTTGAACCACTATACTATATCCACCCATAAACCATCGACCACCCAAAAATGCTGTTTTACAGTCCTCTAACTAGAAAATTGATTATAAAATCCATCACATAGGAAGCTATTTCCAATGAACCCTTGGATTTGATTTCCTCTGATTCCCATTCACGAAGCCATTCCACATTTTTTTCTGAACCATAAAACTTTCCAACAAGGAATATTCCATCCCAGATTAGTTTCTATACTAACCCATTAGGAATAATAACAAGACTTAACAGCCCATCCTTTTCAAAATCATAATATTTGAAACAAAAGGCTAATTCGAACGACCCATTTTATGGCCCAAAATTTTTTCACCCCTAAAGATGAGATCTGAAATACTTGTGTTTTTTTAAAAAAAATCACTTAGTCAGATTCTATGGGGTTCCCAAACACTACATTGCCGCAATTTGAGGGTTCCGTGTGTCTATGACACTTTCCAATCCCTTTGGTTTTTTGAAAACCTCATCCTTCCCACTTACCACTTATGTACATATTTATAGTCTTTTGACTTTAACTATTTAGATGATTCCTCCAAATCCTTTGTTGAGTGTTAAAAAGAGATTATAAAAAAAAGAAATGAGTTGAATGGTGTGAAATTACGATAGAACCAAGAATGCATTATTAGTAACTTCTATTTATTATCTCATTGGAGTGAGAGTGTTCTCAAGAGAAATAAAATTTGGCTTAAATAAATCATTTAGAAGTCATTCAAAAAAAAGAGAGATAATAAGGTCTACATCTGCATTTAGGATAAGCCTGTGAAACTATATTATATAGAGATTTTTTTTACAAGTTTGTAATTTTATATGATATTGGTAAAACAATAGAAGTTATTATGCATTGATTTATTCATTTATGACAATGGATTAAAAAGTAAAATAAATAATCTCCATATCCAATAGAAGAAATAAAAATAGCCTTTTTATCAATATTTCCTTGATATGACAAAAGAAATTTTAGCAGGTTTTTTGCTATAGATATTTTAGGTTTACTTCATAGTGTACGCATTTCAATATTTAAGGACTAAGACGGTAGAAAATTTACGATTGTAGAAACAAATTTAATTTGTTAGGGGCTTTCAATCTTGGAGTGTAAGGTTACGACTGAAAAGGATATAGAGATTATATGAATCGTATAGTTTGAGTATTGCATTTCTGGTTTTTTTTCTCCATTGTATTAAATGAAAAAAATAAAATGAGTGAAAATAAGATACACAGAAAATAAACACACCAAATAGGTTAGGCATATTAATAAAACCCAACGAAGAACATGGAGAGTGGACAAATCTTAAACAACCTCATTTTGTAGCCTCTGTGCAGCCACCAAGAGTCACCCAAGCATACAACCGTACCTCGCTCCATAACCTATATAGCCTACCATATATGCGGCATTCCTTTTTATGAAGATTACCAACACTATAATTTACATATATATAATGGTATTCAAACCCTAATAGAGTATGGATAAAATAAGGGGAAAAATTTCCCTTTTATCCAAAAGTGTGGGTTGGGAGAATAGAAAGAAAAAAACAAAATAGAAATTAAAAATAAAAAGTAAAATCCATAAATTCCATTTTTGTCCTTCATGAAGCTAAAACGTTGTACAAAAAAATGAAAAAAAAAAATTAGAAAAGAAAAAAAAATGAAAAAAAGCCTTATAGAGAGGATAGGATATTAGGGTTAAATTAGGTATTCTAAATCAATGTTGTAGAGTTATCTCAATCTAGGGCTTAGATTTAGCCTCGATTTTCCCTTTATTAATTTGGTCCGATTGTAGTCTTGTTTCTATCTTAAAATCAGTGAAGATTTATTTTATTATTTAATGTCACCCATAATTGGTTTACGTTATGTCATCACCTATTGGGCTTGGTGGATTCCTCCTTTTAAATTTTCCCTTTGGCTATATATTACATGTACTTTTGACTCACTATTTCTTTGGAATTAAAGAGTAGGTATGTACCCCTTATGTTTTTCTATTTCTCCATGTGGAGTAGTTGCTTAAAAATAAATCATAATATTTTTAGTCACAAACTTTTTTTTTTATTGGCATATGGTAATAAGAAGCCACTATTAAATAATTGTCAACTCACTAACATACTATGATGGAAATCTTAACGTTGCGAGTACAATTGTACCCCCCCGTATATAATGCAATAATGATATGAACTAAACATATGGCAAGCTAGGCTTCATGGAAATAAAAAAAAGCTATGGTGTAATATTTTTCATCACTAGTGAAATTAACAAGAGGGGATGAAGAGAAGAAGATCTATTTCTATTAATTATAATAAGTTTTAAACATCAAGAAATTGTTGAGGTCACTGTTATCATATTAGATTACATATCTACTTGTTCAATTGTTGGCAAACTGTTACCCATCTTGTTTTTGTTAAATACTTGAGGAACCCTTTTTCTACACAAAATATGCCAATGACAACTGGTAATCCTTTCTTACAGGTAAGGGAGGATTAAGGATGACCAATAATACAAACTACGCTTTTGAAATTTTGTTAAAGATGAGTTTGTGTCATATCAAACAAACGGGAATCATAACATGCCTTAGCAAGTCTCACTCACGAGAGAAATAGTGGGAAAGACATAAACTTAATATTTGTTGCTACGTGGAATCAATGCAATTAATCATGATTGAAAACGCCATCAAAATGGTGGATTCACACTTAAACTTTTATTAACAAAATAAAATACTCTAGTGTTCTTTATTGAATTTTTAATAGGTTTGGGTATAGAAAAAATAGTGGGAGGGAATTACACTTCTATCTTGATAACATTACCAAGATGGGTGAGATATTAAATATGAAATCAAACATTATCTATCTTTTGGAAACAAATCAACTTTATGATTTGAATATTTGAACAAGTTATGTAAAGCAAGGTGGATTTGGTCACCTTTTTGATGGAGCATAATAGCTTTAGGGTTGTCCATGTGTAACAAATATCATAAGTGTGACACGAAATTGCTTTATGGCATGGACTTCCCTTAGTTTCTTGATTTGTCGAATTTAACAGTTTGGACATGTCCAAATTGATCAAGCGGTTTGTTAAGCAGTTCCAAAAAATAAGTAGATTTTTTATAGTTTCATTACTATTAGAGACCAATATAGTCTTAAATATTGGCCGAACGGATATTCATTAAACAAATAGAAGAAGTTGTTGATGTTCCTTTGATTGCCAATTTTTGATGTTGTTTTGCTGTGCTAAAGGAAAGGGTTTGTTCCCGACTAATGTAATAGTTTTGAAGGACTAAAACTTCAAATAAGATTTCATATTTATTATAGTGATCTTATTTAGGAAAAACATAGTTTCGATTTGATAATATTGTCTGTTCTTTGCACCGAGGAAAATCAAACATTAGGATTCATGAGTTAAAGAGGCATCATCACAAAGATTTTATTTTTTGTTTTTTTGTTTTTAGGCGTAGAGGAATCTACGGCACATTAGCATAGAATAAAGCGACATTACAATTATACCATGGGATTTAAATGAAGATTTTAAAATATTAATTGTAACCTTTTCCTCATCACTTTAGAAAAAACAAGTATCTTCTAGCACAAAGTTAACACATTACTTTCCAAATTCTCTTAGAAAAAAAAATTATTAAAGTTTTCCTCGTGAGTTGTGTTTCCAGATTCTAAACTATTCCCTTATTTTTTCAATATGACCTATTTCATAGGATTTTTTTTTTTTAAATTCGAAAAAAAATTAACTGCCCTTTAGGTGTATGATGCTCAAACATCGATTACGCGAGAGTATTGCAAACCTTTAATTATTTTATAACATCTAACTTCTCCATTTTTTTTGACCCCACGAATGTGGATGGATTGAAATTGAAGGTCATTCAACTTCTCATTGGGGAATACATCATGTGGTTGCTAGCCACAATGAGGGGGACTCTTAGAGATGTGTGGTCTAGTCACAGTCAAGGCGTTGGGAAGGATGGGAAGAAATTGGTTTCACTCCTTTCAAAACAACAAGTTGGAAATGTGTCCTTCTCAAGTTGGTAAATAAATTCTCTCAACTAAATATTAGTAAGACACAACCATTAATTAGTGGGCTATGGTATCCATTACTTAGTAATCATGGGAAAACCCAATGGTTTGTATCAACACTAACTAGTCCATTAAAAAACAATAAATAAAGGTTTCTACGAGTTTTGTTACTAATTTATTGGTCAAGAAAATAGGGGAGGGCACATACCACTGTTCTATCTTTGATTCATACGAAAAATCAGTGGATCTTCAATATGATTCTAACATTATCTATCTTTTATAGAACAAAATACACTTATGATTCGAAATTGAACAAAGTTATGTCAAAACATGAATTTTCTTTTCAAACAATTGTAAGTGGATTTTTAGTCACCTGTTTGTATGGAGCTCAAGAGACTTTCGGGTTTTGTTCCATGTGAGACAAAATCCTAATGTGGACAATTACGTGGATGGACTGCCTTGGGTACCTGATTTGTGCCATGTACATTTTGAACATTTGTAATAATCAAAGCTTTGTGTCAAGCCTTCTCTAAAACCGGAATAAGTAGATGTAGTAGTGTCCTACTATGAGAGAACAAGCATTGGTCTTCAGTATGGTAGACTTGGATAAACCAACTACAAAAGAGTTTTTTGATGTTCTTCATGCCAATTTTTATTATTTTTTTGCGGCTTATAGCAAGAGTTTTTTAAGCTAAATGTAAAAATTTTTAAAGGACTAAGAAATGCGGATCAGTTCATATTTCTTAAAAAGCTATTATGAGGAAGATTGTGGCTATGTCATAATTTTTGTTGTTCTTGTCCCAAGAAATGAAATCAATATTGGGTCATGAGTTAAGAGCATGATGACAAAGAAAACCTGTTTTTACAGCTATTACCATAGAAGAAAAATATTACAATTACACCAATGATTATATACCATGGGATTTTAAATGAAGAACTTGTAAAAGATATTGTTAACTTTCCTTATCTTTTTTAAAAAAAAAACAATTTCTCTTTTAAAACAAAAAAGTTAACACATTCCGAAGAATTTTAAAACGATAATTGTAACTTTTCTGGATCTAGAAAAAAAACAATT